>OX377202.1:19813942-20186590 GCA_947396885.1 Heligmosomoides polygyrus polygyrus
GTTTGATATCTTGGAGTTCATGTGAATCGTGGCTTAACCTTTGAGAATCACATTAATACCATAGTTCGGAAAGCGGAAAGCTGTTTTTGATTTGTAAAAAACACCAAGTGTGATAAAGCCTCGGTACTAGTTAGCTTATACAAGACATATGTCATTCCAGTACTAGAGTATAGCTCTCAAGTTTGGAGTCCTCATACAAAGAGATCTCGATTTAACATTGAAAAGGTGCAGAGAATTTTTACAAAAATTCTGGTTTATTTATTTATTTATTTATTTATTTAAAGACGTGGAATGTGATCACACTCGTAAAAAAAGAAACCGAATAAAATTAAACATAGACAGAACTACACAACACAGTAACGTCTGGATGAACAATGAAAAAATAGCTGCAAAGTGATGTCTGCTAAATGCAACCAAAACGGTACATTCAGGGACATGTTCCAGGAAAAGACTAAGAATTGACAATAAAAGGTTACTTCTCAAATAAGTTTACGGAAGGCCTGGACAGACAACCCCAACGACATTTTCTCATCACTTAGTAGCGTGTTGAATTGGCTGATGTTCCTATAGGTGAAGAAATTTGTCCTAATCTTTGTCTTTGCAACCGCGACAATAAGCCGTAGTTTACCTCTCATAGATCTAGTCAACAGTACACCGAAAAACGAAAGTGGATCTATGGAGAGCTTCTGAGTTACAATTTTGAACATCATAGCGAGATCGCGATAGCGAGATCAGCCTTTCTTCTTCTACTAGCCAGCGTTGGAAGGCCAAGTGCTTTAAGTTCTGAACGCTTTCCAAGAAATCTACATCCTTCTTTTTGCACGGATTCCAAACAGTTATTCCAAATTCCAATATCGGTCGAACATAGGATTTATAAACCCGTAAATACACTTGGGGATCCTTCGATCGTGTAAGCCTGAACAGAGTGTAGATGGTGTAGTTCGCTTTCCCCGCAAGTGTTTGGTAGTAAATGCTGAAGTCCAGCTTAGTATTAATCAAGAAACCTAGGCCTCGAACTTCCCCTACAGGCATGAGAGTTGTGGATTGTAGTTTGTATGGAACCGATGTCTCACCCTTCGGACCAATTAGCATGCAATTGGTTTTCTCCGCTGACAATGGGAGCTCCAAGTGTTTGGACCATTGTTCGACATACTCAATTGCTGCTTGTAAGTCACTAACATCATCCATCTCTTTGATACACTTGTAAATCTTTATGTCGTCTGCGTACATCTTGCATACCACACCAAAACGCGAAATGGCAGTAGATAACTCGTACGTATATATATATATATATATATATATGTATATATATATATATAACAAATAGCAGAGGCGATAGGACTCCGCCTTGTGGCAAACCACTGCATGCAAAATATGAAGGTGAGAACTCATCTTTCACTCGTACTTGGTAGGTTCTTCCCGAGAGGAAATCCTTGACCCATCTTATAATTCTGAAGTCTATGCCTACCATCTCCATTTTAAAGTCAAAGAAGACCACATCTGTGTGACACTTATCCTCAACTGCTCGAGACCAGTCATTTAAGGCAGACAGTACAGAGGTTTCTACAGACCTCCTCTTCACGAAACCGTACTGGTTCTCTGAAATGACACCATTGTCCAAAAGATGCTAAATAATATGTTTCTTAACAACTTTCTCAAACACTCCTGCAAACACAGAGGTGATGCTTATGGGACCTATAGTTTTTGGCATCGTGAGTAGGCGGTTTCTTGAAAATCGGTGTGATTAGCGAATGTTTCCACCGCAAAGGTACCTCACCTTTCATGTAACTCAAGTTTTAAATATGTTCCAGAGGAAAAGCTAAATATACTGCAATCTTCTTTATAAAAGCGACTGGAATGAAATCTGGAGAGGTAGAGGAGACAGAGCCATTTTGTCACCCGTTCCAATGATTTTGCGTTCCACATAGACACTATACTTAAATAAAGCTTTGTCCACTTTCGCTCTAAAACGCTCAAAATTTTTCTTATCCATGTAATGATCAGATGAGCAGGCTATGGTCCAAAAAACTTTTTGCCTATCCATCATCTTCTGGAGGTAAGATGGTAGATGTCGCAACTCCGAGTTGACCAATCATGGGAACAAATAACTCTATGACGTGATGAAGGATAGCATCAAACGTTTCGTACACATCATTTACCGATTCTCCTCTCCCAAAAACACCAATCCAATCAATACCAGCGAGGTATTGCTTTATACTGTTATAGTCCGCATTCTTGAAATCTCTTATAAGTTTGTGTTTTACATGCCTAGCTCCAAGAGCCAGCTTAAAAACAATTGCAGAGTGGTCACTGTTCCCAGTAGGCGGACAAGTTCTAACTGCGTTTACGAGATTCCGTTCATTGCACAGAAGTAGATCCCATAAGGAGCGTCCTGTAGTAGGAGCACTAACCAACTGTGCAAAACCGTGAGCATCGAATGTATCGCAGAATACCTTTGACACGGCGCTCGGGCTAGAATCTCTTAGGTCTGGAATATTAAAGTCACCTAAGACAATGCTGCGGGCGTTATCTACGGAAAAGTCACTTATGGCCTTTGCAAGCTGGTAGGACCCTCAAGCACTGCAGCTGGGTGTTCTATAGACCAGCACGAAACGGACTACTTCAGACGCTAACGAAACATCACAGATCAGTAGTTCATAGCAATCTTCTACAGATTCCTGGAATATTACCTTATATTTATTTATTTATTATTAATACAACCATAATGATTTGTCACCAATTATCGAGAACAGGCCGCAAAAATTGCTCGGAAAGAACACGATTAGGAAGAAACTCAGAACTCAACTTACAATCAGCGAAAACGCTAAAAAAGCTTCCGAAAACATTGAGGAAAATCTTAACACGTTGACGACAATGTCGCGAAATGGAGCGCGACAGTATTATTTCGATCAGAGTGATATTACCTTCCTCCAAACTTTGCCAAGGGAGGTTATTTAAAATGCCGAACACAGTGGCGATATCCGCTTGGTAAATTACGACCGGTTACCACCCGTATCGATAACTAGTGTTGTCACCACCTTTGTTCAAACTTTCCTGAATGGGGTTATTTGAGGTGTTGATCATGAATCTGATATCCGCTTCTCCATTTTTGCTCGATTGCGATAAGTTACGAGTAGCATTGCTGCGTGAGAATATATCGAGGAAACCTATTATGGCATCGACCAGCTATCCATTACTTCAGAGTTATTTTTGAGACTTAATTCAATAAAGGTAACAAACAGGCATGAATACAAATTATAACTACTTGGATGTTATCAAACGTCACCAAAGAGATCAACTTCGCAAATAAAATCCAGACGGAAATCATTTTTATTTTTTGATCGGAAGCAGGTATCACAGCAGGAGCCATGTCGTCACATTCCATGCTATTGGGTGCTTCAAGATCGCTGTTGAGCAACAAGTCGTCAAAACTTTCTTTTTTTGTCGACATTGTCATACAGAATGCTCACGATGAAGAATTCTGATGGCAATTCTAGAATTTTCAGTCTAAGTTCCGCGTCAAAAACAATTATTTTTCAATTAAGCCATCAAATTGGAGAAACCAAAATTTCGAGAATGGATATCAGATTCGTGGTGTGCATTTTGAAAATTCAATTTATGCTAGGCTAAGGTGATGAAATATTGTGTCACACGTGCGCAATACGCGCGGTCCCGCGGGCCCGACGCGCGAAAATTGTGCGGTCGTCTACGTGTTGAAGGTCTTTTCTATAATACAAACGAGTAGTCAGTGATCTAGTTTTCTGTTTTAGGGTTCTAAAAGAGGAATCGAAACTTAGACTGAGCAAATATTGGGTTCCCTTGCCAACGCTTGGTTACCGTAACTGTTACTGTTTCCACTACCCTAAATTGAAAAGGAAAAATCGCGAGAAAGTTTTCAATTCGCTTTTCTATTGCTGGCTACAAATGATACCTCCAGGCCTGATGAATGCTAAAAACACCTCTGATTTTGGTAAAAATTTGAGGAAAATTAATTTGCTCTCAACTTTGCATTTGGATGACATATGTTAGAGACAAAATTTTTTTCCCTACTAGTTCAGCGTTAGTGGGACTTCTTCGTGGAAGCCCTTAACGACCGATAAGCCACTCTTCGTGTCCATCGAGCGAGAGGGATCCATTGGGGCACTGTGGCACGCGACAGGGACGAGTGGAGACGCTGCTGGCGCTCGCTCGAGCAAGTCGGTTGTCAACGGGACGAGAGGTAACAGGTGACAGGTGATTGGTTCAGCAGTAATTTACAAAGTAGATTGTTCCTATTTATTTTTGCAGCATTACTATATTTTTTGCAGGCTGCTATTTCCTGTTTTACTTTATATTGTTGAGCTTACATGTTTAATTGTTTGCATGCTTCCCAAATTTTTCTTACTTACTTGCTTACTTGGTTTGCTTCTGTTTACTGCTATTTCATAATGTTTTCATTCGCTTTTTCCTACGATTTCCCTTCTCAGCCGAAATGTGGGCACTGACAGAGGCGGCGGATCTACGAAGTATACCTTTGTCCTTGGGAAAAAATTTCGAATTTCGAATGATCGAATAATATTCGATTTTCAAAATTTCGAATTTCGAATGATCGAATAATATTCGATTTTCAAAATTTCGAATTTCGAATGATCGAATAATATTCGATTTTCAAAATTTCGAATTTCGAATGATCGAATAATATTCGATTTTCAAAATTTCGAATTTCGAATGATCGAATATTATTCGATTTTCAAAATTTCGAATTTCGAATGATCGAATAATATTCGATTTTCAAAAAGTCGAATTTCGAATAATCGAATTTCGAATAGTCGAATATTCGAATAATCAAATGAACACTATTATTTACTGTCGTCACCCAGTGGTTGACATTTTATTATTTTTTATTACCCACTGTGAAGAAAATGGATGGATGCTCCGTCCATTTCCTTTACGAGACCAAAGGACAATAACAGCGGTATAATTTCTCTCTTCTCGGTGCACGAATTCTTAGGGAAGCACGCGTTGCTTCCCTAAGAATTCGTGCACCGAGAAGAGAGAAACACCTTGGGTAGGCAGAGCTAGACTGTTATAGGTCTTTCTCTATAGGTTGCTATCTTTCCTTATGTTATAGCGAAGCTTCCAGGTGGTAAAAGAATGATTATCGTGGGCGGAGAAATGACACAAAGACGATCTGGTGCAGAAAGGGCGCACTGGAGTCTCATGAATGGCATTCAGTTTGTGTTCTAGCTCCGTTGAAGAGAAACGGACCCGCGTTGGAATCTAATCTGACAAGACACTACGACTTGGACAGTGTTAGAGCGAAAATGGGGATGGCTCACTTTCATAGGAAACGGAGTATGACTGGCTCTTGTACTCCATAGCCATTGCTCTTCCTCTCTTCTTCAACGCCTTTACTGCAAGAGCAGGAGCTTTCTAGGCCCCTGAAAGTTCTACCTCCCTACCGCAGCCCCTTCGGCTCTAATCGTTCCCTTGTTGTATCTGGGGTAGAAATACAAAACGAAGATTCTCCCGTAGTATACTGAAGGTAAAAATATCTTTGTACAGGCATAACCCTAATCACTTGCGATTCACGTGAATGGCCACAGCACGCTCGACGGCCGTTTACAAGGAAGCAGGTGCGCAGCGAGGGGCCGCGCTTGCAGCGCTTACTTCGCGTCAACTCAAAGGGAGGTCAATGAGCTTCCCGTGGGAATCTTATAAGTGACCTATTGAGCGCTGTGGGGGATTGTCCGAGAGGCACCCCAGTGGTTTAAAACTGAATGCAGCTAAGGGACATTTATTTAACGAATTTACCGAATTTTCCTTCTTAACGCGAAAATTTTTCGTTAAAAAGTGGTCGTTAAAAATTTACCGAAAAAATTTAACGCACACGCCTGCTGCCCATCGCCTCCCCACCACTCTCTACTAATCGAAGGTTTAGGAACTTGTACTCCGACAACTCCGGAGATCGAAAGCAGGTTTCGCCCAAACGTCGTCTAGAAGGCTAATTGAGGTGCTGATCGCAAATCTAGTAAACGTTTTCGCGTGATCGCGTGATTCCACATTTTCATGAGTGATCAAGTTTATCAGTTTGAGTACATAGAATCGCTTTCTTCCCCTACATATGTGATCAGACTTGCTTTCCAGTCTTCGACTTTGAGATGGAAAGTAGTGCAGGAAAAATGGATAATTTAGAAAAAGAAATGACAGATTCGTGGCAGCAGCCTAAATAATTTTCTAAGGCGAGGAAAGGAGGAAATCAGTAGTCATGACAACCCCATCCTTACTCACGAACACACACTATGAAATATCGTAAGCGGCCAAATGGTCGAAATTGGATACCATATTCGTGCTCAGCATCCAAAATAACAGTACATGAGATGTTTGGGCGAAAAAAATCGACCTCCACTCCACTTTTGGAGTCACAATAGTACAACGCGGCCGGTTATTCTGCACCTTTTCTCGCACATACTCACCGTCGCCTATTGTGGTCGACGGTAACACCGAACGCGTTTGCCAGCTTCGTGATCAGAACCTCTGTCAACCCTCAGGACAACATTTGTACGAAATTTTATTATCTACTTACGAAGTCATGGGGATTAATACAAGTACCTACGTTTGCAAAGCCCCCCCCCCTGTCAGTGCGGGAGAGTGGCCGAGGAAGAATAGGCTGCAAGAAGACCAATAGAATAAGTTAATCATATATGTAAAATTTAATACTCAAACAGTTTTAAATTCAATGTCTAAACAACGAAGTAGAATTAGAAATAACCTGGGGTATACATGAACTTTAAATCACTCTGTACTATAACAAACACAAGTGGAAAACAAGCAACAATTAAAACAAGTAATAACTAAAACAATGGTAACAACAACACTAAACATGTCTTGTTTCGCCTCTGCCTTCATACAAAACATGTTTATAATTAGTCACTCCGAGGCTCGTCAGTGAAGAAGGTGACTAATTAATTTAGTTGTTAGTACTGTATTTGGTGTTATATGCAAATGCTACGAATACTACGGAGTAGAATACTACGGAGTGGGTCAAAAATGATGCATTTTATAAGAGATGCTAAAATTAGTAAAATTTACAAGAGAAACGTTCTCTATAGGAACCCGAAGACTGATCAGCATATCCCAGAGATGGACTGAAGCAACACATTTCGATCATGTTCGTAAATATGGTTAAAATGAGAATATGTTCTACATTTACCAAAACGCACAGCAATCCGTAAACAACTCTCCTAGATTCGAACCTGGCCCTCTCCCTCTCCCCGCTATCCACGCCCCGACTGCAGTGAATGATTCATTTGACCTAATAACTTGTCAGATTTCTAACATCTAACTATAATTAAAGCTCTATAGCATCTGCGTGTTAATTTCGGAGTATTTCAAGGCCATTCAAGGCGTCACTTTCGCCTTATCAGCCAGCACTGAAGCGCTACAGTTTTTTGTAATTTCTACCCAGATGCCCTCAGGACATTTGGAGACCACTACTTCTTAGACACACCCTTATAACAAGCAATAGGTCATTTTGGAAATCTCCACGGGAAGTTCATTGACTTTTCTTGTCAGATAACGTACACACAATTCGGCGCACTTTGAGCGACGCGCGAAACTCAAACATCGTTTTTTATCATAAGGTCAGACTCCCCTGGTTTTTGAAGAAGAGTGCCACTAACTTGTTAAGAGATTGATAAAGATTATTCGAATATTCGACTATTCGAATATTCGATATTCGAAGCCTTCGAATATTCGAATAAACGAATATTCGAATATTGGCCACTTTCGAATATTCGAATAAACGAATATTCGAATATTGGCCACTTTCGAATATTCGAATAAACGAATAATTCGAATATTGGACTTTCTCGAATATTCGAATAATCGAATAATTCGAATATTGGACTTTCTCGAATATTCGAATAATCGAATAATTCGAATATTGGACTTTTTTCGAATAGTCGAATATTCGAATATTCGAAATTCGAAAAGGACAAAGGTATACTACGAAGGTGGTATCCGGAGCCGTTCTCATTGATACTTGCAGTGTTGGCGGGCCACTGCTCGTTTCCATCAAGTTGCCCACTCCCCAAACCCCTGGCTTTCTGTATTTTTGGCTTTTTGTATCTCACTGTCTGTTTATTGTTTCGTTTTTCCTTCTTTCTCAAAGTTTGCTCTCACCATTTATTAATGTGAAATATTAAGTAGTTTAGGAATTTAGTTTTGTTCCTAATCATTATACTGTCTACGCCGTGTCCATGTTAATTAACTCCCTATTATTGCGTACAGTTTAGTGCAAGTATAAATAAATAAATAAATAAATAAATAAATAAATAAATAAATAAATAAATAAATAAATTTTAGCGCACAAAAATAGTGCATTCTTTTAGCGTTTAAAGGAAGAGGTCGTGCAATGGACTCGTCTAGCTCATTGCAATCTTAATTTGATTGATAATGTAAATGTAGCTCGCTTAGAACAGCGCCGTGATTCTGTTTGTTCTTCACCAACGTTTTTGTTCTACCGATTACAAGTGTGTAATTCCACGCAGACAGAAATAAAAACCGCGACTTCCTATATGAATGCATGGTTGTAGCGTAGCGCATCTTTTAGTACTATAAAATTGCCACCTGCTTCCACTTGAAAGCAAACTTTAAACTTGGGCTGGCAAAATCAAAACTTTCAAAAAAGTCATGCTAAACTTTCGTTGAACAAAAAATTAATATTTCCTTTCTGAAGAGTTTCTAGTTCAGCCAAGAAGACACTCATTTTTTTTGAAGACGTTAAATTTTATTTCAAAAGCGTGAAGCTTTTAAAGAACAGTGTTCAATTTGGCGTGAAAAGGGTATATAAGGCGATAAATCTGTCTCATACTGAGTCGCAAGGAGGGCAAGCATGAGGTTACAACATCATGTGGTACTGCGGGGTACAGCAAACGGCCTTTGAGCCCAACCATTGGGAAATTTTCGGAATTCGCAGCCGGTCACCATACTTTTGGAACACACGGAGGGGCTATGGATGAGAGATGCGCACAAAGTTCTGTGCGTTAAATTTTTTCAACGAAAATTTTCAACAGAAAATCTTCATTAAATTTCGCTGTTTTGTTATGGTTAAATTTCGTTAAAAATGCAATTAGCTGCAAACCGTTATTTCAAGTGAAAAAAATCAAGGGAAACCTTATACGTTTCAACTTCAAGAGGTCAGCAGCAGCTGAAGTTCAAGGAATGTAACACTGCAATGTAAAATAGGCAATTCAACATCAACAAACGCAGAAAGATAAACAAACCTTCAGCAACAAGTCACCTACAGGGTGTGGAAGAAGAAAAGGTATGGAATTATCATTCAAGACGACCACCGATAAGGCATCTTTAAATGTGCGATCAGGCAAAACCCGGAGTTCCCCTCTTCCTAGTTCTGTATGAAACGTTTTGTTTGACTGTTCTACGAGAAGGAAAAACCTGAAACCTTTTTTTTTCGCCGGGACCGTGACACGACATCGTGTCACACGTTCCCACACTGCCGAAAAGGTGTGACATGTCGTCAAGGTGCTAACGTTCAGGAAAAGTAGCTTTCCTAAATTTTGTCATTAGCGGCTGGTAGAGAGGCTATATGTTGTTACAGGATGTTTTGTTGCGATCAAAACTCTTGCGCCAGGCGGGACTCGAACTCGCATCTTCTGCTTTCCGGGCAGCGATGTTCGCCTTACACCACCGGCGCTATTTGACCGCACGTAACATCCGCATATCCTCGAGGGGCTTAAGCAACGTGTTCAAGCTTTGTCATTAGCGTTTTTTAAAATCGTTTAAAATACGTCCTGCAGCCGAAAATTCTCTCAGTCCTGAATTTTCCAGGTGGTGAGCGAAAGTATTCTGGGATAAGCAGCGCCAGGTGAGGAAAGGCATATGTTACGAGGAGGTTAGACCAGTATCTTTGTGGTCCGCTGACGATGACGTGCTTAGGAGAGCGGCGAAGAAATTTCTAGCTCTATGATGCATTAAACTATAAGGATAAAAAAGGTGTTACTCAATCCTTTTTTCGGATGCGCCATGCATTCTACATGTACGGGATATCATGGAGGCAATTTGGATGCGTATTTGGTCACAAAATGACTCGTTGCGACCAGCGAATGGACAAGCCAGCGCTTCAACCTTCCCAGACAAGTCTGGTACCAATTCTGCGACTCTGGAGGGATGGAAGGCTTGGTTGGCCTGTGCGCAAAATTCGAACCGGGAACCTGGTATCGACTGTACGCGACAGCCGGCACTTCGTCTGACTGAGCTACACGCGCCCCAAAATGCATTATTTTCAAAAATTCTAAACAAATTCATAAAAGCATCAAAGTATTCTTGCTGATTTCAATAGTTTTTTTTTTAGGAACAGTCCTAATCAGGTGGATGAGAACCGCAACATAATGAAGGTTAAGGGTGAGCGTGATAAACTCACTCAGAAAAAAGTCCGCTAAAAATATCATTAAATTTCTAAAAATTTCCATTAGGTTGTTAGGCCAGTATTTTAACAAATACGCCGTTAATTCGCAAAATTTCCTGAATCGATGACCGGTAAATGTGCATTCCTGGTATGGATGAGGCCCGTGCAACGAGCGTTCGGATTCCACCCCTTGTCATGGGCGTCAAGGAATGAGGATCAGGATTCAGGCTTGTCAAGGCGTCAAGCAACGAATCTCCATACTCGGAAGACATGTCAAAGACGTTAGGCAACAATTGTCCGGATTCAGAAAGCATGTCACAGACGTCATCTACCTACTACCCTCATAACGAGGGGAAACGCGTCTTAAGTGGGAACACGCATACGTGTGTTTATGTGTTGTAGGGTAGGAGAGCTATTACCACCGAAATCAGTTCAATAAGTTTGCCACCAAAGAAAATACCGATCATCCGACTTATATTCAATGATTTTACCCATTTTAGTGCAGATCAGACTACCTCGGGGTGGGAGTAGCACCATCCTATGTAAACAGTAAGTGAGAGAACGTATGTCTGTCGTAACATGGAGGCATACACTGTTGGCAATTCAGAAATCCTTGGAGGTGCATTTTGACCTGGTCCACGTTGGTAAGTCGTCTTAAAGCCTATGAGTTCTTCTGAGCTAAGGAGCAGCGAACGAAAGAAGTGGTAGTCACTCAGAGCACGGTTGGGGCTGCAAGGTGGATGAGATAGACGCTCCCAGCAAAGGTCTTCGATTTTTTGAAGAGTACGGTGGTCGTGTGGTCTGGCGTTATCCTGCTGTACGATAACTCCTGAAGAGCTGTTCTGGCGAAGTTCAGCTGCATACGGTCAAGTTGAGAAGAGTAGACTTCTGCGTCAATGCTGCAACCGTTCTCGATGAGTTTCCGGAAGATAACACCTTTCTAACACCACTAAACGGAGAGCATCACCTTCTTCTGGTGGAAGTCAGGTTCAGACGTTGACAGCGTCTTCTGTTTTGCTGTGAGCCACTGGTAAAAACGCTGACGATTATCTAGTGGAATCCACTTTTCATCACACGTTACCAGTCGTTGGAGAACCTGTTCCTGCCTGTGACGATTCAGCAATTCTTTTAAGGCATCAACACGCTTATGCTCTTGCAATAGGGTCAAGTCGTGTGGCACCCATTTACCGAGCTTCACAGAGAGGCCAACGCTGAGCAGAACCTTCCCAGTGGAGGTATGTGAGCACCTAAAGTCGGGTGCCAACATTCAGGTTGTCAAGCTTGGATTTCCCTCGATGGCGCCAATTAAGCTCGACGATCGACTGCATTCGGTGGCCCGGTGCGTCGCTTTAGTTGCCAACCTAATACCTAGAAATATGTTCCTCTTTTTCGTTGAAGACCAACGTGAGAAGCGTAACACAAGGATTTGTATGAAGGCAGTATTAAAGCAAATCTTTTTATATATTTATTAATATGCAACTATGTTTACATATTCAATAAAATTAAAAAAATTATACGAATAAAATCTAAATAAAATAATTTTTAAAACCTTCCTTCAATTCTCCTAACGTTTACATCTTCTTGTGTTTTATGATAAATGTATTGGAAAGCACCCGAACTCTTCAGTGACGTTGTTCAGGGAAGCCTCTTTGTAGTGGTTCGTCATTGAAGAAGAAGACATATATAGCGCCGATAAAGAGTGAAGGATAAACGACGGCATTGGTGTCCTTTTAGGAACGGTAAATAAAATGATGAAGGACGGCTTTAGTTAATCCATTTTGGTATGCCCTACGCATTCTATTCTACGGGATGTCGTGGAGGCAGTTTAATGTGTATTTTGCCATACAATGACTAACGGTGGCCATCTAATGAACAGTTCAGCGTTTTATACCTCCCAGGGAAGTATTGTACCAATTCACCTACTAGAAACCAGAAACCTGGAATCGGTGCAGCAGGAGCTTCCTCCGACTGCACACCAACTCTGGCACTCGCTGAACCCGGGCCGAACAACCACTTGCTATTGGGGTGGAAACCTGTTGCAGTGGGAGTGGCGCGCTGCGCCGATTGGCCAGATGAGGGGGCCCGGTGCGATTACCTGCACTCCGTTGACACCCCTGTGGGTGGGTTTAAGGGTCGGCTCCTGTTGCTAGAGTGTTGCAGGATAGTCGCTTTCGCACCCCCGATTCTTGTGAAGCCATATATCCACGTATATCCAGCTCGTACCTACATATATATGTGCATACGTATATAAGTAGGTATATACTACGTATTTACATATAAATACATATGTATATATATGTATATATATGTATATACGTAGCAACAGGTTTTCACCCCAATAGCAACTGGTTGTGCGGCCCGTGGTGACCCAGTGTCCGAGATTATTGTCGCTTGCATGACGGCGTTGTCGTCTTCATCAAAGTCAGTCATCTGATGATGAGAAACTGCTCTTTCAAATGCTATAATATTTCATCCTATAGGAACCCATCCAAAAAGCAAGGAAGGCACGAGGAAATATAAAGTCAAGAGAATAGAACAATTGTATTATGTTATTCTAAACTAGACCAGTCGTAGGTTGGGGGCTTCGCCCCCAAACCCCGAGAATAGGACGCCATGGCCGCTACGGGTTTCCTATTCTTCCCTAGGTCTTCTGACCATTATATTAATCGAGATGGATCGGCTGATCTTCCTCAACGTGATCCTCAAAAATCGATAATATCGATCGATATCGATTGGTCGACTTCAGATTCGTGTTCAGCCACCTCGGTTACCCCCAGGGCAGAAGTTTTGTACCGCCGACGTGTTCGGCACGTCTGCCGCTCGCCATGCACGGTCGCCGACGTGTTCGGCACGTCTGCCGCTCGCCATGCACGGTCGCCGACGTGTTCGGCACGTCTACGGCTCGCCATGCACGGTTGCCGACATGCTCGGCACGTCTGCGGCTCGCCATGCACGGTTGCCGACATGCTCGGCACGTCTGCGGCTCGCCATGCACGGTTGCCGATGTGTTCGGCACGTCTGCGGCTCGCCATGCACGGTCGCCGACGTGTTCATTCTTACCCTGACGCGTTGTTCGCTGAATACATCGTAAACTTGGGTGATCCGCCGCCGGGGTTTCAGTTTGCTGGCAATCGCCCATTGTTAAGCTGAAAGAAAACCCGGCTGGCATAGGCCGCACTGTCCTAGGCATATCTTGGCTTCAGTCCCGCTCCCCGTGACTGACAACGTGGCCGACAGATTAAGCGAATTATTTATAGTAAGATACCTACTTATTTATTATGCATAGAATTCGCATCGATTAATGTATTAGCAGGCACCTTTATTGTACGTGGCGTCAATTGTGGCTAAATTAGTACTGAAAATTGGTACCAGACTCGTCTCGGAGGTTAAACCACCGAGTGGCCACCTCAGTTCATTGTATAGGCGGAGAAGGCACTCAAATTGCCTCCATGATATCCTGAAGTATTAGGTTGAAGGCTGAGACCCTGCCGTCCGTTTTTTAACATTTCCTTCCAATTTCGTTGAAGTTTTTTGCATTGCGCTATGTACCGCTCGAAAGAGAATGATTTTCGGATCTATCTTAATCGGAGGGAGGCTCATGAAGTTTTGGCTCATCACTCACGCTTTTGAACGTCAGGGAAAGCCTTACCTGTGCCCTAGGATATTTACAGTTCTTGGTGAAATTCGGAAGAGATAAGAGCGTAGCATAAAAGCACGGACTCAACTGTCATCTTGCATCCTGTCATCTCAACTGCCGCTTTCCTACTAGGATAGATCCGAATTTTCTCTTTGGGAAAGTATGTTTCTCTTTTTTTCATTTCAAGTTTTGTCAATTTTTAAGCCTTGTTTAGTCTTTGTTGGTGTTTCGTTCATTTTGACTTTCGGCAATTTCCAGGACATTAAAGTGGAAAGTCCTGAAGATTATTTTTATCGACACCTCTTAATTTTTGATCAATTTTTTGGACAGCGTTGCAACTTGTTTGAAAAATATTTTGCTCTATTAAATTGCGTGATGAGCTTATTTTTTCCTGCCGATCTTTGTCAGTTTTGCCATAAAAGAGAAAATGATGTTCACCAACAGTTCATTTTCATTGCTCATTTTTTTCGCGCAATGTTCTATGTCATTTTAAAGGTAAAGTTTTAATCTTTCACGATATGCGCGTGGTTTTTTGTTATTCTGGATTTCGCTAATTTTCAGAACATCAAAATGGAGTGAAAAATTAATCAAACAGTAGGATCTGTTGGTAAAAATAACTTATGTCTTCTGAACACTAGACCTTAATGCCATGAAAATTAGTGAAAACGACAAATTCAAACACACGCTTTCTTTTAGAGCAGATCACCTTTTTTGAATAGTGCATAGTGTTAGGCAAAATAAGTCAAACCTGAGCAGAGCGAAGGATCTGCCAGCGAAGGTCATTCCTTGACTGTTGACTTTACCGACCTAAAAATTGAACCGAAAAGGGAGAAAGAAAAACATACTTTTTATAGAGAAAATTATTCTTTTTCGTATGGTAGCAGCACGCAAAAAAAAACTTTTGGCGAAATCTAGAACAAAGTTTTTAAAAAACGAAGGGTCATAGCTTCCAAAGTAATAGTAAAATGGGTGGCGTGTTCCACATAAGATTTGAGCAGCTCTAATGTTATTATTATTATTATTATTATTATTATTATTATTATTATTATTATTATTATTATTATTATTATTATTATTATTATTATTTTATCCTTCACTACGCAAACTAAGAATGGGTAGAAAGTTCTGGAAGTCGTTAACACATCATTTGAGGATGATCGGCACACCATTCACATACAGGTAACTGTGAGTGCGCATTTTTATTATAGTAAAAATAACCTGCTCCATTTCGCGGTGAAACTAGAAAAATTTTGGTCTGCATTTCTTAGATAGAGATCATGGACAATTAGTTTACTTCATTATTGTGAATAGAGCTGCACGAGCGGAATAATGGATGGATAGGCGGGTCAAAATCACCGTTAATCTGCCCCCCTGTGGGATATTCTTCGCGTTCTGCCTCGGGTTAATTTGTTGAAAAAAATTGAACGCGTGTGGTCGGCCTTTCCTTTGCGGTGGGCGTGCCATTGTACTGTATTTCTATTATTTTTCACTTTATTTTTCATACCCAACACATTTCGGATGGTGTGAGTGCTACCGATTTCAAAAAAGAACTCTCTAGCCAATCCATTAGAAAAATTTGAAGAAAAATTAAATCAAAATAAACAAATTAACTGGAGAACGAAAAATTATGAATTTATGCAGAATGAGGTTTACGTGGAACAAGGATTGTCTGTGCAACTTCAATCTGTGGGTACGTAACTTAAGACGATCTTCAACTGAACACCAGGCAGAAAGCAACCGAAGGTAGAATGCAACGTCGAGGATGACGGCTGAAGTTTTTGTGAAGGAGAAGATTAGAGAGTACGCCGCTGCAGTCAATACACACGCGGTAAATGAATAAATAAATAAATGAACTGAGCCTGGGATAAAATGATAAGAACCGATGTTAGTGAATCCTCGTTTAGAATGCGCCACGCACTCTTCTTTTACACTAAACGGAAAATCGACGTGAAGCAAAAACCATGCCCACGTCTTTGCACAAATTAATTTGTTATAAATAAAGACCCTTGGCTTTATTCTACATGCACAAAAAATTTGCGCAATATCTGCGACATCACTTTCCAAACAACCCTTTTAGCTTAAGTACAAGAGTTCAATCTTCCTCGGAAATCCTTGAGCATCTGAACGATAAGACGATGAGGGTTTCGTTCTTTCACAATGGTTCTTTACAGCACATCTAGCGACTTGTGTTTAAGGAACAGATTTCGTGCTCCAACTTGTGTAGATCAGATACTCAAAAGCAAAGGTATGACATCATATGAACAAGACTTCTAATTACATTTCGTCTAGAAACCCGGAGGATTGGTATCCTGCCGTACTTATGTATGCGTCTCTTGTTTCACCAGCGGGCGCTCAATCATGTCTGAAGCAGGGGTGCACATAAAGTTCAGGGTCTTAAATTTTCTAACGATTTTTTTATTTGAATCTCCTATAAGCCGTTGAATTTTGTTAAAAAATACAATTAGCTGCGAAATGCTCACTTCAAATGAAAAAATCTGGAAAAACGTTTTATGTTGTAATTTTGACTCTCCAATTCGTTGTCCAACTAAAGTTCAACTCAGAATATCATATACACTACGATGTAACATAAATAAATCACTGCCAACAAAGAATGGACAGCAAAATAAACCAGCTTTTCAAATCATCTTCATAGTGAAGAAGAAAAGCAGCTACCGAAATGTCATTCAAGATAACGGCTCTTCATGAGCTGGTGCACCGTCGCTCCTGCAAAGTGCATTCAAATGTAGGCTATGTATATCAGACAGGCCCCGGAGTTCCTTCGCTTTCCCGGTTCTGTGCGAAATCGCTTTGTGTGACTGTTCTACGAACATGCAATTTTTCTGAACACGTCAGAGCTCGATGAAGCAGGCAACTATGCGCACGTTTCTCTTCAACCCACGTAAGATGAAAGAAGTTTGTTGGAGTGAGAGAGTCCAGTACAATTTCACACGAAAGCTCCTAGCACATGCACTGACGCTTCGGTGTATGATCGAATTCCAGACGCTGTAATGAGAAACAGGCTTCTTCAACTTCCTTCCCTTGCTTCTCGACGCAAAGTCGTTGATGCTTGCATGGTGCATAAGGAAGTGCACTTTAAGTGAACTAGCAAAGCTCATTGCTGTTATTTAGTCTGTCCAATCCGCACGCTAAAGGTGCTCTATAAAAGACCAGGCTAACCCATCCAAAAACATTTTCATATGCAAATTCATTTTCCAATAGAGCAGGTAGTGCATACCTCAAGCCTATGAAAAGCGAATCAAGAGTCTTATAAAAAAAAGCAGTTTAGGCGACTTGCTAGTCAAACATTACTTAGGCGTATGATATAGACCCGCGGAAGCATCCGCTTAACGGGAATAATCTAGTTGGGACCCAACGCGCGCCCAATAGCCGCAGACCGCAACACCCATTTTCCGCGAATCGTCGGCGGCGTTCGGTGGACAGGCTGGTATACTTCTCGGCCGCGGGACGACCCCGCCGACCGACAACCTCCTGCAGTGCAATACACCGCGGTCGGCGTTATCAAAAACGTTATCAAAAATGAACGTGCTCTAATTCGAAAGCGACCGATTCCGTGAACTTGAAACATTCCTAGTTCACGGAATGATAAGCGCGCTCCAATGCGATTATCATTCATTGTCGGCCGGCGACCGTACTGGGGCCGGATTCATCAACGACTTAGGTAAATTTAACGCAGAATTGTAAGCGAAAAGCTCAGATAACGCGGCTTATCAAGCTATATGATGAGCGATAAGCTGCGTTATCTGAGCTTTTCGCTTACAATTCTTCGTTAAAATTACGTAAGTCGTTGATGAATCCAGTCCTTGGTCGGCGACCGCCTTCCGTGGTGCACGTTCTGTCCGCGGACGTCCTGCGGGTACTCCCGGGGGGCTATACCTTGGGCCTTAGATATGATCTTTCTTGAGACAAGTCGACAAGTGATACCGATTACTAGCTCGTCTTATATATTTTGTATTGGATGTTGTCTTTGTTTTGCTTTGTTGTATTGCGTGCGTGTTGGGTGTTCTTAATGTTTGTCTTATGCAAATGTAATAAATAAATAAGTAAATAAATGTAAAATCTCGATGCAGGCAGCCCCGCTAGGTACCGAAAAACTGATTTCTTCTTACAGCTTCGTTTTCGTAGTCTTTCAGCCTTTTGGATGGGCTCCTGCAGAATGAAATGACATTTGGAAGGGTAGTTTGTCAAATGGCTTCGACTTTTACAGGCTCCGCAGAGGGCGACGACGCCCAAACGTCAGCCGAAATAAAGCCTTGTACCAATCTTGGCTACGCTGAACAAACTACTCGTCTATTGCAACATCAAAGATGCCAAGGTTCATCGAGAATCGAACATGAAACGTACCAAAAAATATTTCAATATTAAAAAAGTGAAACGATTAGAAGCTCATGTTGAGTTCAGGAAAAGTACAGGAAGCCTCTAGGTCATACTCAATCGTTGGACCGCGATCTCCTATGGCCGTTTAGGTTTTCAGGAAAAGGATCGTTTCTGCCTAATTCTTAATGATTTTAGTAGTTTTTCCTTAGCAATCCTAAAGGGGGGGGGGGGCGGGAGGAGGAGGAGGAGAGCTTGCAATATTTGCAATATTAGTGAAGACTAAGAGGAAAGTGATAAATGTAGCTTTGGGGTTTCCTCTTCATTACCCCATTGTTACTCCTTCGACTTTGTCATGCCAAAGTGTCCCCGGTCTTGCTCGTGATCGTGTGGTCGTCCATGTCTATATTAAACAAATAAACAGATAAATAATCTTTAAGATTCGAGTTAGCAGCGGTCTGATGAATAAGGATAGGAGGATGAAAGAGAGCTTACCTAATCTCTTTTGGGATGCGCTACACATTCTACTTCTTCGGAATGCCGTTGAGACGATTTGAACCCGTATCTGGCCATACCGACCCGTGTGGCGTAGTCGGGCGAGGTGCCGGCTGGCGTGTGCATCCTATACCAGGTTCCTGGTTCGAATGTCACGCCCAGACAATCAAGCATTCCAACCCTCTGGGGTCGGTTAATTGGTAACAGATTTGTATGTGAATAAGGAATCGCTGATTTGTGCTTCTGCCGTCGACCGCAAGTCATCATATGGTTAAAAACGCATCCAAATCACCTCCACGACATCCCGCAGAAGTAGAATGTGTGGCGCATCCCAAAAAGGATTATCAATAGCACTGTCCTTTATCCTTTATCCTTGAAAGTCCCTTAATTAAGTGTAAAAATAGGCGGTAATCAATCCGAGTTAAGGATGCGCCATGCATTCTACTTCTACGCGATATCGCGATACTTACTACCACACGCCATTTGAGTGCGTAAATGTGTGTGTGTAATTTCCACGTATTTGTACAACAACTTGTACCTGTCCATTGGCTGGCCTTCGCAATTCATTATGTAGGTGGAACATGCAGCATCATATATTCTGGGGTAGCTATCAAAAAGTGAAGAGCAGAGCAACGACTTGTTCTTCCGTTGGCTATGGAAGGTCATAGCATGGACTGCACACTGATTCAAGTGACCTTCAGAAAATCTCGCCAAGGTAGAATGCGTGGCGTATTCACTAAGGAATCTGCTAACCTTTCTCTATTTGTGTGACATCTTTAAAACGGTTTTAGGATAAAAGGATAAAGATGAACGTTAGTTGTTTCCTTTTTGGGACTCGACATGCATTCTACTTCTATGGGAAGTCGTGGAAACAATTTCAATGTGTATTTGGCCTATACTCATACTACATATACCTTACTATAATGGCATGGATGTGCGGAGTTCCCTTTTCCGTGTTCCGAATTCCGGATTTCGACCGTTTTTAATCCTTCGGTTCCGTTCCGTATTCCGCCCCCTTTTTGGGACAGATGACGGAATGGAAATGGCGACTCATCACTCACTGATTGCTTTACTCTGCCTTCATTTAGCTCTTGAGCTTAAACGAAAGGCTGAAAAGAAGATCACATATGCGTCGCCTTCTTTGTGATTGCATTGCTTTCAAACCAGTGGTGCATCTTGATGTCAAAGCAGTGTAAGAACCAATTTGGATTCTTTTTTTTCTTCTTGAAGCGATGTACTACGAAGTAGTATAAGGCCACAGGGTTCATGAGTGTTTGAATCAGAATCAATTTACTTATCCGGAGCATGCTTTCCTTTTCCCCAAAAATCTTATGTCTGGCCTGATTCTAGATGGTCAGAGTTCTATAGCTGATACTCTCTCAGATTGCTAGCATTGCGCTTTCCATAGGGAACATTGGATCTATCCTAGTCGGAGGGGGCATGCGGTGTCTTTCCTCTCCCCTTTCTATTTGAATCTGTTCCAGAGCTTCGGCTACTGCTAACTGATACTAGGGTTCCATTCGAACTCAGAGAATGGGTGTCGAGTCGTAAGATGCTGAAACAACTGTAATCTTAGCGCTGCGCCTTCGAATTAGAATAGATCCGGGATATTGAGTAAGACTGCTTAAGTTTCATTAGTGGAGAAGTCTTTTACATCTTATTCTTTACCTGTGTTTATTGCGTTTGTTTTTCTATTTACAGAGAGATTTTGCATAAACTTCGAATTGTTGCGCCAGTTGCTGGACAACAGTCGCATGCTGTCCTGCCCGTTTCCTAAATTTGTCAGGGGCCACTTAATTATTTCTTCCTTGCGGTTACATATATATATATTTATTTATTTATGAGAAATTTAATGAAGTAATGAGTTTTGAGTTAATTCCGTTCCGTGTTTCGTAATCCGGTTTCCGCCCATTTTTGAGCTGTTCCGTTCTGCATTCAGTGTTTCGCTTTTCTCAAGAAAGTTTCCGTACATCCCTGTATACTAGACAAGTCAGCGCTCTATCCTTCCCAGACTAGTATGGTACTAACCCACCTACAAGGAAGATGAAGGAAGGCTTGATTGGAATCACAAATCAGGAGTCAGATGACGCAACAGCCGACGACTACTTACTACCGCACGCTATTTTTAAAATTATGATCTTATGAACACTAATCTGATCATTTTCTAAGCAATGCCTTAATCATTCTACTTTACATTCTGTCACGTAATGTCTTCAAGGGCACATATTGGGCAGTAGGAGGAGGTGCCGACTGTCGCGTGCATCCAATACCAGGTTTCTGCTTCGTATTTCCCCCAGGCCAACCAAGTCTCCTCTCCCTTCGAGGTCGGTGAATTGGTCCCAGACTGTCTGGGAGGGATAAAGCGCTGACTTGTCCATCGGCTGGCGATCGCAATCCATTGTGTAACCAAATACGCATACAAATCGCTTCCACGACACCTCATCGAAGGTTGAATGCGTGGCGTGTCCAAAAAAGGACTGAGTTACGTCGTCCACTATCCATTATCCTTTAGTTTAATGGGGTAGTTTATATTCAACAAGTCACTATCTGGCACCACAGCTCACCGGCTCTGCAGAGCAGTGGGTTGAAATGCAACAGTTTTATCTTGCCGAAGTTGCGCTAAATTGCTCTAAATTTTCGAATAAGGGCACTTTTTAGCGAACGAAATGCACTTCCATGTACTTCGGAGTCGATCACCGAGCCTCTCGACTCATCTACATTTCACAGCTAACTCTCTACAAAAACAGCCGCTGTTCAAGGCAATTTCCGTCACGTCCACCAGCATCGTCCATGCATCATTTTCTCATCTCACTGGTCGGACCACCCATTGATGCCACCCTGATCGCGAATGGCATTCCACGGACTCGCTACAGGGCAATCAATAAACAGAAGACAAAGAATGTGCTACGAGGCTATTTCGGGCCATAAATCAAGCGGGTTTTTTGGTGAGCATCCTATTCACTGAAGCCGTTTTCCGAAGCGGGGGACGACCAGCACATTGCTGCTGGTGAACAGCGAGCGCTTTGTACTGGAGATGGCATCGATTTGCCATTGATTGATCCTCCAGGAGACGTCTTGGACACGTGGGAAGTAGGCCATTCGCACTGGAATGCCCAGGACGAAGACCACCAAATGAACCACCTTACAGTCTGCGGGTGTCGGTGATCTTTATTGCTAAAAGGGCACGTGCACCCTTGGCACACTCACTGACCTCCCCACCCCCCAGGAGGCGGCGCTCAAAAACATCAAGTTGTGACGCTGACAGCGTGAGAAACTCGTTGAAAAACCCTGATCGCTTTGACAGCAGTACGCTGGCGAACATTTCTCTCCTGATTCTCAGAAGCGTATGGCAGTCAAGTGAGTCAAGTGCTATACACCTGCTTAACAAGCTTTTGTTATAATTGCAGGAAGGTGAAGCTTTGACTTAGCAATTCTAGTTATCTAGTCTTTTATCTAAAAGCTTTTATTTATTTGTTTATTTATTTATTGCTTAAACTGTGCGCCACAAATAAGAAACTAAAGAAATACTTTAGATTAAGCCGGAACACATGGCATATGCTCAGTTTGAGTGTTTTTCAATACTTTCGTCAATAATGTGGAAATTTCACTTTGAAATTTGAAAAATTGTGATCATTGCCATAGCTAACGAATGGAAAGAGAAATGTCTTGAACGTTGTGGTAGTGGTAACATGGACAGGAGAAAGCAGATAATTGGAAACAGAACTTTGACGAGTATATATATTACTGTGCCGTTGTCATACCCCTTACAAACATACATACTACATACATGCATACATACATACATACATACATACATACATACATACATACATACATACATACATACATACATACATACATACATACATGCATACATACATACATACATACATACATACATACATACATACATACATACATACATACATACATACATACATACATATATACATACATACATACATATTAGGTCCCGTTCAACGATTTATTGCGGATTTCGCCGGCAGTCTCTTGCATAGCGTTATACAGGTTTCGAAAGTGAATGATTTGCTCTAATAGAACTTGTGTTGCATTTTTTCCATCCTAAATTTTGTAGATTTTTAGGTCGTTAAAGTGAAAAATGAATAAGTGAAAAAGTTGCCATTTGCGCAATTGCTTCTCTCCGCTTAGGTTCGTAATTTTTTGCGCAGTTTTTTTATAGCATTTGGAAGACAATCTTCTGTGCTACAAGAATAAGTGTTGGTCCTCTCTGCTCATTTGCCCTTTATTGATTTTTAGGTCATCAAATTGGGACATTCGACTTTTCGTCCGAATTTTTACCGACAGCGTCTGCTTTGGGATGGACTTTTTTGCTTGGTGTTATATGTCGTTCGAAAGAAGATGTCTTGCTCAGTAAGAATTAGTGTCGCGTTTATTGGCTCAGATGCTGATTTCTGTCGAATATCAACAAAATTCCAAAAAGAGAAAAATCACTTTCACCAACAACTACTTCTCCTTGTTCAGTTGTTGGTATTCGACAGAACTCAGCATGCGGTGGTTGTTCTTCTACCTCACCACCTTGATACCCAATTGGCCCCGACTATATGACCGCACTTGTGGAACGCCCAACTGTGTGTTTTGCTCAGCGGGAAAGGAAGGTGCGTGCATCGTATCGGGTGTAATCTACTGACCTCCTGTGAAGCTTGTGACCAGTAGTACATCGGCGAAACCGGCGCACTCTACATGTGAGGATAAAGGAAGGAACTTCGGAAATTCACTGCCCTCGGCTACCACATGATCAATTGTCATAGAGGGGAGTATTTTGGAGTTAAGGTGAGCATTCTAGAGCAAAGGTTCAAAATTCGGCGCGGAAAATCCTTAAGTCGATCTGGATCCTACCCAGGGACCGCAAGGTCAATCGAAAGGGAGAATGCCTCTATATCGCGCGAGCTCAAGCTCTACCTTAGTCTGATATTCTAACCTGGGGTAGATGCAGTGCCGTACCCTTGCTCTAACCTGTGGGGCTTCCATTGGTACTTCAGTGAACTATGTTAAGGTACCACACCTGAATTCTCTCTATTGCACAGGCTTTCAAAAATTTGACATTGAATTTTGTAAGGTTGATAAGATGCTTGGTGGGGTAGCGCCTAAATGATTTGGTCCTTTTATGTTATGAAGGAGGCGATCCAGCCGAAATGATAGCCAATAAAGCCGTTTAATAACCTTGTTACGAGCTAAGCGACTCTACAGATAGATTTTTAAAGCATTTATTTATTTATTTATTCGGACATGTGGGCAAGCACATGTAAAGTAAACGATGTGAGCAAGCTCATTATCGCAACCAATAACAAAGTGACTTGACAAAGGGAAGTGCGGAATGAATACGGAGGATAAAACAACGTTATAAAATGGAAAGAAAATAAAAGATGCCAGCGGGAGCAAAGAAGAAAGTAAATATGAAGGCATACGAAGAATCAGGCCATCGACTTGCCTGAGACCGAAATTTTTTTTTGCTTGATCAACTGTAACATTCGAAAGATTTAGCCACCATTTTTTTGAAACCCGCAAGGTTAGCGGGAATTCGGAACCGTTTGCTTAACTTGGCGTACTCGGCGCCCGCTCTACAAACGAAGAAGTTGGCCCTCACTGAGGCTCTAGCCCTGGGGTAATGTAGCTTGACAGCAGCGCCCCTTGTAATTAAGCTCCTGACTGTGCAGAAACTGCCTCCGCCAAGGTGCACCAGACCGTGCAAGATCTTAAATACCATAAGAAGATCAAATTTTTTCCTACGTGAAAAAAGCGACTCCAAACCGAGCGCCCTGCGCCGCTCACTGCTATCCGGGATTGACCGGTAGCTACATTTTCTAGACCTAAGAAAAAGTTTCCTCGTGAAGCTGTTCTGAACTCTCTCTAGGGCATCGATGTCTTTCATTTTCAGGGGACTGAATACCGGCGTCCCATACTCGAGGACGGGGCGCACATAGATTTTGTAAGCTTTGAGGAAAGTATGCTCATCACTTGTACTGAGGCACCTGAAGAGATTGCATACTTTACGCAAGGCTGTTGTTGCTATTTCATTACAATGCTTGCCAAAATCTAAATTATCTGTAATAATAAATCCAAGGTCTTTGACTTCCGATAGCTGCTCGAGTTG
The DNA here is from genome assembly GCA_947396885.1 of Heligmosomoides polygyrus polygyrus. Taxonomy (NCBI): domain Eukaryota; kingdom Metazoa; phylum Nematoda; class Chromadorea; order Rhabditida; family Heligmosomidae; genus Heligmosomoides; species Heligmosomoides polygyrus. The sequence goes on from OX377202.1 coordinate 19,838,948, forward strand.
ATTACCTTCGATAAAGTAAGGGGTTCGCACGTTATGCTTTCCCAGGTGTAGTACCTTACATTTACCTTTGGCTAAAGGAAGTTGATGAGATTGAGACCATTTGACAACTTGCGTTATTGCTGCTTGAATCCTTTCCGTGTGCAGAGAATCAGGTACAGCACTATAAATTTTGAGATCGTCGGCAAAGGCCCTGCACGTTACACCCATTGAGTTGACGAGAGCTGGGATTTCCCTGGTGTAGATGTTGAAAAGAATTGGAGAAATAACTGAGCCCTGCGGCACCCCGCTGCAAATAACCTTAGTACTGGAAAGGTGACCGTTATACAAAACCCTGAATACCCGATTATGTATAAAGTTTGTGACCCATTGCACTATTTTCGGATGGAGGCCCACGGTGGAGAGTTGTTCGAAAAGTTCAAAGTGTGGAACCTTATCGAAGGCCTTCTCGAAGTCAAAATAAATCACGTCCACACTCATGCCGGATTCAACAGAACTAGTCCAATCATTAAGAGTAGCAAGCATCTGAGTGGTAGTAGAGCCGCCCTTGCGGAACCCAAATTGCTCAACCGGAATAATAGAGTATTTGTCTAGATGGGCAACAATAGCCTCTTTGAGTAATTTTTCAAACAGTCTCGCGAGAACTGAGGTGATACTGATTGGACGATAATTCTTTGGGTTTTCGTAGGGAGGCTTCTTGTGGAGAGGAACGACGAACGCTTCTTTCCACCTTTTCGGAACCTCACCACGCATCAGACTTAAGTTAAAGATAATTTCGAGTGGGCCCGCAATTTCGCATGCTACTTTCTGAATGAAAAACAGTGGAATGTTATCTGGCGTAAGGGAAAAGGACTTAGGCCAGGCGAGGAGGTGTTTCAGAATAGCTTCCTTATGAAACCAAAAGGAATCGCTCATTTGGGGGAAAGCAGCGAGGGCACACACATGAGCCGATTGAGTTGTTCTATCCTTATCCGGGGGCTGTTGGAATACGGCTTTAAATGTTTCAGCAAGTAACTCAGCTTTGTCTTGATCAGTGCAGAACCTCCGACCTACATCATCCACAAGCACAGGGATTGATTGCTTTACATTGAGCCTTGAGTTCATCATTCGAAAAAAGGCCCTCAAGTTTCTTGAGGTCGCAATTTTCTTTTCTAGGGAGGCAGAGAACTTCTTCAGTTTATTGCAAAACCTTCTGGACAGAACCTTGAAGTAATCCTCGGCTCTACTGGACGAGGAGAGGATGGAATTTCTCCATGCCAATTCTCGTCGTTTGGCTAAGGAAACTAGATAACGTGGCCACTTATGTTGAGAGATTGGCTTTCTGGAGCAGGGAACAAACGTTTCGATGCAGTATTGAAGAACTGACAACAGCGTTTCTACATATCATCCACAGTATTAAACGCTGCTAGAGAACCAATCCAATCAATTCCTTGTAAATACGAGATGATATTGCAGTAGTTAGCTTTGGAAAATTCTCTAAATACGCGTGATGAGCTAGGGGCCCCTCTTGCCTTGACAGAAAACTCTACCACGGAATGGTCACTTGTACCAACCGGGTGATTGACTATAACGTTTTTAACCAACGACATTCTGTTTGTTAAGACCAAGTCCAATGTGTTACTTCCTCTGGTACTTGTGGTTACAAGTTGAAAAAAACTAAGTGATGAGCACATATCTAGAAAGTCCTCGGAAGATTTGGAATCGCCTTTGTTGCGTTCCCACTGAATGTCGGGGTAGTTGAAATCGCCTGTCAAGATGCAGCTTTCGCTCTGTGCCGCTAAATCGCTAATGGTATCTATTAGCTGAGAGTTCATGTTACTGGAGCAAGATGGAGCTCGGTACACGCCAATAAGCCGAAGTGTTTCCCTGCCGATGGTGATATCGCAGCAAAGAATTTCATAGGAGTCCGGGACAGCTTCACATAGGATGGTCTGGTAAGTTGAAGATGATTTGATGAGAAAAAGAATTCCACCCCTTTTTTTCTCGGTCTGTCGCACCTGACCAAGGAGTAACTACCACAGCAAAAACCAAGTACAGAGGAGGCGTCAACCGAAGCCTTGAGCCAAGTCTCAGTCAAGATCACTACTTCATAAACCGAGCCAGCGAGTCTGTACGACAATGGCAAAGCATTCTTCACAACTGAACGAATATTGGTCATAAAGAAGGAAAAGAGTTGCGGTTTCCGAAGCTTATTCAAAAATTTCCGGCCCCATGCTGGGGTGAGGCGCTAGTCGCGACAGCGGTAGAATTCAACAAAGAGCTAGAAGGTGATTTTCGAAACATTCTCTCTGCTTCGAGTCTCTCCCTTTCTGCTTTAGGGAGTGAGTGACGAATATGAATACGAGAAAAAACGCGGGACTTGTTAAGTAACGGAGAGCGACTGACAACACGACTTGCAATATAAGATGCAGGAAAAACCACCTTGAGAATCCTAGGGAAGGTGCGGCCCATGCGATATATCGCGACGGGTTTACATTCAATCCCTAAATAGTCCAAGATCTCACGGACACAACAAAGATCATGTGCTACGCGATCGGAGGGCCTAGGAGCGTTGCTCTCAACAACACCACTTATTATGACGTCATGGGAATGGTCCTTACTTACTTCTGTGTGGTGAGAGTTATTCACGACCGGGGCAACCAGCTGCGTGGCAGGGGTAGAGATTTGTGTGGACGGAGGATTAGAATTGAGAGAAAAGCGATCGGAAAGGCCTAAAGAATCCCTAAGCAGCTGATTTTCAGTCCGAAGAACTTTGATCTGTTCGGTAAGGTTATTACAAATAGATACAATTGATGAGTAGCGTTTACGGTCTTCTAGAAGAATCGCTAGGACAGCTCTCAAATGGTACGGCAGCGATCGATCCTTATGCATAGCTTCGACGTGCTGGTCGAGGTCGGTTCCATTGATTTGCAGATCGGCTAGGTCCATCTCCACCGCCTGGACATGGCGCTCGCTCTGAATAGCATGAGGAGAAAAGCTGGAGTCCATTGGTATCGTATCGTAAGAACTATTGAGTCGGTGGCTTCAAATCGGAGGCTGGGCAATTAACGGAAGCCAGAAAGCTCTTCGAAATCCCAGGCGTGAGTAGGCGATGTGATCAAAACGACCCGTTTTTGGATGACAATCGATGGTGCTCGAGAACCAACGCGAAAAGATTGCCTATTACACGGAGCGGGAGAATTGGAATAATAGACCTGATTCGGTGGCTTAGAAGAGACGAACGATTGCTCCCAGCCACAAGGAGACCCAGTGGATTTACGTCGACCGATGAAGCGAACCGGCAATGCGACAGCTCGACTGAGGATACCAACAGAACGTAACTAGGAAAAATGGACCTGTAGTGGTGGCTGAAGAGAATAGCAGAAGAGAAGCGCACTCCGCCACAAGAGTGCTCGCGTTACTGTTGCTGTACGAAGCGTTGACGACGGAGAAGTCGAAAAATTTGTAGATTGTAGAACTGGCAGCAGGGAGCCGTTGAGATGTCCGCCGCGCGCCGTCAGGGCAGGTCGATTTTTCAAACAGCTGATAATGGAGATTCGGCCACGCCGAGGTTCAAAGAGAGTCGAACATGGCTACTCCTTTACATTCCCCAGTCACTGGAATGAAACAGCGGTTGTTCCAACGTGCGGAAGGCATTTGAGAGTAAATTCTGAAATAAATGCTCACGCTCATAACACCCTTTCCTTGTTTGCTCATTGCTGCTAGATAAAGCATGGACAATGAACCTTTCCGTTGGTGCCGAAGCTACAGTTTTTATTCTGGCAAATGAAAAGACAGAGAAATACCAATATACCGGTTTACCACAGTAGTGATATAGAGGTGCGCCCGTTGTCGGCTAATAGAAAGCCGACGACCACCCATAGGCGCGGTGGTAACTCGTCAATTCAAGTCAAAATAAGGAGCGGCGGGAAACGGGGTGCATATAAGGCCGCTGCGGAGACTCATAGAGGTCGCTGAGGGTCGCCGAGTTCCGGAGTTCTAGCTGCCGCGATCCGTACTCCATTTCATCGTCCTTCGTTGTAGACTTATTCTGGGAATAATTCTGTATTCTCCGCTGCCTCGTCACACGCGTATGTGATGCTGTATGGCAACACAGGAAGTAGCAAGAAGAAACCTCAGAGGTCCATCTAAGTGTGTCTTCAATGATACAACAAGAACAAAACGATACTAAAACGGAATCGAGAAATCGATTTAACTCTATCTTCAAAATGAAAAACTTGCCGAATATGCGTGTATTTAGCCACATTTTGTTCTGTTTTCAAGTAATAAAAGGAGACAAACCTTAGAGCTAAGTACAGAGTTTTCAAACTTAGTAGCAGTCGTGCTCATAACATTCCATTGCAGCACGAGATGATCCGTAAACATCAGGATCAACCGTATAATTTGGTTTGTCAGTGGCGCTATGTGATTTCAGTTATTACCAGGAGTGTAGTGGAAGCGCCTATTACCGCGAAGTCCCGTAAAATATAGGTTCAATCAACTCGGTTTCTATTCGGACCAATCGCAAGCGCTCAGAGCTAATAAGTCTAGCTGGTGTAGTTAATTGAATGTGTATACGGCGACGCACTATGCATATCAGCAATAGTCGATACTTTGCAGACCAAATGGTATTTGACATAGCGGATGATGGGACTTTTTATTGAAACCTTTTCTTTTGTCTCTAGTGCGGCCATCGCACTGTCTCTTTTAGTTCACGCACATGTTTGTCCAAGTTTATCCATAACTTCTATTCGATGATGACAGAGGAAGCAGGTATGTCCGTTTTCCGAAATTCCGACAGTTCTCAATGATTGCCTTAAGGGAAGTATGGCCAACTACAGAGTGGATATAAAAGCTGGTCCGCTGACTTGATAGGTTAGTGGAAAGCAATTTCGTTCAGGCTAACCTCGTCGGTCCTCCTTATGTTCTTCGTGTTTATTTTACGGGTGTCAGATATGTAAGCGGGCCGAGGTCAGCCTGTTTTTAGGGTCCTAAAAGTTTTTAGGGGGGAGGGGCAATCCTCCTTGCAGTCCTGTCCTTGATGTAGTGCTTTGTTTTAAATCTTTGCTAATCAAAGCCTTTCGCTGACACGGTAGGCAGTGGTGGCTCGAAGTGGAGTGGGCGAGTGGTCTGTTGAGCAGTGATCCAATTGATTGATCCGATCGATTGAGTTTTTTCTTTGTAGATGTCAGAAGCATTCTATCAAACGGACATAACCATTCCTTGAAACAGTTATCTGTTCTCAGAAACTACTCTAAAAAAAATTGCAGAACCACTCTCATAAAGTATTATTGCACACTTTCTGAGTGCACGCATGTATATGAATATGATTATGAATGAGTACAACGAAGAACGAAGAACAGGAGTGCAAAATGTGGTGTCACCACGTTCACAGATATGCCTTCGTGGACAACTCGTTCTTCTGAAACGAATAAAACCGCAACCAAGAGCCATTGCTGTGTTGCAGAAAGATCGCGCAAAAAGTATTAACGCACAAAATTCAAAGAAGACATGATAACTCGTCCTTGAAACGATCTATGAGTCCTAATATATTAGATTTTATAAAAACACTACGTAAATTCAGGTACCACAGTCAGAAAAAATTTTGTGTTTTTTTGTGTCATAGAAATTGCAATTTTCTTCAAACATATTTAACTTTTGGATGGAAAAAAGTCTTACATTTGGAATGATTTGACAATCGCTCAAAAGTTTTAAAATTTTGTGTGATTTCGAATGTGGAGCTTCCATTTCCACTAGACCGCGTTATGGGGTCCAATTGTACTCGACCCACGACAGGTGCATTCTTTTATTGCCTTGGGAGTTTCAACGCTCATGCGCTGCAGTGGACGAACATCAAAAGCCACGTGATAGAGACACGTTTGCTAGCGAGTTTTTGTTAGAAGCGATGGCATTTTGACGAATCGCTCGCCTCTACTGACCCGTGCCAGCAATTCTCTTGCATCAAATAGAAACCATGGGCCGAATTGGGGACGAATGGGGAATAAACAGTGCTACACGTTACACATCCCAGTTTGCAGTTTACATTTTATGATATTTACATCTAAGCTGGCTTATGCCAAAGCTATATTTCACATTCCCGTAAAACAAATAAAACAAGAACACAACTCCGTTTCTGTGCCCACCCCAGTTTCAGCGGATTGCATTGAACCATAAACTTTAGCATTTTAAGTTTTTACCATTGTTATTTCTTTTTTAGAAAACAGAGATTGTGGCCCGTCTCCACGTCCGACTTTTCGCAAAAAATTGGCATTATATTGCTGATGTTCCGTAGTTCATAGCAACAACTGATCAATATCGGTATCGGCTTTTTTCCAGGCCAACGTTTTAACGTCGTCGCCTTTGTCAGAGCCTGGAAACTCGGGTCATTTGAAGAACTGCTCGCCCAAACGCCATTTCATCCTATTGAAGTGAACGGTAAAAACAAAGAAATGTCATAGGCCGAGGTGGATGTCCATCCGCGGCTCTAACGCGATGTACTGTTTTGGGATGAGAACGGCTGAATGGCAACGGCGACTTATCAGATTTCGGCACCGCAGCGCAAGACATAAATACGCATCCCTCATTCTGCGCGTCAGCTTCTCCTTCAGCTTTACCCGACGGAGCACTTGGGCTCCTGCGCCACCCTAAACCCTTATTTCTTTAACGTCCCCTCTTTCTGTCTCTTGCGTGCTCTTGATTTAACTCTTAGCTTGCCCCTTGATCTCACCTTCCTCTTTGCGCCGTAACTCCCTTTGTTATTCTCCTAGAGTACGCCCTGCCTTTAGATTTGTCCTAACTTCGCTAAAACCTGCTCTGCCGTAGAATTGTTCTTGTAGCTATTCTCAACTTGCCTCCCTTGACATGCCTTAGTCATCACTGTAAGCTTGTTTCATCATGCTATATCATTCCGTATGTTCCGTATGCCTATGTATGCCTTATTGATATGTTGTTGTTTGTTTAGATTCGTTTAGTAACCCAAGTTTGGGGAATAAATTTGCCTATCGTGTGAGTTGTGATCGATTACCGCGTGGCAAAGGCGAGAAATTCTTACATGTCCATTGCATTTTTCACGTTTGCTGGTGTCTATTTTCACATAATCGTTGCGTGTTTCTATGTTTTTGCTGATGATATTTACTTTGTATATGCCTTTTTCATCTCCATTTTCGATTTGTTACAAATCGCGTGCGTCTCACTTCGATGACCTGCAAACCGGGCGACACTCACCTTCGTTCAAAAATCGGCATAGCTTCACTTCAAACTGTACAATGAAGACATAAAAAGATACAGAAATCGTCATGGAGAACGCAAAAAAACTAAGCGGAGGATTACAGCAATGACCAAAAACACAACCAGAAAGAGAGGAAACTGATGAAGCCGAGGTAGTCCTAAAAAGGATAAAGGATGAAGGACGGTGTTATTCAATCCCTTTGGGATGCGCCACGCATTCTACTTTTACGGGGTGTCGTGGAGGCGAGTTGAGTGCGTATTTGGCCATACATTGACTTGCGGTGGCCAGCCGACAAACAAGTCAGCGCTTTATCCTTCCCAAACAAGTCTGGTACCAATTCACTGACCCCGGAGCGATAGAAGGCTTGGCTGGCCTGGGCGGGAAATCCGAACCAGAAACCTGTTACAGCCAATGCCTCCTCCGACTGCGCTCCACGAACCCCTGTCCTGGAAATCTGAGTATAATTACGCGTGTGCAAGTACGCGATTGTAATCGCTTGTCGGCATCGGAAATACCATATAAATTAATTAATGCATTTATTTATTTATTGACGTGTAACATAAACACACGTGATAATTGAAAAAGAACGTGTGATAGACGAACATCATACAAAAGAATAACACTTAGAAAAATCTATACGAGGAGACTGAGAGAAGAAAAGACAACTTAGTTAGTCTAGTTAGAATAAAATGAGCAACTGTAACTAGTTGACACACAAAGAAGAGAGTAGCATCAAAAGAGCATTAAAAGAGTAGCATCCATTAATTTAACCAAACATTTTACGAATAATTAGATTTTGAAAAGCTTGAACAGATAGTCCTAGGATGTCTTCCTCTTCACTAAGTAACTTGTTGATCTCCCGAAGGGCGAACGTAGATTTGTAAGCTTCTGAGGTCATCTATACGCAGAATCTTGAACAACAAATAAATGTTACAATTTGCTTTCTTCACGAGTGCACTGTAGTGGCTTCTAAAATTGAGGTCGTGCGATATCAAAAAGCCCAAGTCGCGAACATCCTTCACAGGATGTAGAGTAGATCCCTGTAAGTTGTACAATATCGTATGATCCTTGCCTCAGGGCGCAACTATGAGATATTTGGTCTTTTCTGAAGAAAGGGGTAGTTCCCAGTTCCTAGACCCTTGATCCATGTAGTTAATTGGTGCCTGCAGGGAGTCTGAATCTTCTTTCCTTTTGATAGCATTATAAATTTTTATATCGCCAGCACAAACCTTGCAGAATAGTGAAATTTCAACAGGGATTTCATAAGTATAAATAACAAGCAGGCAGAACTCCACCTTGTGGAACTCCAGTGTAAACTAAAAAGATCAACGAAAATTCCTCTTATCTGACTTGGAACGTTCTGCCCGATAGAATATCTATCACCTATTCGAACAATCGTTGGATGTATTACAATAATTGATTTATCATATTTATCTTTAAAAGTAGTTTAGGTATAGGAACCTTATCGAATGCTTTCATGAGGTCATAATAAACTACATCAGTTCGTACTTTGTCTTCAAAGGCAGTGATCTAATCAGTTAAAGCTGTAAGCATCGCAGTTTCAACAGATCTACCCTCTAAAAGCCGAACTGATTCTCAGATATAATACGTTGTTCCTTAAGGTGTTCCATGATATTCTTTTTGACAAGTTTTTCAAAAATTCTAGCTAAAAACGATGTAATGCTGATGGGCCTATACTTTTTTGGGTCAGAAGCCGGAGATCTCTTCAGAACAGCAGTTATAAAATCATGCTTCCGGCGGCAGGCACTTCGGCATTTATGAAACAAATTGAAAATATGTTCCATAGGGGACACTATGCATTCACTTATGTTTTTAAGGAAAATAAAGGTTGTGAAGTAAAGAGATGTCCAAGAAGACTTTGGCCACTTGTTCAGTATTTCTGCTATATCACCCCCCCCCCCCCCTGTGAATCGATAAAGGTGGCCGCATAGGCGGGAATAAACTTGAGAGGTTTACATCATTCACTAGGGGGGCAGTCTCCCAGTTACACAACTTCTTATATGCAGTCTGAAATACATCCCCTTGCAAATTAGCTTTCTCGACACCAGATGTTATTACCTCACCATCCTACCTAACCAGATTTGGAATATATCTAGACAATTTCATCTCCTGAACATATCGCTTTCCGTTCCATACAGAGGGTAAATTTATGCAAAGCTTTGTCATACTGTTTACTCGAACGGTCAAAATTTTGCCAGTGCCAATTGCCAATTTTGCCATTTTGCGAAGACGCTGCCAGAATTGTGCGCTACGCTCCATAGTGAATTTCGTAAGTTCATCATTCTATATAAATAACTGGGCAAATTTTTGTTACCAATAGGTACTTTCCCAATGGGTACGAATAATTGAATGGAATTCTTAATGATTGACAGAAAGATTTCGTACAACTCATTAACAGACGTGTGGGTCCTAAAAATACCAACGCAGTCAATGTTCATAAGATGCTCCCTAATACGGCTTTAAAATCTCTTATGAACTTGAATTCTACTATGTTAACATACATGGTTAACCTAAATGCTATAGCACAATGATCGCTATTACCAATGGGTGGACACACTTTAATTGACTGAACCATGTCATACTTGCTACACAGTATAAGGTCAAGCGTTGAGTTTCCTCTGGTTGGTTTAGTAACGAAATGGCTGAGGTCGTGAGCTTCGAATGCGTCTCCGATGAGCTTGGATACAGAGCTTGGACATTTATCAAACAAGTCCGGTAAATTAAAGTCACATACCACTAGAACAAGATTAATAGAAATGGGGAAATCGCTAGTTGCCTTAGCTAATTGTAGTGATCCACTTGAAATACATGAGGGTATTCTATAGACAAGGATAAAGGCAGACAATCATTCAACGATGTGACATCGCATACCAGAATCTCATAGCAACAACAAGAAGTGGATTAGTGATATTTTCAGGGCTTAACCATGTTTCGGTCAAAAGAACAACCTCGTATTTATTAAAATAGATTTGCAACCAAAGAATTTGAATTTCTAGAAAGCGAACGTATGTTTTCCAGGAGACATTTCATACCTCTTGTAGTGCTCCTGCAACAGCTCAGCTCAACTTTCCCAAGGGAGAGTTGTGCTGTAGCGGAGAAATACTAAGGTAACGCAAAGGAGGAGTGGTCTGGGATTGTGGGTCATCCTCAGCTTGATTTGTTGTAGTGGAGCCCTCAATCGGAGCCCTCCTAGCTGCTAAACGCTGCTCCCTGATGCGCTTTCTTTCCTCCAGTGGAAGAGAGGGGCGAGGGAAGATGCCCTTTTGAGAGGTGAAGAACCGCTGTCTTGGTACACTCCTTACAGCTTGCTTTTGAATCTAGCTAGCCGGGAGCTCAACTTTAATGAGCCGCGGCCTGTTCCTGTCAAGCTTTCCCATACGACGCCGGTAGACGCCTTACTCTCAACACCAAGAAATTCTAGGAGCTGCACAGCATAGGAGTAATCGTGCGCAAACAAACACGGAAGTAGAAGTATAAAAGGGGTCTAAGGTCTAGAGCCCCGTTTATACTTCTATCCGTGCGATGCGAATCCAACGGAGATATGCGTCCGATCGCGCTGCGTTGTTCCAGACGACAATGAGCACTCCGAATAGCCGGCGACGCTGTTAGATGCCGTTTATACTCTCTCCGCTACGCGATCGCCGTTGAAAAGGGGTAGGGGGTGCGTCAGCGACGAAAACGGTGATGAAATAGCAGACTCGGCAGCGAGTCTTCCACGGCTGATCGCGCGGCTGCGCGCCCTTCTCTACAATTCGCCGAATACCGTAACCCGAAACTCCGTCAAATGTGGTGTTTTGCGGCGGTGGAGTAAAAACACGATGAGGCGCGGCCGGGCTGCTGCGCAAGCATAAAAGACGCCTAGGCCCCGTTTATATTAGGTTGTAGCGAATTAAATGGCACTGGCTCGCGCCATTTTTTGGCGCGTCTTTACGCATTTGATCAAGAACAAACCGTAACATGTGGCATATCGTTTAGAAGCGCAAACTTTGCTCTACCGGTGAGTACCAAACTTGCTATGTAAAAGTGGGAAAACTTTAGAGTTTTATTGACTTTTTTGCAGATGGACAAAAGGGTTATCCGAGGCATTTACTTGTATGAATTCAAGCTGGGCACTACAGCTAAGGAGGCGGACGATAAGATCAACGCCGCATTCGGTCAAGGATGTTCCACAATTTGGACGGCGTATCGTTGGTATCAGAAGTTCCGGAATGGAGATGAGAGCTTGGAAGAACATGAAGGTCGTGGGAGGCATAGTGATGTTGATGAGGACAAGCTGAGAGATGTGGTAGAGGAGGATCCACACAAAGGTACCAGGGAGATAGCGAAGGTTCTTGGTGTCAGTCACAACACAGCTGCCCGGCATCTGAAAGAAATTGGAAAGACCAAAAAGCTGGAAAGATGGGTGTCTCACGAGCTGTCTGAGGAGCAAAGAAACCGACGAAATGAGATCTCGTCCGCACTGCTTCTACGGAACGAAACGGACCCATTCCTTGATCGCGTCGTAACCTGTGACGAGAAATGAATAATGTACGACAACAGGCGACGATCGGCACAGTGGGTGGACAGCGATGAGAGCCCCAAGGTTTTTGCTAAGCCGGAATTGCACCAAAAGAAAGTAATGGTGACAATATGGTGGTGTTCGCTGGGAATTATTCACCACAACTTCCTCCCTTCCGGTGAATCCACCACGGCAGAGAAGAACTGCATTGAAATTGAAGAATGAATGATGAAAAAGTTGAAGGATATCCGGCCGGCCATGGTAAACCGAAGGCGAGTTCTCCTTCTGCACGACAATGCTCGCCCCATATAGCACGAATGACGTTGCAGAAATTGAATGAGCTGAGCATTGAAACTCTACCACATTCTCCGTTTTCTCCCGACCTCTCCCCAACAGACTACTATTTCTTCAAGCATCTTGGCGACTTCTTGGTAGGGAAAATATTCAAATACCAATAGGATGCCGAAAGTGCCTTCGAAGGTTTCGTTAATTCCAGAACTTCTGATTTTTATGCTACTGGGATAAAAGCTTGTGTCACGCTGGGAAAGATGTGTAGAGTCAGAAGGTTTTTATTTCGATTAATAAACTTGCCTATAATATGTATAAAATTAACAAGTTTAAATCAGGTTCGTTTCGCCACTAATCCACATACGAACCTTTTGATGTAGCATCTCTCCGGTGGCTCATCAGTGGGACGGGGAGATGCTACATATAAAAAGAATAAATAAAATAAAGTGTAAATTAACAAAAAGAAAACAAAAAGGAGCTAACTCACGTACTCGTCCTATACAAACTGAAGGTACCTAAAACTGTAAAAATTGGTAATGAATCTGAATAACTAACACCATTACTTAGCAGAAGAACGGAGTGACCTAGAGAATAACAAGAAATAACAAGAAATGTGAAAAACAAAAGGAACGGAGGAAGCCTAACGAGATAGGAAAAGGACGGCAAGAAGTCGAAAAGAATTGGAAAAAGGGTTGAAGGGGTGTTTAGGATGTTATGCGCGAAATCCTAAGAAATGGGCAACAACGAAGGTGTGAGGTTTGATACTCAGCGAGAAGTCGCAAGGCAGTGGAAATAGAGCGCGGTTTTTGCTCAAGATAATTGTGGGATCCGCTACCTCCACTGCAATAATAGTAAGCGACCAACTAAAGTACTTCGTGTATTACATAAATACTTATATATACATAATTATACAATTAAGATCGCCTGGAAAGAGTACGAAGTACTATTAGTTATGGGCCGCCACAAATAGACCTGACAAGCCGAGATATTAACTGTTTAAATTTACAGTGGTTCAGTGCCATTTATTTCGTTACAACCTAATACTTTCGACCCCGAGTGACGCGACGCTACGCATTGCGGCGAAATTGATGATCGCGTCGCCCGATCAATGTGGCCACAATGGCGTCGCGTCGCTGGGCGTGGAAGTATAAAGGGGCCTTACGCGGTTACGTACAATTGCGTACCGTGTACACATTTCCGGGTTCAGCGCATAGGACAGTTGATGCAGCAACACTGTGCTCCAATACACCGCGATCAGTCGCGTCGCGCCGATTTCAAGAGCAACGCGATCTTACGCTGAGCGCCGCGACTGACGTGAGCCCAAAGTGATTAATCGCGTCGCTCCAGCGTCGACTCCAGCCGGCCGGAATGCATCGCGTGAGCCCGCGACCAGTCGTGTCGCTCTGGAAATCGACGCGGTGCGATTAATCGCAGTGCATTGGAGCACTGTATCGCTACTCCACATGCTCCTGGAAGTGTTCACCATCACATAATTTTACTTTGTAGTTATGTTCTCGAAGAAGGATGACCAAGAGCCGGTAAAGAGGAGGCGGCTGCAACAGCATTTATAAGAAAACAAGCTTAAGCCCTAGTTCATGCTTGCGCCGCTACGAGGCGCGGCATCACGATCGCCATAGATATCGATTTTTCGCGTCGCCCGGTCGATATCCATCCCGACCATCGAGCCACGCCGCGAAGCGGCGCAAGTGTAAACTAGGGCTGAGAGAGACACGGCAATAGATATGCCTTAGCGCATACGCCACCGAGACGATGACGAGAAAGTGATAATGTAGATCGGGTTTTGGAGCACAATACGAGGAGATCTGGCGCGCGAGACCGTCGATATAAGGCACTCCTCGGCAGAGTCGGCGTGTGTTCGGTCGTTCTGACGGCCATGTATCTGTTCTTCGCCTAATCTCTTTACCTCGACGTCGTGTGCATAGAGCCCCTTCGTGAGGCTTGAAATCAGTGTTCTGGATAACCTCAGTAAACTTCGTCCTAAGTGGAAAGCATTTGCCAAAGTGGCAACCAATCATCGAGGACCGGTAGCCACACCCTCGACGCGAAGTATTAGCTGAGGAAGGCCTGACCCGGAGGTTGCCTACGTAGTAGTCGATTAGTGAAGACAGGTAGGAAGGCACGGCAGGATCACGGGTAGAAGGCGAACCTGCCATCGCATCGGGGGCGCCAATGAGTTTCGTGGAGCGAACCGCCTTCCAGATGGAGCGTGTTCAGGGTATTGATCTGACGTTCATCTACCTGTATCGTGTGCATTTTGTTTTCTTGTTAAAAATTTGTTTGACGTATTGATCTGACGTTCATCTACCTGTATCGTGTGCATTTTGTCTTCTTGTTAAAAATTTGTTTGACTCTATCGGCGTTGCGCTCCGAATGTTAAAAACGGTGATCTGATCTCCGTCCATATCCCGAACTTTTCTGCATACGCCCGCAATGTGTGCACTCCTTGCTGACGTCCTCTGCTTTGTTTTTCTGTTCTTGATCGCCGGCTTTATGTCGAGCGGTGAAAGTGGCTTATGAGGGCCGATCTTCCGCGTCGCTACACAGAACAGCACATCGACGTGATTCTTTCGCGACGACAGCAAGTATGAACATGAACTAACCGCTTCCGGCCAAGGAGTGGATTCACTTGGATCGACACTACCGCTGCGGTGAGTTCTGAGTTTGTGAAAGTCGAACCAGCATGAATATTACGAATATTAAAAGAAGTAAACAGTATTGATTGGCTGTACTGGCTTTATAAAAATTAGTCCGCGTTGTGTGACCAGCAGTTATCGATCCATATCATCATCGGTTTTGATTCAGACGGGACCATTTGAAGCAGTAATCGCGTCACGACTGACGTCACAGAAGTAACCAACAAAAACGTTGGTGAAGGTTGATGCATTTCTAGTACAAACTTCCACCTAGCAGTTAAATCTCTCTGACATTTAGCTTGACCTATGATTGGATTGTTTATTACTAGTCACTTCAATTTTATTTGTAAATTTTAATTTTAACAGGCAAAGGTCGCTCTGCCTACATCAAACCAAGGTGGAAGGACTGCCTAGTTTTTCAACGCATTCATTGAGGATATGACACGGCAATGACATGAAGAAAAGCTGCCTTTAATGGATGAGTCGTCGTGAAATCGAAATCGGAGGAGCACCAGAAATTCGATGCGATACATTCGTATCCTGCAGGAAAACCGGAAATTCTCGTTTACTTAATGAAGATTATTATTTTGTCGAAGATCAAAACAACTCTTCGTGTGTGAACCATGCCGTACACTTTTGAGTCCTGGGCCGCCAATTGTTTTGTTATCAAATCTGCTAGCCTATCCTTTTGGTACGATCGTAAGGACCTACTATTTTGGATTAATAGCCTGGCAGACGCAAATCTTTCGGTTCGTGCCGAACTCGCTAGAGTCGGTCAATCCCTTGATCACATACAGAATTCAGCACCACTTGATCAATTTAATCGCTTCCCGGCCGGTCACTATTTCTCTGAATATGAACCAGAAAATTTCGCGCTTATGAACGCGGTTCGCGCGCACCTCACTCAACCTAATCGCCATCTCGAGCAGGGGAGGATGAGCGTTGCGGCGACTGAAATTTTCAGAAGTTTCAACGACCAACTTTTGGCTTTTCAGAAGAATATTGAACGTCTACGAGAACAGCTATATGATCCCAGGCGTCTAATTGACCGTGCCGGTTTTGAAACTAGCTTCCAGGTCACGTGGGAAGAAACTGTTGATCCTACCACTTCTCGCAAGCAGCAGACAGCTATTTCTCTAATACTGAAACCGGCTGCCACTGCTACATCTGGAATGCGTCCTGCCAGCACCAGCTGGTGCAGAACCTAACGACTCCTCTACTAAGCTCACTACTAAGTGATTTATTTAGCCCCATTATTTTGATTATTTTACAGCCGCTCAGGGCCAGGCTTAGGGTTGTTGTCATCCCTTCCAGATGGAGCGTGTTCAGGGTATTGATCTGACGTTCATCTACTTGTATCGTGTGCATTTTGTTTTGTTGTTGAAAATTTGTTTGACTTTATTGACGTTACGCTCCGAGTGTTAAAAACGGTGATCTGATCTCCGTCCATATCCCGAACTTTTCCGCACACGCCCACAATATGGCCTGTGTTCTTTCCGTGCTAATTGCTGACGTCCTCTGGTCTGTTTTTCTGTTCTTGATCGCCGGCTTTATGCCCAGAGGTGAATGTGGCTTATGAGGGGCCGATCTTCCGCGTCGCTACACAGAACAACACATCGACGTGATTCCTTCGGGACGACAGCAAGTATGAACACGAACTAACCGCCTCCGGCCAAGGAGTGGATTCACTTCGATCGACACTACCGCTGCGGTGAGTTCTGAGTTCGCGAAAGTCGAACCAGCATGATTACGAATATTAAAAGAGGTAAACAGTATTGATTGGCTGTACTGGCTTTATAAAAATTAGTCCGCGTTGTGTGACCAGCAGTTATCGATCCATATCATCATCGGTTTTGATTCAGACGGGACCATTTGAAGCAGTAATCGCGTCACGACTGACGTGATGCCTTCACAGAAGTAACCAACAAAAACGTTGGTGAAGGTTGATGCATTTCTAGTACAAACTTCCACCTAGCAGTTAAATCTCTCTGACATTTAGCTTGACCTATGATTGGATTGTTTATTACTAGTCACTTCAATTTTATTTGTAAATTTTAATTCTAAAGGCAAAGGTCGCTGTGTCTACATCCAAACAAGGTGGAAGGACTGCCTAGTTTTTCAACGCATTTATTGAGGATATGACAGGGTTATGACATGAAGAAAAGCTGCGTTTAATGGATGAGTCGTCGTGAAATCGAAATCGGAGGAGCACCAGAAATTCGATGCGATACGTTCGTATCCTGCAGGAAAACCGGAAATTCTCGCTTACTTTGTGAAAAACTGTTGGTGTCGGTGATATCGAGTACGATCCATAACATATGTATTCAAAAACCAACAGAGATAGAAATGAAGTCTCTACTCGACGGCGCTCTCTCTCTATCTTCATTAATTTTCTCGCACTTTACTTCGAAAACCGAGGTGGTGGATCGAAATCATCGTGAATTTCCTGATCAATTATGGATGTAATTGTAATTCGATATCCGTTGGGCACTGACAAGAAGTTTTGAAGTCCACCTGGGTCATGTATGTATTTAGAATTGACGTCCTCTTGTTGCTTTTTTTTTCTGGAAATATGACGCCGTTTCTGTTAACAGCCCTTAAAAAGTGCAATTCGTGTAAAAAAGAAAACCATTACAAGTGGTTTTTATTATGAACAGAGTAATGAGTGAAAAATAGAACCTAAGGTGGAAACGCTCAAAACTAAGAGGCCATTTTGGGTTAGTAGTAATCATCTTGCGTTTACAGAATCTTTCGTAGAGTTTTGCTGAGGTGTACACTTTTAACTTCAAATTTAACGCTCTTCTAAACAAGCCTAACGATGTTGAAATCATAGCGAACCTTTCCAAATCGAAGTGAACTTCTTTTACATTTAAAAGATACTCTTCGCAAAGGTTAGAATAAAATTTAGTGATACTTTCTTTTTCAATTTTAATTTTAATTGCGTTTCAATTCACCTGTCCAATAAGTGAATACAGTGTTTGAAATTTTGTAAAAAGTGTCATTTAAAAAATAATGGTTAAAATTTTATTTTGAAGTGCAAAAAGGCGAATTTACCAAAATAGAAAAGAGGAGCGGGTGGCCGTTATCCAGGAGCTGGCCCCATTTGCCGACCTCTGTGGCCTTCACCCAGGAGGACGCCAACCAGAAGGTCCCTGAAGATGTGGCCCGAAGGGGGAGTCTCATTCATCCACCTCTTCCTCCATCCAAGGGTGACTTAGCAGTCTCTCGGCTGTCCCATAAGGTCAGCCGGGTTGCCTTACTCCCCTTCACGTCTCATTCTACCACTTGCTTCTGGAGCTTCTGTAGCTTGAAATGATCCTTGGTCGGGTAATTTCCCCAACTCCTTTTGTCTTCTCCAGACTCTGAAGAAGGCGGTTACGCCGAATCGTAAGCCGAGTAAAGAAGTATACCAAACTTGGTTCATCAGCTTCACACGAAATCATACAGCACAAGAAAAAAGCCAAGATTCAATGGCAGTCGAACATGGAACATTCTACTAAAATAGAATTTTGCGATATGCGTCGTCGTCGTCGTCCAAGACGTCGCGGTTTTTTATTAGCTTGATGACACAGCTTCTAGTTGCATTGAGTTTCAGATTTGTAAACGATGCATTAAACACAATTGTAAAGAACATGCATATTCCCACTTGGTGCTTCATGTACACAGCATTTACAGTATCAATCGAATGAAAATCGCGGTGAGTTAATCGAGTACGTGGCGCATTTTCTTTTAATGGAATAAATGATTGCGCCTACAATCATTTATTGCATTGAAAGAAAAAAGCACCATGTACTCGATTTGCTTTTCTTGCGCTTTAAAACAAGTTGCTTTCTTTTACTGCTTTTCTTAACAAATAAAAAAATACTATAAAAAATATTACGGTTATTCGAGCACTGAACAAAAAAAAAACAATAAAAATTGTAGCAAGTTTTTTAAACAAAAAATTATTCTAACTATCTTGAAGTGTCTGTAGTTTAACTCGTGTGAAACTCGTTCCGAAGACGTTCACATTTATTTCAGAAGCGCCAAATTTGCATAGGAAAGCATCCCATTTGAAAATGGTATGCTCCACAATAAGAAAGCAGAACTAAAAAACTCAAAGGATTTGTGGCAACGGACCACAGATTATGTCCACTTACACGTTGACATCATTTCAAGGTTTTGGTCCAACCTTTTGAGAATCACTCGTATTTAGTTACCTTATGCTTTCATCTGAAATCAAGTGGAGAAATCAAAACAATACTCCCAAAATAACTCTAAGAAAAAACCTAACCCAAGAGAGGCTTAAACAAAAAAGCAAAAAATAAAACTTAAATTGTTAAACATTGGTAATGTGCAGGATGCTCCAGGAGACGAAATCTCTGGAAAACCCCAAGAAAAGGAAGAAAAATGAACTCTGAAAGTGTTTTCACTCAAATCCTATGTTCTTGTGAAAAAAGTTGCTGTTGTCCGCAAAGTGCACGTGGATCAAATTAAAATTTGAATGAATCGTAAATCGTAAGATTCGGTGTCCTAAGGAAGGAAGCATACTACGTGGCAGAGGAGATAGAGTGTTGCTTGGATGCTTCCTTTCAGATTCGGGTACAATCCCTCAACTCCGACAAGGTGAGCATTTCATCTTTCTTCTTGACTAACTTCGCCTGATAAAGATTTCAAGACGATTGAATAACGGACCATCGGCTCCTCTGTCTGTCCATCGGCTGTGGTCTCAGAACCCCAAGGCGCACTAGCTCGTCACCAAGAAGGATATCGGCGTGAGCATTTTTTACTTTTTATCCTAACTACAGTGTTTGATGGTACTATTTGTAGTGTTAGAATCATTTTGAAATCGACGTTCTTTGACGTCAAAAAGTGTTCTTTGCCATAAATTTAGCCACTGCTGCAGAAAGCTCAGACTTAAGTGGAAAGGATGATTTTTAGACTGGAAGCTGCAATGTCGAGGTTGACGAATGATTAAGTCATCCATAGGCTA
Source organism: Heligmosomoides polygyrus polygyrus (assembly GCA_947396885.1). Classification (NCBI taxonomy): domain Eukaryota; kingdom Metazoa; phylum Nematoda; class Chromadorea; order Rhabditida; family Heligmosomidae; genus Heligmosomoides; species Heligmosomoides polygyrus. Next base: position 19,858,585 of record OX377202.1, read on the forward strand.
GTTTGGAGGACAAAATGATACCAAATTTATCGATGGCAACCATCGCATGGAGCGACAGAAAACTGGTCGAAAAACCTCTCTCTTTCCACTCAACCAGCACGTCTAAAGTCAGCACGTGGAGAGCGCTACCACCTGGATGGAGCGAGATGCGACAGATTTTCGGGTGAAAGGAGAAGAATTGCTCTGAAGGTGTAAATTGACATGTCGGTCACTTTAAGTCGCAACACATCACGACTTCTGAGTCTGACAGATCGCTCAGAATATCCACGAATCCCTGTCAGCCGGTGGTGAAAGCGTTGGAGATGAATCCTTAATGCTTCTTTGTGGAAGAAAACGTTCCACTTTGCACTCGTTTATAACTCACTAAACCTGAAGTGATATATCTTGTTTTATACCGTTTTCACGTCAAATTCGACACTCTTCCAAACAAAATTGGTGTTTCTGAAATTAAAGTAAATGTCTTCCAAGTTCCTGAAACAAACATCAAACGAAGTTAAACTGCAGACTTTTCAAGATGGTTTGAATAACTTTTTCTTCAGGAAAAATTTGGTATACATTCCTGTGATTTATTTATTTATTTATTTATTTATTCAAGGCGTAGACATGAGTCCACGCGTTACAAACTAACAAAAGAACTGAACAAGACAACTAAAATTCGTGAACAACTCAATTAGGTATCAATTCTTATGCAACGTCATATTTTAGTTCGGCGTTACAAATGGGTGTGATAATTTTATAGTATTTTTTAATTTTTTAAAATCGAAATAAAATTTTAATATAGGTAACATTCGTTTTACTGTTGCTTTTACCAGTTATTTTGTTTGGTGGACATATAATGGACACAATAATATATATTATTGTGTCCATTATATGCAAGATATTTTTGTCGACTTGTTTGGTTGTCGACTTCGTTGGCGTTGTATTGCACCGTGGAGTAAAAATAAATTAACAAATAAACAAATAAAGGATAAAAGATGAAGGACGGCATTATTCAATCCCTTCTGAGATGCGCCACGCATTCTACTTCTACGTGATATCGTGGAGACGATTTGAATGCGTATTTGGCCATACAATGACTTGCGGTGGCGAGCCGATGAACAAGTCAGCGCTCTATTCTTCCCAGACAAGTCTGGTATACCAATTAACCGACCCCGGAGGGATGGAAGGCTTGGTTGGCCTGGGCGGAAAATCTGAACCAGGAACCTGGTATCGGGTCACGCGACAGTCGGCGCCTCCTCCGACTGCGCTACACGCGTCCTATATAAACAAATAAATAAATGAATATATTTTAATATTTTTGAAAACAAGAATCATGAAGTAAATGTTGTTTAAAAGTGCGGCGAGGCAAGAATTTGTTTTCCCGCCGAGATCGGATCCTAAGAAAGTCCGCCCATGTCAGGAAGATGAGCAGCTTTAGGATTTGGAGTGCCCAGCAATAATATCGAATGGGGAATCAAACATTCAGAAAGAACGTGTAAAGTTGCTGCCCTAATTGCCTGTGCTCGGTCAATGCTTCACTTGATTTTGATTGACTGGTGCGTTCCTACTTCGCCTATGCTGCCCGCTAGACATGGGATCCGAATCATGCATTTTCGGATATCCGGTCGGATTTATCCGTCCGGATATCCGAAAATGCATGATATTTATCTCGGATTATACGAAATCCGGCTCGACCAAAATGACGTTATCCGAATCATTCGAAGATCCGGAGTTTTCAAAATTACCCTCATCTGAATCATCCGAAGATCCGAGGTTTTGAAAAATGCAATGATTCGGATAAAATCGAATAAAAATTGGATGAAAGGATTTTAACGTACCCCGCTGCGGAACTCAGGAAAGTTGAAAATCTGACGTTTTCGAGGTAGATTTTGCAATCATTTGGCGAGAATGCTCTTAGAGTTCGAGCGAGTTCTTGAGGGAAGTTTCGCAATCATTTCATTGTAAGGCTTCAACCAACTCACTATTTAATGGGTGGTCGCTCGATGAGGTCTTAATGCTGATTGTCATTTGTTCTGGAGGCGCTAAGTGGCTCGAGGTTGGGGGTCGGCTTATGGGGCAGCCCTGCACGACATTTTTTACACAGCACTGTTGTGTTCTACTCCAGTTATGAAGCGACAAGGGAAGGACACCGGGTGAATCACCCTTATCTGAGACATCCGAAGAGGTACACTAAACCCAATGATTCGGATAAGATCCGTTAGAAATCGGATAGGGCTCAACTTTAATATAGCGAAACCAAGCAAATACTAAGATCTGGTTGAATTCCAAACTATCGCAAGATAAGCCTTGCATCTTATTCCAAGATATTGGTTGGTTCCAACCCTTTTAGAATGTTGAGGGCATGGATTGCCTATCGGCCGAAGCTTGTGAGGCATTGTAAAAGTTATGCTAACTAGCCTCGCTAGGCAAATTGGTGTCGCATAATTTCATTGATCTTATCCTATCTTCTTAGTGGTTTCCCTAACCTCTTCTAGACGTATGTTGTTATGAATACAATCAGCCTTCGACATAATTTTGAAAATAGCGCTGTATTTTAAATGCATCTGGTGTATATGACCAGGGTGACAACTGGTACACATAACACGTATGTAATTCAACACATACATAAAATTTTGGAATCGTATAGTAATTTTTTCAAGGACATACATATAGCAGCATGTAACAGATAAGTGCATGTCTCGCAGTTATCATCCTTCACTCGACGGGTGATGGGTCAAGAGGGGCTTTGCACGAGATTGGTCCACCTGTGTTATGAAGCAGACGAACATCCACCTACTTCAGAATTCACCCAGCGGGATCATGTGGAACTATACATCGTGCCGGTTCGACAAAAGATTCTTACGAGGATTACCACACGTGGTATGTAGCGATGTTACAAGATGACATCCCCCCCCCCCCCTCTCCAGCCCTATAGCCACTTACCGCCTGAGGTTTTGTTGTGTCTTCATGTTCGGGTATCTCCTATTAATCCTCGTTTTGACGAATTTTATAGTTTTCGTTGGCGGTCATTTCTTAAAAATTCTAATAACTAATGCATTTTCTAATTCACTCCATGCTGAAGAAATTGTCTGCCTCTATTACTACGCCTTATCCGGGGTTATTCGATCCGAAGAAAAACAGTTTATAAACTAGACTGCTAGAATGAATGAATGGTTCAGAATATATTCTTCGGTACACACATACACCAGTTGTTCGACACAGTTTACCTCAAACTTGGGTAATTAAACCAAAACTTTAATGTACAAATACAGTACACGTTAGAGCGTCCTAAAACATCCTACAAAAAATGAAGAATTGAAAAAATGCAGCATGAGAAGAGCGTCATGTGAATTTCCCATATGACCCTTTTATAAGGAGTTTTTTGTTTGCATAGCTCCCCAATCTGATAGAGCTCTAAGCGAAAATTCCTCACAATATCCCACCAAATCGTCCTATGATCGAGAGAAAGTCGCGATAGTTTATCTGAATAAACCGAAAATCCGGCTAATCGAAAGAAACATCTGAATCACTCGAAGGTCCCGGAGTATCAAAATTACCCTCATATGAATCATCCCAAGATACGGGATTTCAAAAATGACCTATCCGAATCATTCGATTATCCGGAAAATCGGCGTCGGATCCACTGTCTACTGCTCACTTTAGCAATATGTACGAGAAAATCTGAGGCAATCAGGACACTTCGTATATGATATGCGGTTGTTTGGTGTCTTCTTAATTGGAAGATGAGGACAGACAGCCGCTAGTGTGCCACCAGAAGAATGAATATACAAGTGTCATCGAGAACGACGCTAATGGCCTGCTCTTCAACTCGTAACTCACGTTCTGGCTTTCTTATAGAAAGGTGAAGGCTGCAAGAGAGATACACGTTTTCTTCGCCGTTTAAGATCGCTCTCTTCATTCTCTGCTTTGTGGGCAGACATAGGTGGCCCATCGAAACCGCAACAAATAAACCGGTGTCGTCAATTTCCACCTATTGCCCGTTAAGGCGATAATCTGACAATTAATTCGCACGACGCTGGGATCCGTGTAGGAGGAGCCATTTTCTTAGAGCGTCGCTCGTTCTTTATCGATATCGACAAGCGCCGGTTCAAGTGCTGCCCGTCAAAAAACTGTCGAAAATAGGCTGATGACCTAAAATACGAAGCATATCGAGAACTGGTCGAGAAGCTGTCCGATGGACACTGCTGTGGCTACCATGGGTACAGCATTTCATGCTTCGTGCCCTTTTTATTTCTCTTTGTGTTCAGCTTCATTTCGGTTCCCAGTATTGCTCTGTTCACCCAGTTCGCTTGAGTAGAGACATCCTTTTTGTTGCCACTTGAGTTTTTCTTTCAATGGATGGACTGCGCCCTCTATTGTAATAGGTCGGACCGGAAGTTCCCGCTGTTTTCGTCTTTCAATTTCAGATGATGATAACTTTTTTCAAGGCTAACCACTCTAAGTAAGGAAAAAAATATTACGCACAGCATTTTACAGGTAAATGAAGCCACCAGCAAGATATTTTTAGCTGTGAGCCATTGAGCAGTTAGAGAACATAAACAATACATTATTTACATCCTCTTGCAATTGGCAGCGCAACGAGAGGAGACGCCGGCTGGCGCGTGCACCCGATTCCAGGTTTCTGGTTCAGATTTCCGCCCAGGCCTATGCCTACTAAGCCTTCCATCGTTCTGTAGTGGGTGAAGTGATACTAGACTTGTCTGGAAAGGATAAAACAGTTCATCAGCCGGCCAGCGTAAGTCAACTTATAGACCAAAAACGCATTCAAATTGTCTCCACAACATTCCGTGGAAGATGAATGTTGGGCGCAAAATAATGGGTTGTTTAGCGCCGCGCTTAATTCTTCTGTCTTAATCTTGCACTGTATTATTTCTCTTTAGAAGCTTTCTAATAATTTAGAAAAACAACTTAGTGAGAGCAACATTCAAAAAGATTAAACGGAGTAAAAATTTTCAAATTCAAATCATGATTCTTCTCCTCGAATGATCTTGGTGAGGGGTACTTGGAGTTATCGCTTAGGTAGGTAGAAACTTTAAATCCCTGAAAAAAAAACACAGTTCCAATATATTCAGGGCGAGTGTAGCGCAGTCGGAGGAGGCGCGACTGTGGCGTGCACCCGATACCAGGTTCCTGGTTCGGATTTCCCGCCCAGGCCAACCAAGCCTTCCATCCCTCCGGGGTCGGTGAATTGGTACCAGACTTGTCTGGGAAGGATAAAGCGCTGACTTGTTCATCGGCTGGCCACCGCAAGTCATTGTATGGCCAAATACACATTCATGTCGCCTCCACGACATCCCGTAGAAGTAGAATGCGCTGGCGCATCCCAGAAGGGATTGAGTAACGCCGTCCTTTATCCTTTATCCTTTAAATCGTATTCAAGAAAGTAGTCGGCAAAATTCTGGAACCATGACGACACTCTCGTTTTCCTGTTCTCCTTCACTTCACCTTCCTTCATGTTTCCTTCCACTTAGTTGTTTTACGTTTCTATACTACGTTTTATCCTTCACTGTAGTTGTTATGTTAGTGTTCGTTTTATGTTCGTGGAGCTTCATAGTCCGCGGTATTGTTCCTATTGTTCCTGGGCTGTTGATTGTTCCACATGGTGTATCCATGTTATAAACAAACAAACAATATGCGTATTATTTGTAGCTCTAATAGTTTGCATACTTGATTCTATTGTAAACTATTTTTACCATCAAATATCAAAAAAAAAATCCACGGAAAGTGACCTAGAAACCTCGCGATGGCTTAGGAAGGCCATTTCTTCCCAAATTACTTCGCACATCATTTTTATATTGTTGGCGCTGATTCGCTCTTTATAACACATTGCCCTCTTTTGAAAAAATGCCTGCACTTTTCCCAGTATCACCTGTATCACCTGTCGTCCCGTTGATCATCGACTTGCTCGAGCGGGCGCCAGCAGGGTCTCCATTCGCCCTTGATGCGTGCCAGAGTGGTCCAATGGATCCTCCTCGCTCGAGGGACACGAAGAGCGTCATATCGGTCGTTCAGGGCTTTCACGAAGAGGTCCGACCAATGCGTTGGTGGGCGTCCTGGTGTTCTCTTGACATCCCGCGGAATCCAGTCGGTGATGGCTCTCGTCCAACGGGTGTCTGCGAGTTGCATTACGTGGCCGGCCCACCTAATTTTCGACGACTTGGCCCATGCGACAGCGTCTTTAGTCTTGAACCGTCGGCGAAGCTCGGAATTCTGGAGGCCTTCTCTCACTTGAGCGAATCGTGTCACTCCGAGCGTAATCCTCTCGATTCCACGCTGCGCGACGCTGGTTGCGTGTTCGTCCTGCTTTCGTATGGCCCAACTCCCGTGAAGAAAGAAACCAGAAGTTACCCTTTCCTCTATTTATCGAAGCGTCGAAGTGTAGAGTAGACGCTGAGTGAAGTTCTTTTTTCTGCTTACGCAAAGAGTCCAATCAGCGAGACATTTTTTAGATACCCTAAAAGCTGTGCTAAATTATGGGAAGTTATACGGGCTTTTTGTTCAAGTAATTTGTTCATCTTTTATGGTTTGATTCACGCCGCGAAATGAGCATTCAAGGATTGGTTGTCTGGTACCAGACTCCTTTTCCTCGTTAAACGTACGGGCGTGTTTTCGCACGACACTTCGAATAAACCCACCGTTTCGCACCATGCAGTTGACAGCCTTTCATGGAGTTGCTACGACTTTGGCAGACCTCTTAATCTAGATGAGAGTGCAGTGTGCTCTCCGACACAGAAAACGGTAGATGCGACACCTTGGGTGATTCCTAAACCCTGACTCACTTGATAGGTGCAAGCGCACAGCGCACTGACGCATGTCACGTCACGTGTCGCTGGAACAATGTCCTATTACCCTCCCGAAACACACAAATTTTACGCACGTTTAGTCACGATTCCAGTCTTCTTTGGGAATCTTTGAAGCCCGACTTGAAAGGAAGGTTATCAATTCGCATGCATAACGCCATGTGGAAGTAGAATGCCTGGTGCGCACATTCGGGGATTCATTGGTGGTATTGTTTATCATGAGCTCGTATGGCGTAGTCGGAGGAGATGCAGGTTGTCACCCGATACTAGATTCATGGTTCGGATTTCTCCCAGGCCATTTATGCCTTCCATCTCTCCGGCGTCGGTTAGTTGGTACGAGACTTGTCTGGAAAGGATAAATCGCTGACTTGCTCATCGAATGGCCACGGCAAGTCGTCGTTGTCAATGTGCGCTCGAGTCACCTCCGCCACATTCCGTGAAGTAGAATGCGCGGCGCACCCCAAAAGGGATTGAGCAACGCCGTCCTTTATCCTTATTCTTTATCATATATTTATCGCTTCACCGTTGTGAAAGCTTCTACAATTCTGTGTGCGTGTTTGTGTAGTCCTTTACAATGAAAAGAATTTGTTCCAATTAACAGCGGAAAAAGGGTGCTCGTAGGTGATAGCGGCTATTCTTCCTTCGCTGCGCCGCGAGCGGTCGCGTCGCGGCCACGTGGCAATTTCGAAAACGAGGTCAGCGCGGTCAGTCGATGTGGAGGACGGCCGATGGTCGGTCGGTCTCGAAGAGCGTGGAATCCATCCGCGGACTCTCCCTGAGCGACGAAAGCAGTTCCTACATGGGCAGCTTGGATGGCACACACCCTGGAGTCCCTTCCCTAGCCTGATTCTGCGCTCGAAGAATCCGTCCACGCACTCCCCCTTAGCGAGGCAAGCAGTTCCCACATGGGCAGCTTGGATGGTACACACCCTGGAGTCCCTTCCCTAGCCTGATTCTGCGCTCGAAGAGCGCAGAATCCATCCGCGGACTCTCCCTGAGCGACGAAAGCAGTTCCCACATGAGCAGCTTGGATGGCACACACCCTGGAGTCCCTTCCCTAGCCTGATTCTGCGCTCGAAGAGCGCAGAATCCATCCGCGGACTCTCCCTGAGCGACGAAAGCAGTTCCCACATGAGCAGCTTGGATGGCACACACCCTGGAGTCCCTTCCCTAGGCTGATTCTGCGAGAACCCCAGCTGCGCACTCCCCCTGAGCGCGCACGGCTATGAAGGAAAGATTTCGCGCTCTGCCGCAAAGATGCGTGAGACTATTGCGGCGGGTGCGTGCGTGCGATGAGCGCTCGCGGCGTAACGGAGGAAGAATAACCGCGATCCTCGTAGGTGAATCTGAAGAAGCGGTAGATACCACGTGCATACCGGATTGACTCCATTTCGGATCTAATCGAGACCATCGAAGTCGTTGGGTTTTTCAGAAATTTCGTAGCGCAGTGCCAGTAACTAAACTAGCAGGGATCAACATAGAAAGGGCAGCTGGTTGCTGTACGTAAGTTCTGGAAATTCTGGAATAGGAGATCAACATAAACGGAATTTTCGTCACCACTAAATGTCGTCAGTCTTTTAGGACAATTACAGAGGCAATCCATCAAAATCGGGTCGAAGGTAAGGCGTGCAGTGCTATTCATCTTGTTCTTTAACGGCTCCTGCCAATTATTGTTACCATCTTAGGTGGATATTTTGCGGCAAACTTTACATCAGTGGCTTATGGATATACGGAGTTTATCGAAAACTATATAGACTGTTTCCAAGATTGCAATAGCTTTACCCTTTATTAAAATTAATTTGATACCGTAAAGAAACATAATTTTTATAGAATGGTTGTAGTGCATATGTATGTTGGGAATGTAATGGGAAGCGGTCGAGATTATTTAAATTTACGTTCTTTCAATTCGCTAGCTGGATTTATTCTTTACCTAAAAACTTGATTCTAATTTTGTCACCGCAATAAATAATGATTAAGAAACGTTGATCCCTTACAGACATAGTTACAAACCGAGGATGCTGCCAAGCACCTCCAAGAAATTTTTCATTTTTTCAACTTTCCATCAATACAACTAAACCCTCTGGACTGTCACTGGCTGATGTTCTGGGTTTCAACAAATTCTGAACTCTTGACACCAAACGCACTGCCTTTATTTATTTATTTATTTGCACTCGAGGGTGCACTACTACGCCAGCAAAATCGTCAGAAAACAAAATAGCATTTAAAAGCAACGGTAGAATAAACGTTCAATTATGTACATGAAAATTGGAAACTTTTCCACATTAGTAATCACCATTTTTCTACACTGATTTTATAGCAACTGCTGTAACAATGTACCTAAACTAATAGAAGGGTAGGAGCCGAAAAAAGAAGTTACTCATTGGAATATAGAAATGCTACCTTAGAACTATCCGAGCTTATGTGGTTGGTTAATGGGTCAAAGTGGTGTTATCACTAGAAAGCTCTCCGGCTTTCACAGTACAGAGAGCAGTCTTCCTTACTTTGTTGCACAATCAATCTTTTCTTCATTTTATGTCCTTCATACGGTTTATTCCCTCTAGTTCATATGGATGCTTTGCCCAGTCTTCATTTTAAACAGGAGCTTCTTGAAAGTGAAAGAATCTGAATTTTCTGATTTCTTTAAAAGAATCTGAAAATAAAGTCGATGTTTCAAAAGCCTATTTAAAATCGATTTCAGAAAGTTTAAATTCTAGTTTTAGAAAAATTCTTAGTAAAACCCACTTTTGCAAGGTGTACTGAAGGCCGCGCTGTTCGCTGGTCAAAATTTTTTTATCTGTTTGATAACTCAGTATTTTAAAATTCATTCCAAGGTTACTAAAAGCAACACAGTTGTCGAAATATCTTATGGAGAGATTGCGCTGTGTACTCCTTCAAGAAAACTCTACTGTTATGATAGATGCTTACTGAATTGATAGTGCCGATAAAGGGTGGGGATTGCCCACATTTTTAGGAAAACGCCACGCATTCTGCTCTCGGGAGCTGCTGTAGAGGCAATTTTTGAAACCGTATTTAGCCTATATTGGTCGCATGAAGCGCAATCGGAAGAGGACACGGGTACCCGACACGAGGTTACGAGGTTTCCGATCCAAATCGGATTTCCCGCCCAGGCCAACCAAGCCTTCCATCCTTCTGGAGTTGACTAATTAGTTCCAGATTCAATTGGGGTGGCCAATCTATAGACATGCCAATGTTTTATTCTATCCAGACAAGTCTAGTACAAATCCAACGACCCCTGATGTATGGAGGATTTGGTGCCACCCATACATCATGAATCGGTGTACTAGGAGTTGGTCTCGACAGGAATTCAAAACCAGTAATCTCAAATCGGGTGCACGCAACAGCCGACGCCTCTTTCGACTGCACTACCACGGGCGGTTTTGGTCACTCTATGTAATCTGACTGGTTGTTAGTCTCCTACAGAGGATGCTAATGAAAGGCACTACATGACCGGTCCACCAAAATTTCGTCGAGTTTGCCTCAGCGACACGACCCTGTTCTTTAAATGCCGGCAAAACTTGAAACTTCAGATGCGTTCTTTCCCTTGAGTAAATAGGTGTACTGTCGCCAGTTTTGTTTCTGGTGTACACCAGCGATCTTCCTGCGAGCTTAGCTACTGATCCTGTTGTGAAGGTGCAGATGTATGCTGACGATATAAAAATTTATGGGGCTTACAATAATGACAATATGACGCATGTACACCAAGCCTTATCTCAGTCTATCAATTCAATGGTGGACTGGGCTAACACTTGGAAAATACCTGTAAATCTCTCCAAAAGTTTTACTCTCCACCTTGGGAATCAGCCTAGAATGAGCTACAAAGTCAACAATTATGAAATCCGTTCTGTGTACGATACTCGAGACCTTGGAGTTTTTCTTGATTATAAGCTAAGTTTTGCAAACCATATTGATGCTATTGTACGAAAAGCGTTTTCCATTCTTTTTCTAATTTATAGAAATATTAAATGTAATGATAGAACCATATTAATTAGTTTATATAAGACTTATGTTATTCCAATAGTTGAGTATTGCTCACAGGTTTGGAGTCCTTTCACAAAGAAGTTTCAAGCCAGAGAAACTTCTTTGTGAAAGGACTCCAAACCTTTCATTGAGAGCGTTCAGAAGACCTTCACAAAAATTTTGTTTTATAGGTGTGTATCCTACACGACTGATTTTAGAGAATTGCCGAATTATCAAGAGAGGCTCAGGCTTTTTAACCTTAAAAGCCTTCTTTATAGACGCATTTTCAATGACTTAGTTTTGTGCTTTAAAGTTCTGAAAGGGGAATCCCGGCTTAGAGCTAGCAAGTATTGGACATTCCTGCCAACGATGGGTCATCGAAACATCTATAGATTCCATTGTCCCAAAATAAAGAGAAAGAACCGTGAAAAAATCTTCAACTTCCTTTTCTTTCGTGGTGCTCGTTTGTTACAGATGTTGCCTCCTAGTCTCTTAGGAGCACCAAATGTGGATATTTTTAAAACGAGATTGAAGAAAATTGCTTTGCTTGCAACACTGCACATTGTTGACATCACCTAGAGGCAGCGTTTGGTTCTCTATTTCACCGAATTTATAATTTTGTTGTCTTTGTTCCAGTTCTATATTAACTCCTGCTTTTGTTTTACTGTTATGTTTTTCTTTACTAAATTATGACCTTCGCTTAGCTTTAATAGTTTTTCCTACGTTTTTCTTTGTTCTGTTTTCCCTCTCAGAAATTCCTCACTCTTTTATTTCACGCGTTCCCCCAAACAGCAGTTACGTGGGAACTAATGAAGTCGACGGACCTACTAAGTTGGTATCCGGAGTCGTTATCCTCAGGCGAATTGCAGTGTTGGCGGGCCACTGCTCCTCTTCATTCAGTTTCCCACTGTTTCCCTCTGTTCCAGCCAGTTCAGTACTGTTTCGTTAAACCACAATTGAGTTGTTAAGCAGATGTCTCGCCCACGGTCTTCAATATCGTGCTGAGCTTATAGCTTTGTTGTTGAGGTTTTCATTTCGTTTTGTTTCTCACATTGTTTTTTCTAAGTATACTGTGTCCATATAGTTGTCTGTGCGCACAGTTACGGTGCAAATAAATAAATAAATCGCACTTCAGGTTAAGAGTCGAACCCTGCAAGACATACTGCTGCTTCTACTTTCTAATATAAAGCATAAAAAATGTAAAATTCAAAGAAGTAAAGAAATGTAAAAAATAATAGAATTTTTAAAATTATAATTAATTAAAGGAATGCTATGTCGCAATATATAAAACATGAAGAGGTTCGTTCCGCCACTGCCTTCAGACGAACCTTTGTGTAATGCTCCTCTCGTGACTCTCCAGTGAAGAAGAGGAGCATATTTTAAGATATCTTAGATAAGATGAGATAAAATGGAAAGGAAGAGAGTTCTAAGTCCTACCTGTTTAACGTCAGTAGTAGGCCACCGCTTACTCAATTTTTCATTGATATATTGGAATATCAACTACTATGACGGTTATATTATCTATCTTAATTTCCTCTTTTTTGCCTTTCTAATATCGCGAAAGGCGATGGATGTTTGGCTGAGAAATAGGCGAGCAAGCCCGCCGAGATTTTCCCTTTTCTTATGAAACTCCACGAAACTCACCCGGACGTACACATTTTCGACTACAAAGCGTGAAATCTTCCAGAATTTACTTCGGTGTATTTTTTCGTTCGCGTTATTGGCTAAACAGGTTAGAGGCAAAGTTTAGCTTAACTTGCTTAAATCGCTGAGAATTGGCGTATTGAGTTCACGCAACGTTTCCATGCATCCTTGGCTGAGTGCAAGGATGCAGCCCTGTGCCGCATGCCATGGTAGCCTTTATACATTGGATCCGATCGAAAATCTTCAGAAATTGGATGATTCGGATAACGACGATTTTGCGGACTCCGGATTTTTGGATGATTCGGATCAGGTTATCCGAATCGGATACCCGAAAATGATTCATTCAGATACAATGTGTAGTAGCCTCTCGCGGCGTGCTGGAGAATGTTAGGTTTAACGGTGTTATCAGCGTCTCCTTCGCACAGAAAATGCTAGAGTTTTGATTCGGCCTTAAAGTGGAGGAATATCCATTGCTTCTATCAACTAAAGATCCCTTTATTTGTCGACCAGGCACCAGCAATTTTTTCATGAGTTCGTTGCACATGTCAGAGTAGCGCAGTACCCCGTTTCATCCGTGATGCAGAAGCACCATGAAGCCATCTACCATCTGTTCAGGCTGCCACAAAAATGTCCATCCAACACGCTGGTTGGTTGGTCTTTTGATATCCTGTCATCTGCTCATGGACAGTTGCTGTTCTTCTACAGAGGGCGTCAGCCAATGCGTGGGCCGTCTACTTACTTTTCAAAGATTTTTTGGGCGGCGCTCCTGGTCCTCAAACGTTAACGAAACCCGGAATTCCAAAGGCTGAGCACGTCGAAGCGAGAGGGGCAGGCTGTATACCGTACCCGATGAAAGCAGTGAACTGGTACCAGATCTATCTGCTCACCATACGCCATCTAACTGACGAAATATGGGTTCTCATTTTACACGTTATCTTCGCGATTCAATAAAAGCATTTTTTCGTCATGTTGTTCATAATTATATGAGGAAGCTTGACGCTTTTGAAAAAACGAGCGTTTTTCGCATTAAACTAGAAACCTTTGGATAGATTTGAAATATTTTTAAAAAATTTAGTTCAGCTTTTCCGATTTTTTCGCTTTCATTTGCCTCAATAAATAAATACGCTGCTTGAAATTTTTTTGGATTTATTTTTTTAATGAAAATGATGGTTTAAACATTCTTCCAAACTGCAAATATTCAGCAATTTTTAGCGTCGCAAAAAAAGTACGACGCTCCCGGATTAACCTTTCCAGATCGTCTCGACTTTCGTTTGATTGATAGCGTAATGCTGCCTAATTGAAGTGGCAGTTAAAGGTTATGTGTTCTCTGAAAATGTTTTTATTGTACTGTCGGCAAGTGTGCACCTTTACACAAACGGAATTTCAGCTGTTAGTCAAAACCAACTCGCAACTTTTTGAGCGGGTGCATGAGTCACTTTACATTAAAATTGACTACTATTTAGCAGTAAAATTGCTCACTATTAAATTGCATATTAAAATTTCTACACATCAAAATAAGTTGTGAACAATTACTTTTCATTAAAAACTTAACAAAACACCCGTATTTTCCTTGAATAAAACAGCATGCAAGCGTAATTATTAAAAACTTTACAACATTTCAGTCTGTGCCATCAGTTTTTGGCATAGATAAGTTAAGAATTTTCAGAGGTCTTGCTGAATTTTCCTCGTACAAAAAATTTGTATAAACTTTTCGAGTTCTTTTTGCAATTTGAAAGACGCCCGTTTTAATTTGAAAGATGTTGGGTTTGATTTCAAAGGCGTTACGCCTGCTTAAATGAGTGTCCAATTTGATTTGAAAAATTTACAATTTGATCTGAAAAGTTTACAATTTGCTTTGAAAAATATTCTGAACGGTTTAAAAATTGTCTCAATTTTTTTAAAAGAGCTTGACTCGGAAACCGTCCAGTTTGACGTGAAAGTGGCACATAGAGAAACACAGGATTCGTGGCGCTTTCCACGAGGAAATTGTTCAGTGCCAACCTTTGACCGCTATCTTTATGGCATACTCTCCGCTTTTGTGCCAAAGTGATCCATGTGGTGTCCTCCACTCCTTCTTTCTTCCATTCTCGTTCGTTATTATTGTCCAGAGAAGGCAGTGATATTTCTGTTGTGATTCCAAGGACGTGCTCTGAGTGACGTTACGGACTGACTGAAGAGTTGGATATGATGACCTTGTGACCCCTTACCTAGGTGAGCGATCACCGCTTTATCCGTGGTCTCGATCTGCGTGCCTCCTCCGCCGAGTCTCGGACACGCAGCAGCAGCAGCAGCAGCAGCAGCGGCCGACGACGTCCCCGAATCGAAGCGCACTGATCGCCATGAGATCCGCACCAATTATCCTCATCTGCACACTGCTGCCACTCACCACGCAGGACATCATCGGTAAGCCTTTCCGGAAGTTACTGTTGCTTCTATTATTCGGAATATACACTGGATTCGAATGAATCATTCTCGGATGTTAGATTCGGATATCCGAATCGTCCAAAAATTCGGCGTTCTGAAATTAGTGCTATCCGAGTCATCCCATTATCCAGAGATTTTCGATCGGATCCAATCTATAGTTCATAATCTACGTATATACGTCAAGCAAACACATACGTGTTTGCAAACAGAAGGAGCATCAATCCTTGAACGATGCCCCAGCTTCTGCTATTAATTACACGCTACAATGTGTTTTACTTTTTTAATTCTTTAAAAATAAGCAATTAAAGTTTAAAAAACATGTGGGATCGGATGTTTTGCAAAAATGTTTGTGGTTAACATGAAGACGTCCTTGGAAATACCCTCTATGGTCATAAATTAGACTCGACAGTTTATCCACAATAGCCTTCCAGGTCAATATTTATTAAAGACTTTCTTTTAACTTTTAGAGCTTGACAATCACGTGAAGGACAGCTGACATGCGAGTTTATTGATTGCGTCATTTAAATGTGAGCAGGAGCCCATTTTCCAAGATGGATTCTGAGGACTGAAGAAGCAACATTTAAGCTGAATGGAGAGATTACTTACTTTGATACTTTGATGGTCCTTTTGTCGGCTGGAGGTCTGCTCAGCGGGGACCACAACTCTTCCAGACTGCTCGATCTCTGGCTGCTTGCATCCAGTGAGGCAGACTCCGCTCTCTGAAAGATCTTGAGAATGAGTCTGCCCATCGCGTTGGCGGTCGTCCCAGTGGTCTCTTATTGTCTCTCGGGAGCCATTCTGTGACACGGAGACTCCATCTATCGTCCTTTCGTCGAAGCAGGTGTCCGGCCCAGTGATATTTGGACTTCTTCATGTACTGCAGCGGGTCTGCTAATTGCGACTTCTCCCTTAGCTCCGAGCTTCGTAGGCATTCTTGCCATTGCTGACGAAGGCTTGTCCTCAGAAGACATCTTCCCAGTGCACGATGCGTAGTTTGCATCGCTCTGGCGATTGTCTTGTTGTCGGGCCAGGTTTCCTTCACGTAACACATCGCAGGCAGTACAGAGGTGTTGAATATCGAGGCCCTGAGGCCGGCATCCTTGACCCGATCGGTAACTTCGCGAATCGAACTGAAGGCTGCCCATGCTCGCGTCTCCTGCGGGCGATTTCAGGAGCGAGGTCGTTATCCATGTTCAGCTCTCTTCCCAGATAATGGAAAGGTTAATCGACATAATTTCAGCTACTAGGAGACGGAAACGTTAAAAAAGCACAGTGCAGGTTAATCTGGCCATCTAGTAACAAGACTGTAGCAAGCATTAAACCCATGCACAATCAATCGAGTCTGAAATGTAAGTCTTCGAGCGGTGGAATGGCGCAATATTGATATTTTGCACGCCACGGAAAGCCCGTTAGCATGCGCTTTTATATACGTCTCAAACTTCTTCGAAAGCTACGCTAGCAGCAATTTTGGAACCTTTCAATTAGCACCTGCATTTTTTCCAAGCCGTAATGTGTTTTTAAATTTTAAACCTCAAAAAAGCACAAATCAATCGACAGTTTGTGAAGGAATTATAACAAGTATTGAAGCGAGACACAATTGTAAAATGCAAAATATCAGACGAATGCATGGCGTATTCCATAGCGCTCATATGTCAGAAACTTTCTATTTTCTTATGCTTTCACACAACCTTTAACTTTTTCAGCAACTTTACTGTGAGCAAAGTTATCACCTTTCAAACGGTGTATACAATTTTTTGAGACATCCTGTATCATATTCTTGTTTTAAATTTTAATCATTTCTATCTAGACCTACAGCTTAACTGGTTCCATGCTGATATCAGCGGCCGGCTCATCCCGATATACGGGTGAGTGCTGATCGGTCCCACGAGGTGTGGATGTTGCGTTCGGTCAAACAGCGCCGGTGGTGTAATGGCGTAGAACATTCCCGCCCGGTCAGAGGGAGGTGCGGGTTCGAGTCCCGGTCTGACGCTAGAAGTTTTGATCGCAACAAAACATCGTTGTAACAGCTTACATTCTTGTTTTCGTTTTTCGTTCTTTGCTTTTGACTTCCTTTAATAGGAGTGCTTGGTAACGCACTTGGAGTAGCGTTGGCCATCGCGTGCACCCATTTTCTTACTATCGGTTCGGGTCACTCCTAGGCCAACAAAGCCTTCCGTCTCTTCGGGGTCGTGAATTAGTGGCAGACTTGTGTGGAAAGGGCAAAGCACTGACTTGTTCAACGACTGGCCATCGCTGTTCACTGTATGGCCAAATAAGCATTCAAATCTCTTCCACGACAGCCGGTAGAGGTAGAATGCCTGTCGCATCCCAAAACCGATTAAGTAACGCGGATCATCAGTCTTTATTCGATTCTTAAACTCGTCTGGTAGGGATACAAGGCTGACTTATGCATCGGCTCACCAGCACATGGCCAAATACGCGTTCAAATTGCCTGCGCGATATTCTTCAGATGCAGACTGCGTGGCGCACCCTCAAACTAGCCTGTGTTTGTAATGTCGATTTTTTAGATGCTCCTTGAAGTAGGCATGACTGCAGTTAAAAGTCTAAATTGCTGGTAGTCGCCTGCCTGATAGCTAAAAGTAAAACTTTGGAACCTAATTTTATGACAATGTTTACGTTAAGTGCTTCTAGTTAGCGTTCTACTTCAAGTTATTCCAGGTGTCCCCACGATACGGTGCTCACCGGACGGAGTGTTCGCGTTTCTGAATACTACGGATCCGTTCACCGGTCATGTCTACCTCAAAGGTCATTTCGGCAAGAAGGGCTGTCATCGACATTTCGGCACCGAACCAATGGAGTACAAATCGCCAATGTATTCGGCAAAAGCCGAATTTCGGTTCGACTCGTGTCCGATGAGAAGGAAACGACAGGTGGGTGTCTGGAGAGCCGACGTCGTTAATGTCGCGACGACGATGTATGTTTTTGGCGAAATGAGAGCAATGTCGAGAACCGGAAAGGCTCAAAAACCCAGACATTACGATCCAAACTTTGGACCTCGGATTCTTCTAGTTGAAACAGTGCAATGATTCCAATTGATTTTTGAGAACAGTATTCTAAGGAGGCGAGTTTTTTTTTGCAAATTAGCTAAAGAAAATGCATCAGTGTGTATTTGTCCTATACAGCGATTTACAATGGCCAGCCAATGGACAATTCAGTGTTTTATGGTGAATGTGCTAAGAAAGGCTCAAGAACAAAGCATGAAAACCTTCTGAAAATGTGCCGTGGTCGGGTAAATAAAAGCCTATTACCCCTCCCGGGGCGGAATTCTCAAATAACAATGGAAATATAGTTAGGCTCATTCGTACAAAAACTATGATGTTCGGAGATAAAAGCTATTTTACGTTTTTCCAGACTACTGGCCATTTTATTGAAACTATTCCGCAAGCCAAAACAAATCCTATTCCTTGGACGAGAGTCTGAAAATATGTGCACGTAAATTTGCACCAGATCTAAAACCGGTTTGTTAACTAGCATTTTTAGTTGTTGAAAGGTGCTGGACAATGTATTTAATATTATTCAGCTGTATGTAGAAGAAGGGGCGCATGTAGCGCAGCCGGAGGAGGCGACGACTGTCGCCTGCACCCGATATCAGATTCCTGGTTCGGATTTCCCGCCCAGGCCAACCAAGCCCTCCATCCCTCCGGGGTCGGTGAATTGGTATCAGACTTGTCTGGGAAGGGTACAGCGCTGACTTGCCCATCGACTGGCCACCGTAAGTCATGGTATGGCCAAATACGCATTCAAGTCGCCTCCACGACATCCCGTAAAAGTAGAATGCGTGGCGCATTCCAAAAAGGATTGAGTATCGTCGTCCTTTATCCTCATCTTTTATTTAGAAGAAGTTCTCACTGTTTCGGATGCTTATATTCGGATGCACAGCAGCTCTGCTCAAAAAGCGCCTTTTCACTCAAACCAAAAACTGACCAAAATACGCGATAGCTCTGCCAATATGAAGCTGAAACCGAAACCTTTGATTTATTCATTCATTGTACATTTTTAAAAATCCGGTGTATTTGGTTGCCTAGAATATTAGCCAAAAGTTTCCGCCGTTTTTGATCTACATTTTCAAATGATCACAACTTCTTTCATTCTCAACCATTTTACGTATGGTAAAAACCGTTGCATTCGGCGTATTGATGTTTATACAACATTCTAGTAAATTTTTAATTTTTAATTTTTTGGGAAAAATTGGACAAATAGAAGTCATGTATTGTTGGAAAGCATTTTAGCGCTCTTATACTCGTTGAAAATTTGTCTTTGAAAGTATTGCTAGAAATAGGAAAAGAGAAAGAGTATGTGAAGAAAATATTAGGTTGTAACGAAATAAATGGCACTGAACCACTGCAAATTTAAACAGTTAATACCTAGGCTTGTAGGCAAGTTTACTAATCGAAAAAAAAACTTTCTGATTCCACACATCTTTGCCAACGTGACACAAGCTTTTTTATCCCAGTAGCATAAAAATCAGAAGTTCTGGAATTGACGAAATCTTCGAAGGCACTTTCGGCATTCTGTTGGTATTTGAATATTTTCCCCATCAAGAAGTCGCCAAGATGCTTGAAGAAATGGTAGTCTGCTGGGGAGAGGTCGGGAGAAAACGGAGGATGTGGTAGAGTTTCAAAGCTCAGCTCATTCAATTTCTGCAACGTCATTCGTGCTATATGGGGGCGAGCATTGTCGTGCAGAAGGAGAACTCGCCTTCGGTTTACCAAGGCCGGCCGGATATCCTTCAACTTTTTCATCATTTCTTCAATTTCAATGCAGTACTTCTCTGCCGTGATGGATTCACCGGGAGGGAGGAAGCTGTGGTGAATAATTCCCAGCGAACACCACCATACTGTCACCATTACTTTCTTTTGGTGCAATTCCGGCTTCGCAAAAACCTTGGGGCTCTTATCGCTGTCCACCCACTGTGCCGATCGTCGCCTGTTGTCGTACATTCCCATTTCTCGTCACAGGTTACGATGCGATCTAGGAATGGGTCCGTTTCGTTCCGTAGAAGCAGTGCGGACGAGATCTCATATCGTCGGTTTCTTTGCTCCTCAGACAGCTCGTGAGGCACCCATCTTTCCAGCTTTTTGGTCTTTCCAATTTCCTTCAGATGCCGGGCAGCTGTGTTGTGACTGACGCCAAGAACCTTCGCTATCTCCCTGGTACCTTTGTATGGATCCTCCTCTGCCACATCTCTCAGCTTGTCCTCATCAACATCACTATGCCTCCCTCGACCTTCATGTCCTTCCAAGCTCTCATCTCCATTCCGGAACTTCTGATACCAACAATACGCCGTCCGAATTGTGGAACATCCTTGACCGAATGCGGCGTTGATCTTCTCGTCCGCCTCCTTAGCTGTAGTGCCCAGCTTGAATTCATACAAGTAAATGCCTCGGATTACCCTTTTGTCCATCTGCAAAAAAGTCAATAAAACTCTGAAGTTTTCCCACTTTTACATAGAAAATTTGGTACTCACCGGTAGAGCAAAGTTTGCGCTTCTAAACGATATGCCACATGTTACGGTTTGCTCTGGAACAAACGCGTAAAGACGCGCCAAAAAATGGCGCGAGCCAGTGCCATTTGATTCGTTACAACCTAATAGATAGAGAAAATAACGTTGCAAAGGCCACGTAGTTTTTTTATTTCTATTTTTATTTGTATTATTTTTGGCGTAGATCAAAGTCTAGTATCAATGATGTAAAAAAACAACTGCAAAAACACTTCTAGCATGAAAAGCAGCAATGCGATTAAACGACGCATACATGGAGATGACACGAGATTTAAAATATCTCTTATCTCCAGACGTCGTAGTTTTTTTTACGGATGAATCTGACGATGTTAATTGTTGTTGTTTAAAGGTGCCTCTCCCTCAGAGGGGTAACAGCCGATCAGGGCATTTTCAGCACGTTTTGATGCTTTGTTTTCAGACCTTCGTGGACACATTTATGATAAAACGCGGAATTGTCCGTCGGCTGGCCACTGGAAGTTATTCAATGGGCCAAATACATACTCAAATAGCCTTCACGATAGTCCGTAGAAGTAGACTGCGTGGCGTATGCTAAAAGGGCTATTTTGCGCCGTCCTGTACCCTTTATCCATTAATTAAAAAAGAAGTCAAATAACGTGTTGACGGAGACTTCTAAAAAATTTATAGTTTACCGTTACTTTAAATGGTTGTGGTTGTTTGCTGTAACTAAGAAATTACTCGTTTGTTTCACCGTTGTTCTGAATTTGAAGACATGCCATAGTAAAAGCAACGTATCAACCTACCTCCACCATCTCTCGCTGAAGAACAATGCACGGCGCTGCCCATGGCAGGTTTTGTCAGCGCCGAACCTTATTCGAATTCTAGCCAGGAAAACTTTGTTAGTCCGGTCACCTTCAGATAGTAACCAATAGGCGTGTGAATGCCTGATCATTCTAAGATGTGTCATTATTGTAGACGATCTGCTTTGCCCGGAAAAAGTTAAGATACCTGCACTCTTCATTCTACACCCCAACCCACTTTGCTACTCAGATGGCATTTCAAAAAACGGCATTTGAAATTGCATGGCTTCCAGATCAATCCTCGCGGTCTGATCATGTCCGGCGTGATGGTGGTGGCTCATCACAGCACACTTCTCACCTACCGCGACCGAGCCTATCGCATCGAGTGCTACTATCGGGAGGAGAACAACGTCGTCCAAACGGAGATGCGCGTCAAGTAAGCATCAAAATTTGATCGTTTACTGTTGAGAGAAAAGCTAGGCATAGAAATAGGAACGACACCACCACTTGCCAGTGCTACATCCTTTTATTCCTTAGTTATTGATTGATTTTATTTATTTTCTTCATGACATGGATTCATGGCACACACACACACACATGTAAAGTAATACGAGAAAAGCTGTTAGGCAAAAGAAGCAGCTGGCGTAGCCGTGTCCCGAAGTTCCAGCACAGACATATTCGTAAAGGTATGAGGGTTGGATGACCAACCTTGTACGAATACAGTTTTTCTTAATAGCCTGCGCTAAAAGCAACCACTACAACAATGAACTTTTTCTGGTTTCCCTGTTTCCATTTTTCGGCGCTCCTCCGACTGATTTCATAGCTTTTCGTTTTTTAAAATTATCTTCCCTCTTCTCTTTCCCTATGTTTTTGGGCACTTTGTACCTTGCACATAGCGTACAAAATCCTACTATATATAAAGGAGCAGGCGTGTGTGTGTGTGTGTGTGTGTGTGTGCGTGTTTCCGTCACACTTGAGTTGGGGCGCGGCAGCCGAACACGTCGGCAACCGTGCATGGCGAGCCGCAGACGTGCCGAACACGTAGGCAACCGTGCATGGCGAGCCGGAGACGTACCGAACACGTCGGCAACCATGCATGGCGAGCCGCAGACGTGCCGAACACGTCGGCGGCACAAAACTTCGGCCCCCGGGGGGTAATCGAGGTCGCTGAACACGAATCTGAAGTCGGCCAATCGATATCGATCGATATTATTCGATTTTCTGTGGATTTCCTTCAAACGGTCTGAAACTTCGGCTCTGGGGTAATCAAGGTCGCTGAACACGAATCTGAAGTCGATCAATCGATATCGATCGATATTATCGATTTTTTGTGGATGTCGTTCAAGTGGCGCGAAACTTCGGCTCTGGGGGTAATCAAGGTCGCTGAACACGAATCTGAAGTCGGATCAATCGATCCATCTCGATTAACATAAAAGTCAGAAGGCCTAGGGAAGAATAGGAAACCCGTAGCGGCCATGGCGTCCTATTGACGGGGTTTGGGGGCGAAGCCCCCAACAAGTCGTAGGCGGCCGCTAGGCCGACGTACGACTGGTAAATAAATAAAACGAACAAATAGTGGAAAACCGTATAACACAAGACAGCTACCAGAATTTGCAATATAAGATCAATGTACTTGTGGAAACTACTACGAGAACAATTGAGATTATTTATTTATTTATTTATTTCAAGGCGTGACTACGATTAACACATTTAGTTGCAAGCAAAATATGATTAACACATTTAGTTGCAAGCAAAACTTTCTTGGTTGCATACATAGGCAAACAGGAGAGATGGAATTTTTTCATTATTTATTTTTCATTTTTTTCAAGCAGAAGACTAGCTCCGCAAGCTTCTATATGTCACAGATATAGTTCTTATGGTAGTGCTTACAATTGCAACTACCTACTTCTTCATGTTGTTAACACTCGTCAGTTGAAAATTTGCGAAAGGCTGATGAGGAGTTTGTCCGTTAAATTCTTAAAGGCGGTGTTCATATGAACAACCTTACTTCTATGATATAGAGGAGATGCTTTAGACCAAGTATTCCATTTGTTTCTTGGCGATTTGGAATGAGAATGCATTTCCCACATGTTGTAAGTTGAGTGATGATTATTGTTTGGCAAGGATCTAGGTATGTTAGAATAGTGAACGCATTTGAAGCTATAGAACGTACATATTCATCAACATGAAGAACAACACAGCATAGCTCAAGATTTTTTAAAGTAGAGCTCCGTTAAATTTTTTTATTATTTTCCTCCGAATTTTTATGTTGTTTTCTTAAACTTTTCGTGTTCTGTTTGTAGTAAAAACACCACATAGAAAACTGTAGTATTGCAGTATAAAATGTTTCAAACACCCAAGCCTAGATTCCATTCCTAGTGGGCTCTCTTTAGAAAGAGTGCTTTGTTCAAACGCATTTTACAGAGAAAAAGCCAAATAATTGTGACTGCCAAGACGTAACGAAGGATATAGTACAACTCTAGCAATCATTTCTCAGCCCTTTTTGATCATCAGTTAGACTGGTAATCTACAACAGCAGAAAGCTTCCTGTAATATAAGTGCACCTACGAGCTTCTCAAACAATGTCCAAATACGAATTCGCGCAAATGGAGATTTTCGTTTTTTGAGAGAGCCCTCGGTCAAATCACATCTGACCAACTTCGTCAATCAGCTGGAATCCAATGAAACAATCGCGACCGTACACAACACTCTTGCATCGTAAAAGAACTGCAAGATGATGCAAATCCACTTGGAGGTTCGGAAACAGAAAAAGCTTCAGCGGTCCGACGATACTCGATAGTAGGTGTAGAAATGGACTCCTCAAAACCAGGCGAGATATTAAAGGATAAAGGCTACTGGTCAGCATTAATCAAACCTTTGCAGGATGCGCCACGCATTTTAATTCTATATCGTACATAAATCGTGGAGGCAGCCTAAATGCATATTTGGAGTATGCAAAGGTTTGCGATGGCCAGTCGATATACAAGGCACTGATTCATCCTTCCAAAGCAAGCAAGTCTGGTGCCAATTTATCGACCTTGAAGGAACAAAAGGCTTGGTTTAAGGGTTGGAAAGTCAGAACCAAGAGCAAGGGGTCGGGGGAACGCGACAGCCAGCTACACACCACAATTCAAATTTACAAATGAAGACATATACCTTCACTTTATGCTGCTAAAAACATTCAGAAAATTGGCAAAGATTTTTATGTTTCTCAATTTTTGGAATTTTATTTTACATTTTTGAATGGACGCGTGTAGCGCAGTATGAGGAGGTGTCGTCTGTCGCGTACACCCGATACCAGGTTCCTGGTTCGGATTTACTACCCAGGCTAACGGCGCCCTTCATGCTTTCGGTGGAGGTGGATTGGTAGTAGACTTGTCTAGGAAGGATAAAGCGCTGACTTTTGCTCGAACGAAATTTGCGCTTCTAAGCTCTTAGAAAATTCCAGGACTTTATACCACAGGCAATCTAACTCAGAACGGCAAAATCAGACGTTATTTTTGAATCAACCTAGATGCTTCCAGGGATCTTCAATCTCTGAAGAAGTCGATTTCGACGGAATGTAAGCCACAACAACTTATGTTAAAGGCTAAAATCGTTAACATGTAGAATTAACATCTACATGTATGTATCCGGTCCTAGTCGCTAATGTGGGCAGCAGCATTGGAAGGTATGTGTGCGCCAGTCAATGAGACCGCATAAAATGGGTGTGCCGGTTAGAGGGGACGTGTATGATCGGTGCCCCAATTTGTTGGCGCACCTTCTGCCGGTTCTCTGACAGGTTTTAATTGGCTGACGTATTCCCAGCTCCCAACGCTGCCCACATTGGCAACATGGACTCTTTTTCTGTGAAGAAGAATGAAAGAGAAGGAGGTCGTTAGCTAAATGTTTACATATGGTTCAGCCCTCTCTTCCGTTTCGTCTCATGGCGCTTTCTGTTCCAGCTCTCAACCACCGTCTCCACTGTTGTCGGAGCCGATTCCGCTGCCGTCGTGCCAGTACAAAGTGGAGATGGGCTCAAGTACGAACGAGAACGAGACGTCCTCGTCGTCTAGCTCGCCGGCAGTCGTCACCATCGGCGATTCGGTCGTTCACCTATGGACTTGCGGTGACCAGATTCACAGTAATATCTATTGCATGCAGGTAGGAGCGCTTCCTTCTCCTTCCAGATAAACCGTAGTCAACCCTACTCCCTGCCCTTCAGGTACACTCCTGCGTGGCTGACGACGGTGGTAGCGAGAAGGTGACAGTGATTGATGCTAATGGGTTAGTTGACCAGCCTATTTTCTCGTTCTGCTCACCATTCCCTACGCCTTCATCTTCTCAGTTCAGATGTCCCACGGACCAGGAG
The DNA here is from genome assembly GCA_947396885.1 of Heligmosomoides polygyrus polygyrus. Taxonomy (NCBI): domain Eukaryota; kingdom Metazoa; phylum Nematoda; class Chromadorea; order Rhabditida; family Heligmosomidae; genus Heligmosomoides; species Heligmosomoides polygyrus. The sequence goes on from OX377202.1 coordinate 19,884,061, forward strand.
CTGTTGAGTTCCCTCACGTATCCGTCGCCGCTGAGAGCATTCGCCAAGTCGCGAGTGTTCAAGTTCGCCGACAAGAGCGACATCAACTTCGCCTGTCAAATACGGCTCATGATGAGGCAGGACAGTACGAATGGAACGTGTCCTGTGGGTCTTTGCCTAGAATTTCCTGTGTAGAAGACGCTTTTCTACTAGGCTGTACCGGAGTGCACCCTTGAAAAAAATGGTTGAAGGTCCCGAATTGCTCACATCGGGAGCGACGAGCTCTGACGATTAGTTTGCGCCGGCCGGTGAGGTCCGTCGTTTTCGACGTCGTCGCTTCGCCGATGACCGTACTCGAAAGGCGGGACTATGAGCTCTATCCAATGCAGCAAGGTAAGTTCACGTTCGTAGTACACCGAATTTACTCCAGTTTTTTGGATAATCTGACGAGGAAGTTTCAACGTTTCGACGACTCATTCAATCGGCTAGTGATAGCTGCGGAAACTCTTGATGTCCTGAAGGTTCAAATGACGGTGATTTCGAATCGATCCGATTTTCGGATGGTTCATTTAGAGAAAAGAAAAACCTGAGATGGAGGACATAAACTTTCATCAAGTATCACGAAATCTTCAATTCGCGTTTTTTGTTAATAGAGCAGGTTCGGAAAAATCTGACAAAATCTGACAAGAAAAAAGTATATAAAACCTGACAAAAACACACTTATACGTACGGGCTAAAGCCGCTTGTTGAGAATGCAAGTCGATTCATAAATAATTCAAGGACATAACGGGATCTTGTGGCGGAGCTCCTCTTGCTTTGTTCCCTTTTCTGTTCCGCATTTATCTCTGGGTGTTTTGTTATTGTATTCTTTTCTGGGAGAGTGTAGCGCAGTCGGAGGAGGTGCCGACTGCCGCGTGCACCCGATACCAGGTTTCTGGTTCGGATTTCCCGCCCAGACCAACCAAGCCTTCCATCCCTCCGGGGTCGGTGAATTGGTACCAGACTTGTCTGGGAAGGATAAAGCGCTGACTTGTTCATCGGCTAGCCACGGCAAGTCATTGTATGGCCAAATACGCATTCATATCGCCTTCACGACATCCCGTAGAAGTAGAATGCGCTGGCGCATCCCAAAAGGGATTGAGTAACGCCGTCCTTTATCCTTATCCTTACTATTTTCTAACTATCGTACTTTAACTTTAAACGTTAGCCAACATCATATGGATGGATGCTACCTTTTATTAATTCACCGACTCTGAAGGGTTGAAAGCTTTATTGGTCTGAGTGGAGCACGAGCTATGAGCCTCAAGTCGATCTGAACGCGACAATCGGAGCCTCTCCTAACTGCGCTACCACGCACGCCAGCTTATTAATACCATTTCAGGTGTAATTGGACACTTTCCAACTCAAACTGGATACCTTTCTAATAAGTAAGGCTCACGCTTTCGAAACCAAACTGAGTATCTTCCAAGTCCAAATCCAAGTTCCAGCAAAAAACGATCGTCTTTCGATTTGAACTGCTGGAGAGTCTTTTCGAAGGTTCGAATGTTCTTTAGAAGGAAAATTTAGTATACCTTTCTTTGAATTTTCTTTCAGGTTCGCCTACTTTAATAGTTGAACACGCTGTTTGAAATTTTATAAAAATTTATTTTATTATGGAAAATAATGGATTCAATTTTGCTCACGAAAAACAACAAGCATTAATCTACAGATGAGATCGTTCAGTTGTTAACCAGGAATATCATCAACTTTGTTGCGGCCGATGTTTCCGTGTTGTCGCCATCCATCACAATCAATCATTAGGTGCATTAAAAAACAAGATTGGACCACGCTCTTGACTAGATCGTCGAGTTCTTTATTTGATACCAAAAACTCTGCTTCCATGGAGTGACACAAATATAAGCGGTACAATAAAAACAGGTATAGAAAACCCACACATATAATCATATCATCATCTCAGCTAAGCAGTGTTAACACCATCAATCAAATAAAAGTCGCGACGATCTCAAAAAATGACACCCTTTTGCGATGACCTATTAGGTCATTGAAATGAAGGTTGCATTATTTGGCTGGAAAAAAGTCTTTTCATTTTTTCAAAGATTTATTGCTTCACAATTACAAAGTCAAATCAATTGTGACAATCTCCATTTTGCTCTGCTACACTTTTCCAAAGACTGGGTAATTTTCTAATTCCTCTCCCGTAAAAGAATGCATTTCTAGAGTCGAAGCATTGTTGAATCCAATTTTTGAGGTCTTAATCCGTTTCAAAATATTCCTCTCCAATTTCTTGCTTGACAGCACGGAAGAGATGGTAGTCGGTGGCGGCGAGGTCAGGGGTATACGGTGGTTGTGGCACTACCTTCCGGCCCGGCTCCTTTATTGTTTCTCTTGTGAGTCTTGAAACAGTGGTTTTGCATTGTTATGCAGGATAATCATATTTGACTTCATAGGCCTCTTTCCTTGGAGAGCTGCGGCGACTTTGTGGAGTTGGCCACTATGTGGCAGCAGGAAGTGTCCACTTCTGAGAGTTTCCCTGTAAATCACCCCTCTGATATCCCACCGAACACTCAAGAGAATCTTCCTTTCGTGAACATTGGGCTTGAGATCAGGCTTAGGGTTCTGTCCTTTTTGTACCCATTGTCTTTTTCTTCGGAAGTTGGCATACAAAACGCTGGAATCATTGTCACAATCCGCGGTAGAAACGATTTCCTTTCGTATTTGGACGGAAGAGAAGCAGCGATGAAGAGCCGTTGACCTTTCAGAATGTCTGACAGGGAATGTGGAATTCAAGCTCCAAATTTCCATGTAAAGCCAAGATTCTTCAGATGGATTCCCACTACCCTATGAGACACTTCGAGCTTCTCTGCCAGATTGCGTGTCGTCTGCCTACTATCGGTACGAAGAAGACGGAATAGTTCAGTGTCGTCCAATTCAGTTAGCCTTTCTGACCTCGTTTTGTCCTCGAGTGAATAATCTCCCTTTAAAATTTACGAACCATTCATAACAGGTGCGATGAGTAATAGATCACAAGCCATATGTATGGTTAATTTGGTCGGCTGCGACCTGCTGTAGATCATGAATTCATGAAGAATGCTGTGCCGAAAATGGCCATGAGGTAGATCTGGCATTGAGTCCGGAAGATTGGATAGATAACGAAGTACAAGAAGGATCTTCACCTGTGTCCGCGTGCGAACGGTAGACAAGTGTGATAGGATTATGAAACCAGCAATCATTGTTGGCTAGTGCGTTTACAAGGAGAACGGTAAAAAAAAATTCGAAGTGTTAATAGATTTTTTGAACCTTATAAATTTTCCTTAAAGAAAAATTATACTAGTTATGCTGGAGATTCTCTAGCTTACCCTGAAAAATGCTCGAATTAATTTAGAAGATGTTTAGCTTAATTTCTAAAGCGTTATAGTTGCTTAGAAGAGTGTCCAGTTTGATTTGGAAAGTGTACAATTCGACGTGAAAGTGTTACATTTGCATAAGGCAGGATTTCAATCACAGTTCCGCTCACTTTCGCTCAACTTTTCGCCTCCAGGTAAGCTCTAGGAATACTACCAAGGCAGTCTTTAATGTCAATGTCACAAGAAACCCCGGTCCATGTCACATAATTAGACTAGCAGTTCAAAGACGGAACCATCAAAACGGGCGCACGCAGCGCAGTTGGGAGAAGGCGCCGACCTCGTGAGCTTCACGAATCAATTTTAGGCGGGGTTTGTGTCCAGCTTAAACAAGCCTACAGACTCTGGACTTATGCTTACCTGTTAGATAATCGGCGTTCAACGGCTAGCTGTCAGAAGTCGTGGCGTTAGACACCTTCGAATTCGAGTAGCATCCATGTCATCTTGCACGAGAGGTGTACGTAACGCAATCTAAAGCTATCTTAAAGTTAAGCTGAAACTCTAAGCCAACGCCAAAAAAGCACTGGATTTATTATTTATCTATTGTTTATATCACAATCGCTCACTGACATTCGATTGGAGTGCGAATTGATTCACGGTTCGGCGCCCGGGTAACTCAAGTCTTCCTCCGGGGTCGGTTAATTTATTAGGTTGTCCGAAAAGTTCTCAGCGTTTTGAGTGCCTCTGAACTACCATAACTTTCTCGAATCTTAACAGAGTTTGTCGAAATAAGCGCCGATCGAATCAACACACTTTGCCAATGGACAATCAGTCGACATGTTCCATCAGCGAAAAAATTAAGTGGTCGAGATTCGACAAAATCCACGAAAGTTGGTTTGGCTTGGTCCAGATTGGGGCAGGTTTTACCAGCGAGAAAGTTCTGAAAGTGTTTGAACACTTTCAGAACGTCGTTGTTCGTCGGCTACAAACCACTGTCCGGAACGTTTCCTGTCATCATACAGAATTCATTTTTCATCACAAGTGATGATTCGATCCAAAAACGGGTCAGCTTTAAAAAACTAGAGAGGAACAAATCTCGAAACTTGACAATTTCTGCCGCTCACTCAACCCGTGGGGCACCCACTTTTCGAGCTTTTTCACCTTCCCAAGGCGTTTCAAAGCATCCGCAACAGCACTTTCACTGACGTCTACGTAGCTCTTCCGCGACCCCGCGAACTGTTGGGGATGGTTCGGCTTACACCAATTCCTTCAACCCGTCTTCCGTAATTGCTCTGGATCGACCGTTACGAGGGTCATCTTCGAGGCTGAAATCTCCGGCCCAAAATTTTCTGAACCACAGGCAGACAGCGCTTTCTTCAACACTATTAGGCCCCCACACCTGTTTGATTTGTGGAGCTGTCTCGGCTGCGGATTGTCCCAATTTGAAGTTAAAACAAACCTTCGTTCGGAACTGCTCCTTCGACATACTTCAATAAGCCCTTCAAGAACAGAAATATAAGACAACGTTGAGACATAAGCTATTTAGTCAGATAGAACGAAAAATGGTTCACCTTACAGTAACGAACGTCATTCAGAATCAGGTATCATACCTAGCTTCGGTCTGCGTTAATTGTGTTGCTAGGGTGCAGCCACTAATGAATGGGTGTTGTCATTCGAATAATTGATGTCGACTTCATTATATTTTTACGGTTTGATGAGTTGGAGTGATTTTAGTCCTCCTGTCCTACATCATCTCGCAGCCTCAACCTTGTGGAAGTGAGAGTAGCTGCAATTGAGTGAGATTAGTTTTCATAGCACGTATTCAGAGCAAACTGGACACCTTTTAAACTACATAAATTTGGGCGCTTCTTAAAGCAGACACTTCTAAAAACTGAGCATCTTCCATATTAAAAAGTGCGCTTTCCAGGCAAAGTCAAAATAATTTTTTGTTCAACGGTAACTCAACAAAACGTTGTGCTGCTTATATGAAAGAGGGAAATAAAAATTTGTGGTTTACCAGAAAGTAGCATTATTGCGCAATGCAAATTGAATTTTTACCCAACAATAGACGAACGAAAATGGTAACACAAAACGCTGAGAACTTTCCAGACAACCTAATATACCAGTTTCTGTGTCTCAGTTTTCAGTCCGTCCTGTCAGAAGAAGGACATAAAACTCCTTGAAAGTGTTCAGAACAACTTTACCCGTAAGCTTTTTCTAAAGTGTCGTGGTCTAAGTTATGACAATATTCCGAGTGGGTCGACAGGGCCAAAATGCTTGGATTGTCTATCCTTGAGACTAGAAGAAAGCGAGCAGATTTAATTATGTTGTTCATAGTTCTGTCAGGAAGGCTTTCCATTGACCCAATTGGGTTTTTTGGCGTCCCTTTGACAACCGACAGAAGAGGGCATCTCCGACTCTACCTGCCTCTTCCAAGGTCAAAAGTAAGGTCAAGTTTCCTCATTCACAGGAGCATCAGAGAGCTCAACATCTTGCTTTCTGAGAACGAGGACATTGTTAATATGTCTCTATCCTCTTTTAAACGTTTAATCGCACTAAGGTTTCGTTAGGCTTGTTTTTTGTTTGTTATATGTTATTGTTAGAATCTTACCGCATGTGTTTGTTATCCGTGTCTTGTGATAAATAAATAAATAAATAAATAAATAAATACCAGATTGTCTGGGAAGAACAAGTACACGTTCAAATTCCTTCTATGACATTCAGTAGAATGAACTGTCTGGCGCTTCCCAAATGATTCGGATTCGTCTTTTATTCTTTGTCATTTGATCATTTTAAAGACAATTATACATAGTAGGTCTCAAAGAGAAATCTTTTGCGAATATTTGGGCTAGTAAAGACCAGTAACTATTGCAATGCCTTTTTGAGATCTTCTTGGACATGGGGCCCGATTTCTGCTCCGAAACAGTTTTCGGCAGTCTGAATAACCAACAGTACGTATGAAGTTCGCCCGGACACTGTCTTCTTCTTCTTCTCCTGAGCGTTTAGTCCCGCACAGTCGCAGGGTCCGCTGCTTTTGTGATCTGTCGCCATCTCATTCTATCAAGGGCGTCACCTGGCGCAGATTTCGGCGAGATCTCTCTTGATGACGTCCCTCCACCTTTTCCTTGGGGCTTCTCTCGGACGCTTTCCGGGTGCCTCGAAATTCAGGGCCAACTTCGTGGGATGGTCCTCTTGTCTTCTAAGGATGTGTCCGTACCACCTAAGGCGCTGCTCCCTCATCTTCAGCTGGATCGGAACTGTCTTCATCACTGTCCTGACATCCTCCTTTCGCACTCTGTCCTGACGGGTCCATCCACATGCCCATCTCAGCATCCTTATTTCCGCGGCGTGCAGTTGCCGCTCCAGTGCTCTGCCCAGGGCCCAGCACTCACAGTCATAGAGGAGGGCAGGCCTCACTACTGTTCTATAGAACTTGCCTTTGAGTGTCCTGAAGCACCTACGGTCGCAGAGGATTCCTGTGGACTCCCTCCATTTGAGCCATACTGCATTAATCCGTCCCCTGACTGCCTGATCCACGCTTCCTTCCTCGGATAGGTCGCTTCCGAGGTAGCGGAATTCTTCCACCTTTTCGATCATCTTCCCGTGGCAGTCTAGGATCGGTTCGGTACACTGTTCGGAGCTGATGCTTCGTCTTCGTCTTCGTCCGAACACTGTACGGAACGAAATACCTTTTCAAGATCAGTTTTCTTCACCTTTCGCCCTCTAAATGACGTTACTGCGCGAAACAACTTCTTCGTGAATTTCTTTATATGCCAGCGCAGGACACGTTTGTCACAGATTTTGCAGTTCGTACGCAATTTCTTATCGTTGGGCTCTGCTGTGATCAAGTGTCCTGCTCTCTGAACTTCACCACGAGAATCACACCGGCGAGAGACTATTAACTGCCAAGAAAACCTCCTCTGAGAGAAAGAAGAAACGAGAAACGTGCATAAGCGCAAATTTGCAGTGGTTTGTGGAAGGCCAGTTCTTTCAACACCGATCGCACTGCTTTTTATGTTACCGTACCGTTACCTGAACTTTACAGCACATTACTAACCTGTTCGGACCTTTCAGTAAAAAAGGGAACCACATGTTTCCAGTGTGTTTCCAGTGGCAACGTCATCTGACATACGTCAATGATCAAACATAGGGCGTAGCCTAACAAGGAGAGCCTCCAAAGTGGCGGTGAGCGATGCAATTTTTACAGGATGTAGGTCCCGTGTGGGGGAGTCCAAAACCATAGTTACTTTTTTCGGAATGCTCTTCTGTAGTCGAAAAAAGGTGGACGCGTGAGCGCGAAGTTCCTGGCGCCCTGTTGCCACCAAGCCCGATGTGGTCGGTCGGCGTAGTGGTAGCGGGGTCGCCTCTTGGGAGCACCGGACGGGTGTGTTGGATCGGTCCGCGGTGTTGCTGGTATTTGTGCATACATAGGGTCGTTACTATTACGTGCTTGAGTGACCTTAGGAGTCAATCTAGCCTTTTGGGCTTTCATTTGAGTTACCTCTCAATGGATCGTATTTCGACTGTATCATTCTATTGGAACGCTAACATAAAAAAGCCACACGTTCAGCGGCCTAGCGGCCGCCAAACGTCGGTTGGGGGCTTCGCCCCCCAAACCCCGAGAATAGAACGCCGCCCTCTAGACCTTCTTACTCGCGTTACAGTGAAAAACTGGTTTTACGGGAAAGCGCGACGGTAGGGCACAATCTTCAAAACTGCTCCTATGAAGCCTACCCACTCTCTATCACACTTACGCCGATTTATTCTCCGAAGTACACATTCTCTACGTGGTGAGGAACAGATATTGTGATAATCTTGTGAGAGCTCTATACCGCTAAATATCCGACGGCAATAATAATCCTCCGATTCCCGAAGTCATTCTCCCTACTCCGTCCCCCCCCCCCCCGATAATACACAATACCCCCTTACCCATGTACAGGTAAAGACAGGCAGAACAATGTAGTGAGCATCAGTCAGTAGTGAGAGTGAGAGGCATGTACACGCACACGCTGACATGACATTCCTGTCACATGCACGTTGGACGATAATGAGAAAAAATACTGGTTCCCCCTCTTTGGCAGCCCCCTTCACTGGCCCTCATTACTGGTCACACCTTCACTGGTTCCCGTTCACTGCCTCCCCCTTCCCCCCCCCCCCCCCTTCACAGCTCCACCATTACTGGTCTCACCTTCACTGATCCTCTCTTCACTGGTCCTCCTTTAATGGTTCCCCCTTTACCGGTTCCCCCTTCACAGGACCCTCCCATTTCACTGGTTCCCGTTCACTTTCCCCCAACCCTCACCTTACAAGGGAGGTCAATGAACTTCCCGTGACAATTTTAAAAGTGACCTATATAGGGTTGTAGAGTGTTGTCTGAGAAGCACCGCAGTGGTTTCCAAATTTCCTGCGGACATCTGGGTAGGTCAAAAATTGCAAAAAACCATTTCACTTCAATACGGGCCGATAAAGCAGAACTGACGCCTGGAACTGCCATGCTGTGGTTAGAATCTAACCTGCAAGAGGTTTGGGGTTGGAACAATAGCGGAATTACAGCGATTTCACAAGTTGCCTGTTAACCGTACAGTGACCGAAATGGAACATTGAGGTGCGCCGCTCACCACTAACGGCGTAGCGACCGGATGGCCGAGTGGCTGTGGGGGGCGGGCTTGCGGGAAAAGCGTCGGGAGTTCGGATCCGGAGGTGCTGCTCCTGATTTGCTGGTCTTGTTCCATCGATTCTTGTCGATATAAAGTGTATCTTAACCGCGGTAGTGTACCATACTGACATTACAACTTTATTTTAACCTCGATATAAACACAAAAATAAACACCCAAAGCAACAGCGTTCATAATACCTAATTCGATTGGCCATCGAGGAGGAGCAGGCGACTTTTCTTTGCCTACGAAATAGATAACTTCAGAACTCCAAAGATCGAGGAAAAAATAATATTTTTTTAATTTATTATTATTTATTATTTGTTATATTCTTATTTTGATTAATTAATTAACTATATTTATGTTTAATTTTTTTTTGTCCCCTCTTCGACTTTTGGAGAGAAAGTATAACAGTACCAATCTTTCTTCTTCATCCTCAACCAACCATATTGCTAGTGATTTCACATCCGTCACATACAGCAACCTCCTCACTTCTACAGGAAGGCGTAATACTACTCACATAATCGACGATGGTCCGGCGTCCAGTCTACATCCTGCGCTTCGTTCACGTTAAGCTAACATCACGAACGAGAGAACAGGCGACTTTTCTTCGCAGTTCCTCGGTAGCATTCAAGGGCCTGTCCCAACTACAAAATAGATAATATTCTTTATCTTGACCGTCTTCGTTAGGCATTGACAGTGGGTCTGTTAGCACTACTTCATGACTCCAAAAGTGGAAGAGAGATAAAAAAGATTTATCTCTATTTTTCATTATTTATTTATTTATTTGTTTATTTATTTATTTATTATGTATTAATTACGTATTATTGATTTTTATTTATATTTGTATTTTTAATTAATTAATTGATGTATATATTATTCATATTTGATCGATTGTGATCGTCCTTCGACACACTATACGACACCCCCCCCCCCGAATTGATATCAATTGTATAATTCAATGTTTTCTCCGCGCCGAGTTATTGGTTGTCTTGCTAACTGCCTTCCTCCCGACTACTCTGCCCCTATTCGTAGGGAGATCGCCGTAACAGATGCCTTTCGGGGCATAATTCAAAATGCTATGTATGGGGATACTGATTGTGCTGATGAGGAGGAAACAGTCCGGGTAGTTTTTTTTTGTTTGATGTTTATTGCATTGACGTTCTCTCGTTCGTGATGTTAGTTTGACTTGAGGGAAGCGCAGGATGTAGACTGGTCGCCGGACGATGACAATGATGTGGGTGGTATTAAGCCTTCCTGTAGTAGTGAGGAGGTTGCTGTATGTGACGGATGTGAAATCACTAGCAATATGGTTGGTTTTGGATGAAGAAGACAGATTGGTACTGTTATACTTTCTCTCCAAAAGTCGAAGAGGGGTCGAAAAAAAAATCAAACATAAATATAGTTAATTAATTAATTAAAATAAGAAGATAAATAATAAATAAAAAATAATATTTTTTCCTCGATCTTTGGAGTTCTGAAGTTATCTATTTCGTAGGCAAAGAAAAGTCGCCTGCTCCTCCTCAATGGCCAATCGATTTAGGTATTATGAACGCTGTTGCTTTGGGTGTTTATTTTTGTGTTTATATCGAGGTTAAAATAAAGTTAGAATGTCAGTATGGTACACTACCGCGGTTAAGATACACTTTATATCGACAAAAATTGATGGAGGAAGAGCAGCAATTCAGGACCAGCACCTCCGGATTCGAACCCCCGACGCTCTTCCCGCAAGCCCGCCCCCCACATCCACTCGGCCATCCGGTCGCTACGCCGTTGGTGATGAGCGTCGCACCTCAATGTTCCATTTCGGTCACTGTACGGTTAACAGGCAACTTGTGAAATCGCTGTAATTCCGCTATTGTTCCAGCCCCAAACCTTTTGCAGGTTAGATTCTAACCACAGCATGGCAGTTCCAGGCGTCAGTTCTGCTTTATCGACCCGTATTGAAGTGAAATGGTTTTTTGCAAATTTTGACCTACCCAGATGTCCGCAGGAAATTTGGAAACCACTGCGGTGCTTCTCAGACAACACTCTACAACCCTATATAGGTCACTTTTAAAATTGTCACGGGAAGTTCATTGACCTCCCTTGTTAGTGGTATTCTTTATTGGTCTCCCTTCACTGGCTCCCATTAAAGGTCCTACCCTTACTGGTACCCTCCCCCTTCACTGGTCCTCCCATCCTTCACTGTACCGCTGCTTACTGGTCTCCCCTTTAGTGGTCTCCCATTACACGTGTTCGGAATCCGGACACCCCTTGCGCGACATAGGTGACACCTCTTCTGAACCCAGCCACCGCTTGCATGACATCGGTGACACCTCTTCTGAACCGAGACACCCCTTGCATGAAGTCCGTAATACCTCTTCTGAGCCCAGACACCCCTTGCGTGACATCGGTGATATGTCTTCTGGACCCAGACCCCCATTACGCGACAACGGTGACACTTTTTCTCAACCGGGACGCCCCTTGTGCAACATCAGTGACACTTCACCTGACGGTCTCGACACGGCGTGAGTGGCACCTCGTCTGAACACGGACGCCTTCTACTCGACTTCTAAGAAAGGCCAGACGGAAAAGCAGACGGACGGACGGAGGACAACCGCTGACTCCTTTATATATTTTAGAATTTTCTTTCCCACATGAAGTAGCTGTGTTTACTGCTGACATGATAATCAACAATTATGATATAGAACTAGGAAACATTAAAAACATCGCTTATCACACCAGTAGCATCTTACAAACGCTAGGGACGAACAATCTTCCTTCCCTGACAAGGCATCACTACTTCTTGTTCGTTGAAGGCATAAACGGTAGGCGTAGAGAAGGGTCCAGGGTGATCATCAACATATCCAGCCGCCACCCAAGCGTATGTCAGACACGGGCGGAATACCGGAGCGATTAATCGTGTACAAATTGACTCCTGTGATCACGCAAGCCCATAATAATAACGATCCGATGTGTGCAAAAGCATCGGTGACACCGGGGACCTAACCATCAAACCCGTTCGGTGCGCCCGAGGGGCGACCCCACTACCACTACGCCAACCAACCACTTCGGGCTGGATGGCAGCAGGACGCCATGAACTTCGCGCTCACGCGTCCACACGATTTTTATTTTCGATCACAGAAGAGCATTCCGTAATGAGTAATATGGTTTTGGACTCCCCACACGGGACCCTACATCATGTAAAAGCTGCATCGCAAAAGCAACGGCCACTCTGGAGGCTCTCCTTGTAAGTTGTAAGGTTAGCCTGAAAGTTCTGGTTTTTGACTGGTCCACTTTCAAACGACCATAGCTTTCTTCCTGCTCACCGGATTCAGCCGAATTAAGCATCATACGATTCATCGCACTTTTTACAATGCGACATCTGCTGAATATCCATCGAGATGCAACAAAATCTAGGAAGGCTGTTTTTGCGTGGTCCTGATTTGCGAAGGTTCTGAAAGTGCTTAAAAGGTAGCAGTTGTTGGGACAAGGTCTGGCGAGTGGGGCAGGTGAGGCAGAACTTCAATTCCTAGTTCTGTTATTGGTTATTTGCGAAATGTGTGGACGAGTGTTGTAGAGTAATGGGACCTCTTCTGCTGGGCAGTGCCGGCTGCAGTTCACGCAATGTTCGGTACACCTCGTCGACTTCGTCACAGTAGGAGTCCGCTGTGATGGTTCGGCCTGGCTCCTGGAAGTGGTAGTGAGTCACGCCAGCCGCCGTCCACCACACTGTTACCGTCGTCTTTTTCTGGCCGAATTTCGATTTTGGGAAATGCTTTTGGGTTTTCTCGACGTCAACCCACTGTCTTCGGTTATCGTACAGAACCCGCCACTTTCCATCACATGCGACGATTCGATCCAAGAAAAGGTTCGTTTTCATTCCGGAGAAGCAAAGAAAAACAGACTTCCAAACGCGACAGTTTCTGGCGATCACTCAGATAGCGGGGCACCCATTTTTCGAGCTCTTTCGTCTTTAAGACTTTTCAAACCACCTGTAACAGCAGCTCTACTGACTTCTAGGCTTTCCACAATCTCACGGAATGTTTACAATGGATTGCTTCCCCAAAGGCTTTCAAATCGTCGTCCTGGATTGCTGTCGGTCTGCCGCTGCCGGGTGCATCTCCCAGGCCGAAATTTCGTGTCTAATTTAAAGAATGTGTTAAAAAAATTGCACCCTTAGGACCTACAAAACAATTTTCCGCTTTTTCGTCCTTCGAAGCGGGGAAAATGCTACGATTTAGACCGTATAGGTATCAGACAGGAAATCCTTCGGTTTTGCTCGTTTACATAAATGCGGATAATTTTTGATTTTTTTACGTATTTTTTTTTGCCGGATTTTTTTCGTGAACAAACAAGAACTTCCTATCTCCTATGAGAACAAGGATATTATTTTAACTTTTTATTATTTTATTTTGTTTTATTTTATTTATAACGTGGATCAAGCCCACAAGTGAAAATGCAATTTTTGAATAAAATATCAATGAACTCAACAAAAAACAGATAAACACAACTGAAGGCGCTCATTCTACACGTAAAAGTAGTTTCTTGAAACCATGCAAAGATAGACCTATAAGTGAAAGCTTATTGTATTTATGTACCTACTTACATAATGGTTAAATATAAAACGGTGTTAATTAGTTTCTTCTGGGGTGCGCCGTGGATTCTACTTTTAATGATGTCGTGGAGGCAGTTTGAATGCGTAGTTTGCTTACGCAGTGATTTTCGGTGGCCATCCGATGGACAAGTCAGTGTTTCGTCTTTTTCAGACAAGTCCGCTACGAATTCGTTGACCAGGGAGGAATAGGAGGTTTAGCTGGCTTAGGTGGGAAATCCGAACCTGAACCTGGAATCGAGCCCACGTGACAGCCGTCGCCTCTTCCAGCTGCGCTACGAGGCGCTCACCCATCTACACAACGAATTAAAACATGTGTTCAGCTCAAATAAGTTAAAAATCATGAGGTAAAAAGAAAATCCTTTATCCGTTTTGACCCAACCCTTATACGGGCGTAAGAAAATAAACTACTTTCACATTTTGCCTAGCAGAACAGTATGCCAGAATACAAGATTTTAGTGCATTTCGAGTTCTTTCTTTTGATTCCTATACACTAGAGACGTTGTTCAGGAAAGTTTGATCTAAAAAAACCTCTCACGTCTTCAGTTTCAGAACTCATCTGTCCGTTCGTCAGCGCTCCACTGTTGGTTCTGACGGCGTCGTTTTGTTGTTACGTCTTCTTCACGATATTCTACATGTGCAGTCGACGCCGAGTAGTGTACAGTTTAGCATAAATCGTTACTTCACCATCGCCTCCAAATTTAGATTTTGGTGCCTCAACAAATTTTTGTTGTTGTTTTTCGCTCACTAGGTAGCTTGAGATCTGAAATTTAGAATCTGTTATGTGCTGCGGCTGAGTAGAAGTTTATTGGCATAGTATGGAAGGATATATACAGTACTCGTATTTCCATTGTACAAACAGTAAATATCGCGCAAAATAAACGAAAATTTCGAGCTGACATGCTCGTGCTCACCATCAAGCAGTTGCTTGAATGGAAGTCGTTGTCGCTCGATGGTGAAGCCAACCAGTTCAGTTGGCTGAGTAGAACACTGTACATTAGCTACCGTATTCAGTGCTAGTGTCTAACATAGACAAAACTGTCTAGGGACCTGGCTGAGCTAAAGCGGCAACTTCGTCATGTTTGAAATGTTCGGCACTGTGGAGCAGCGAACTTTCTTCGGCGCCTCGAAGACGCCCAGTGTCAGTCGACATCGTGGAAACTCCCAGTAGGAGAGGCAGTAGAAGATCGAGTTGTAGCCGACGAGGATGTACTCGGCTATCGAGAACGCCACATACGCTGAAAAGACCGACGAAATACAAAAATATGTATATAAAAATTACAAAAAGAATTTATCGCGACTTTCTCGGGATAAATGGTGAAGCACGGCGTAAGAACGTTCTTTAGGGGGATGCGCCACGCATTCCAAATTACGGAATACTGTGGAGGCCATTGAATTCGCATTGGCCTACACAGCTTCTGGTGTCAAGCCAATGTTAAGGAACTCTACCACGCCCAGATAGTCCGCTACCAATTCAAAGACACAGGAGGGATGGAGGCCTAAGCCTAGGCCGATCTGGACCAAGAACACGGGAGGCGGTGCCTTTTAAGTTTTCGTTATAACACACACTTCACGAGATACTGCAAGAGAGTTAAGCCTTAAGATTTATCAGATTTGTGCTAAAATAAAGAATAGGGGGCAGGGTTTCTTCCGTTTTAGGAAAAGCTACGCATTCTATCTTAACCGATGTCGTGGAGACGGTTTGGAGCCTACACAATGACTTGTGAAGGCCAGCCGATGAAAATGTCAGTGCTGAATGCTTCCCAGACAACTCCGGTACCAATTCACTGACCTCGGAGGGATGACAGGCCAGGCCTTTGGGGGAAAATCCGAACCAACAACCTGGTACCAGGTGCACGCAACAGTCGGCACCTGTATCAACTGCGCTCCACGAGCCCAGAAACAGAGATAATCGTGAAGAAATCACAGGGTCTATCCTAGTCGGGAGGGGGCAACCTTAGAACGCCAATGTCGTTGCATGCCACATCCCTCGAATTCATATGGAAGCCCTTGAATCGTGGGGCATCAGCTGAAGGTCTCGAAGAAAGTTAAGATGGGAATGTAGAGGGAAATCACTACATGTCCCTTTCGATTAGGATAGATCTTAATGTTTTTGGGCGTCGACCACCCTTACCGAACTGCGATGCAATATTAGTTCAGCACCTCAGCTGTGTAACCAACTATCGCTACCATACGTTGCCGGCAACTATGTACCAGGTAGCTGTGATTTATTTAGTCAAGATCGAGGTAAGCACTGCCGTCATCAGCCGGTCTATTTCCATCAGTAGGCTTATGGATCTGATCCATTCTTATTTTTTAACCACAGTCCATGAGCAAGGTGGCTAGGAGCACTGAACAAGCAAAAAATGCCGAGATTAACCTGTTATGTTAACAAGAACCTGACTACGTTTTGCACCTATTTAGTAGCAGACAATAAAGGCCATCCAATAAAATCGTTTGTTTCCTTCCCTCCCCCACTTTAACCTGTCTTTTACCAACAACTTATCGGCGAACTGACACGGATATCGATTCGGGTGAAGGGATGAACCTACCGGCTGCGCCAAGTGCACCCATAGCACTCCGACACGAAACTACATAAGTCTGCCCTCTTTGGGGTCTGTCCATCAAGCAGACAGCAGAGTTATCATACTTGGGCTTATCTGCTTATTCGTACATCTAGTTAAGGTCTACGTAGGGATTTGGACACTTCAGATTGAAACTGCAGCCACATGTCGAGAAAGTGCACAGCATTTAACACGAATTCGCCAGCGAATCGTAACCAAGCACAGCACGGACAGTACTCACGCCAGGTAATTAGGTAGGGTACACCGTCTCTGAATGAGACTGCCATTCAATGTGGTCTGATTGGCTAGCGGGTTCCCATCCCCCAACGTCGTGCGGCTTCGTAAATAAGTACCAATGAATACCATAAAAGATAAAAGAATAAAGGACGGGATTATTCAATCCCCTTTAGGATGCGCCACGCATTCTACTTCTACGGGATGTCGTGGAGGCGAGTTGAATGCGTATTTGGTCATACAATGACTTGCGGTGACCAGTCGATGAACAAGTCAGCGCTTTATCCTTCCAGGACAAGTCTGGTACCAATCCACCGACCCCGGAGTGACGGAAGGCTTGGTTGGCCTGGGCGGGAAATCCGAACCAGAAACCTGGTACCGGGTGCACGCGAACGTCGGCGCCTCCTCGGACGCGCTCCACGCACCTAATGAAAACCATAAGGGACAAATTAATAGCAAAAACCTTCTTTGACAAACCTTCCTTGATGCAGAAGGCGAGGAAGAGCGGGTACGAGATGGCTGTTGAGATCGAGAGCGTGATACCGGTGACGAACATGAAGACTTTGATTCGCCAAATAACTTCGTACTGAAATTCGGCCAGTTAAGAAGTCCATACAACTCCGAAAGCACAAGTGAAGACTTTAGTAATTAAACAGGCAACGTTCTCACTTTGAACATCTTGTTGAAAGAAGTTTCCCTCATATATTAGGTTGTCCCATACGGAATGCTACATACATTGTGGCCTCCTTTTCCCAGTTATTCGCATCGGTTGTGAGTTTACTTAGGGTTAGTGTTTTACGGCGTTTCATCTTCTACATTTTCTATTTTTCCTACATCATTCCCTCATTGGTTTCTGAAATTATAGCCTTCAGCCCACAATGGAGCAGAAAACGATTGTGCTCGCGTGCCTGCTCTACGAGTTCAAACTGAGAAATCAGCTGCGGAAACTCGTCGTTCATTGATAGCTGCATTTCGCAAAGATGTCGTCTTCAAAAGACAATGCGAGCGGTGGTTTCAACGTTTTGCCGCCCGCGACGAAAGTCTTCAAGACGAAAAGCTCGGAAGACAAGCGCCTAGATCCTGGATAACGACCTTTCCCGGATAGCCGTTGAAGCTGATCCGACAAGATCGACTCGAGAGGTTGCAGTAGAGCTTGTCTGCTATAAAATCCTACTCCAAATCCTGCCCCAAATTCGAATCCAAATCGAGTTGACACGTCCTCTACCAACTTCTTGAGTGATAATGCGGGGCCTCATGCCGCAAAAGTCGTTCAGCAGAAAATTGACGAACTTGGTTGGACCGTTTTGCCTCATCAGCTGTACAGCCCGGACATTGCCCCATCCGACTACCACATACTCCGCTCGATGCAGCACGCCTTTGTTGGGAAGAAGTTCGCCGACTACGACGGAACCCGGATTTGGGTGACCAACTTCCTCGATTCTTTCATTCCTGCTTCCTGCTGGCCAGCTCATTTCTTTAAAAACGGGATCCAATCTTTGCGGGTTACGTTGGGGGAAGGTTGCTGATAACTGTGGAGAATACATTACCAAATTAAGCTTGATTTTACTTGGTTTGAATGAATTTAACTTTTCGGTCTGAAGCGACATTCCGTGTGGGACACCCTAATAGTTAGTATACATTGGTTCCGATCGAAAATCGTTAATTGGATGATTCGGATAACACTAATTTTGCGGATCCGGAATTTTTGGATGATTCGGAAATCAGCGATTTTGCGAATCACGGATTTAGAATGAAACGGATAAGGGCAACTTTGCCGGCCTCGGATTATTGGATGAATTGAATCAAGATATCCGAAAATTATTCATTCTAATCCAATGTATTAGGGTGTCCGGAACGTTTTGAGAAAATTCAGAACTTTAGAATGGGCTGAAGGTATTTATCGTAAAACAGCCACTGTAGCTTCCTGTTCGGGTTGTTGTACGTTATCTACTTTTCATCCACGGCCATTTTCGGTATAGGGACAGTCGAGAAGGGCAGACCCTCACACGTGAGAAGTCTCCTTTTCCAAATCGTTCGAACCAGCGGTACACCGTAGCAGTGGAGGGGAACTTGGGACCCATCAGCGACACAACCTGCTGATGGGCCTCGGTTGGGTTGAAGCCGGAACGGAAGCATCGGAGCAAAATGATGCGGTGGTCAGTTCGTCAGGACATGATAAGACGGACGGATTTTCGTAATCTAGGGGACAAGGCGACAGCATCGACTAGGGTTTAGATCACTAACACTATGGTCAACAAGTAAGTATAGCAACATGATATAACGCAGAACCTGTGAGAAGATATGCCATTTTATTTGGATGCCTCAAAAATTCTCAAAACTTTCCGGACACCCTGATATGATAGTTAGATGGTTCTTTCTCTTGTGTGCAGCCATCAAACTTTGCTGTAATTCCGGATGTTTCCGATCTAACACAGACCTTATACAAGTACGTCCAGTTAAGTTTTCACAACAGTGCTGCCGCTAAACATTCAATCAAGTTGCTTCCGCGACGCGAAATGCGTTTTCCCATCGCCTGCCACCCGAATTTGTGACGCAGAATTCACTGTTCAAAAATCAACCCTCGAGCTGGAGTGGTATGATGGTAAGTAAACAGCAAAAATTGAAGAAATCGGCAGTTGAGACAGCAAGGAAAGCAGCAGTTTTAGGTAAATTTGATTTCAAATAAGTCGCCATGCTAAGGAAAAGCCTAAAATTACCATGATGTACATTCCTGATCATGTTTCAAATTATAAAATTCAAGTGTGTAGGGTCAATTTTGCCAGGAGCATACTTAAGCGCACTCGGCTGCGGAAGTGAGTCAGCTTAAAGCAATTAATGGCTTACTTAATTTCGATACTAGTTTCCATGCTTACGCCTAGTTTTCTATGGCCTTTACATTCCAAATGATAAAATGGATGTTGATAACGGCGTTCGCAAAATTTTGTGAGAATGTCTTCACCTTGAAAAAATTACCATGATGCAATGAAAAAACACGAATTTGTCTTACAACTTCAAATTTGTCGAATATTTAGTGGCATTACTATACTTGCACGGACGCTTTAAATATTCAAACGCATGGTATGTTGTGTTTCTTCTACAACTCAACAACGAGAACAGTGCTTGTAATCGCTAATACAAGATCATTTATATCATTTTCAAGTGATTTTGGGCACTTTTAAACCAAATTCGACATCCCTCTGAGCAAGCTTGCCGCATCTGAAATCGAGCTAGCATCCTCCAAATCACAAGAGGTGTCTTCCAGGTCAAACCAGCTACTCTCCGAGAAGCTTAGAACATTTCCAAGAAAAACCTTGCATGACTTTGTAGAAATTTTCACATTCACCCCTCGAGGTGAGCTATGTTACGAAAGTTTATAAAACTTGTATACTTTAAAGAAAATGAATGGTTTCAGCCCAGTTTGAAGTGTTGTAGGCGGCATACTTTAATATTTAAAAAAAAATGCATTTATCTCGTTGCGATTTTCGTTTGATTGGTAATGTATAATAAATGCTGCTTACTTAAAACAGCAATGTGGGGATAGTGTCCTTTTTACAAATGTTTTAGTTGAATAATAAAGATAGCAAAGCAAAACTTCGACCTCATGAATGGGAGTGTGGCGCCGTCATATTTATAGCAATAAAAAATGATGTCTTCTTGCACTTTAAAATAAGCTATAGACCATTACCTTTCTTTGAAAAAACAACAAATTTTTAAAATTTCATTAATGATCAAAAAATTATTCTAACCTTTCCAGAGAGTTCAATCTGGAAAATGCACCTTCTTATTTTAAAGATATTCAGCTTAATTTTGAAAGCGTCATGCTTGCTTAGAAGTTTCCAGTTTGAACAGAAAAATACCTAATGCGAAACGCTAATATGGTACATCAGAACTTCAAACATGTTTAACACTGAAGAAGCATCAGAGGAATTTTTGCGAGGTTAGCAAAGGAAACATTAAACTGCAAAAATTTACACAGGTTTAATCAGAAGCACCAAAACAGCTATAATTTCTCTGCGCTTGATAGAGGGAATTTATTGTCAAGCGCATTTATGAAATAAAATGAGTACCCACTTTTCTAGACGTTTCTCGAATGCCGCCGTAGTGGTGTAGGAGCGTGTTGAAGAGCATGTTGAAGTTGAACGAGATAATCCAGAGTGAGTAGGCGGTAGCGTGTATAACTGAAATTAGGTTCACTCACAGCACCTCAGCTCAGTGGACTGTTCGGCCATGCAGAGTAGTCTATAGGAAAGGTTATCGTGGTTATCGTTAATGTTCCATCAACGTTTAGACAGTTTCGTGATGAAGGAATGGCGCAGCATTAATTCCCACTCATCGTGTCTACAATGGAAGCGTTCACCTAGTAAAGGAAAGGAAGTCCGTGTAAGACGATGTCATTTTGAGTACCAATGTCCACCTGGGGTCTCGGTCGAATGCGTTCGTCTCGAGTTAAGCATCAAGCCCCAGTACTTCTAACAGACTGCGTTCTGGTTCAGGACAAGGATCTCGCTAGGGACATCTTCTCTCGCTTCCAAGGGGAAAACAGCGCTACTGGTGTAATTGCTCGAGCTACACAAGTCCTTTTACGGTGTGCAATTCTACGTGACAGCGACTTGCCACAACGGCTTGACTTGACTTGGCCTCTATTGTTTATTATTCACTAGTTGCCACTTCGTTTTTTCTCATCAACCTTTATTTGTTGTGTTCTCCTGCACACTCTGGGCTAGCGAAGGTCTCGACTTGTATGTTGTTGTTCAATTCTTTTACAACATTACTTCGCGTAAATGAATAAATGATTAAATGTCGTAAATACGATAGCTGGATCCCTAATTCAAACTCTTTCGGGCTGCCGTATCCGCATAGGACCCCGATGAGGCGCTCCTAAGGTCGGACCTCGACTGCCGTATACACTATCAATCCCGCGGGCTCGCTACGCGTCGCGACCCTCGCTGGGCTCAGTTCTTACTTCGTCGTCGTCTCGACTTTGCTCCGGGACACCAATATCGAGCACTCTCTCCAGCTATCTTCGGGATCCTCGAGCGGAGCTTTGTTGCTCCCTCACGGTTGAACTACAGGAAGGCGGCTAGCGCGGCTAGCCCCATGGTAGCCCGCCTGAGCTTGGCCTAACATCAGCCGGAACGCCCCTATCATTATATATTATTCTCATGGCATCTACCTTATTCCGTCTGGTATTTCTGATATTGCGTCATGTTGTTATTTGTAGGCAATAAATCGTAGGATGGGGTTAAAGATGTGCAATTCAGGAGGATGAAGGTGGTGAAGCCTTATTGGTTAGGTTTTATAATTTTTGTTGTGGTGCGCATGTGCAAGTGCGAGAGCACGTCAGTCATGTGTGGTTCGTATATCGGCTGTTGACTTGTTTATATGGGGTTGACCCTCGTTCAGTACAGGCGGGATCAAGCAGCACACTCGCAGTGCCCAAGGCTGACGTGTGATTCAGGCGTGAATAAATCCAGGTGGGCTGCATAGTACAAGGAACAAGAGGTTATCACGCGGGGCCCCATCTCCCAGAAAGGGATCGTAGCTTACATGGACCAGGAAATTTGACCAGAATTTTCTGCTAGTGATCCGTAGATAGAGGAAAAATGTGGTAATGCTTATTAAAATAATCCTAATAAGTAATTAGAGTAGAATAATATCTATGGTCTTATGCACTTTTTTGGTCCACAGAATTTTCTTTAAAGAAGCGCTACTGTCAATTACGCTGGCTTTGAATTCGAGCACTTAAATGTCCTTTGGGCACAATTAGTGGAGACGTTCCTCGCTAATGACTATCCCCTGGCGCTTTTGAAGAATGGCTGTCAAAAATAGAGTACCGAAAAGTGTTATTGAGGCACTTGGTAGACTTCGTCGAAGAGATCACGATGGTATGTGAGTTTTCCAAAAAGGATGAAGATCCAGACGGCTACAACAAAAGAACAGAAAGAACGCAGATAACGCGCATATCGCGCCCTTTTTCCAATCCTTATGTTGGGTATTGTATTACCTTCAATCCCTACCTTCTCCCTGGGGTACGACAGGGAACGATCCTTCGTGAACAGGACCACTGACTCGCAATAACCAATTCGACTGAGAGGTTCTTTTTGTTGTTTATATATAGTTGGCTAAACAGTTACGACTTTACAAATCGCACCTGCATCTCGAGTATTGCTCTCCAACCTAGAGCCCAGTAAGATCGAGCGCTTTCAACATATATTCAAGCCTACTCTGGTATCTCTTAGCTCCATCTATTTACTAGCAGGCAAAATGCTCCAGGTTATTCTCAGAGGTTAGACTTGTGCAGATCGAAATATTTGCAGGAGAGGAGCGCGTAATTCTAGACATATCGTTTGCGTCCCGTATTCTGCAGGAAGAGGTTAACCTCTAGAAATCTCTTCAGGATTTCTATACCAACTAGTGAGGGCAACACTGGGTTTAATAATGAATATCTAAAAGTCAGCAGCAAGAAGATAAATATAGTATAGAAGATCAATATAGAAAGAAATTCGCTATCATGTCACGTTTCGTTTGTTTTTCTGAAGTGTCTGGTTTTGCTCTAAGGCGCAGCTAAATCCTTTAAAAGAGTAGCAGTTGAAGGTGTAAGTCATTCTTTCATCGATGGAAAACTTGATAAGTGTGATAATTTCAAAAAGCAGCTAGACTGTTAATCCAAATGAAGTGTAGCAATATTCGATCGAATGTCGGGTGTTGCAGAAATGTTTTTGTAGAGCTTCAACTAAGTTTTTATCTTTTCTAAAGATCCACAACATAGATCGTTATACTTATGCGTTGCTAGGCTTCCGCTTACTTTGTTTGTTGTAGGATGTTCGTTGATTTTAGGGCGTTGTTCGTTTTAGAATGATATGTGCGAGATGAAATGAAGTTGATATGCAGAACGTTTCGTCTGTTTTTCTGAAGTGTGTACTGTACTGAACATGATTGTAGACTTTTCGCTTTTTATATCCCCTCAAACTAGTTGTTTCTGAGGAAATATTAAGATTTAAAAAGTTAACGAATTTACCGAATTTACCGGAATTTATCGGCAAACTTCCGCGTTAAAAATATGCGGTAAAGAATTTACAGGCGGTAAGTCAGCGCACACCCCTGATCGATAATATGCGACTCTAAAGACGACGATTCCATTGAAACTTACAAGGGAAGGGCCTGAAGTGTATTTCTGAACGGGAGGAGCGAGTCATATAGGAAGAATCCCTCCACTCAATTAGTACAAAAATATGTTCCTTTTTTGCCAAGTCGTTAAACACCATGAGTACGTGGTCCTTAAAGTCAAAATGGAATCGACGCCTCACGAGTTCTGTGTCTCTTTTATGCCCGATACGTCACTGGCGACGGGGCGCAGTGGATAGTGGCGTTGATTCATGCGGCGTGGCCGGGGGTTAGATTTTCCTGTATTTGTATTTTTTATTTATTTTACTTTTTTGTATTATTTTTGTGTATTTTTGCATTTTGACTGACTGTTTGAGATTTGGGGATTCTGACGTCTGTACAATTTCCAGACGTCTTCTGTGCATTTTTCAACTATATGCTGTGGAGGGTAACTTTTTTGCGACTTGTTAATTACCGACTGGCTTCTTAACCAAAATGCATCGAGAAAGCTACTCAACATAATTATGTATACATAAACGTTCAACACCAGTGATACACAGGCACAAGGCGCATGAAACAGAAGCACTGATCATAATACGGATAGCGCACAAAAGGTAGACGTCCTTCACGTTATCATATGACCACTGCTTACATGCCTCTCCACGTTTATCAATTCATCATCCGGATACCAATCTTCTTCTTGTTCTTCCACCACTTCCAGCTGTTCGTCTTCGTTAACTTCAAGTTGACGTGCTTCGAAGTCCTTGAGTATGCTGGCCATCCGTTCGGCCAGCTTGATTTCTTCCCTCGAAGATTACTTGTCTAAAGGTGGGCCACACTTCAGCGTGAGCATGTGGATCACCACTCGTCCGTCGGCGGACATTGTTGGTGCTAGGTTCTAGAAAACCTTCAGCAGACCTCTGATTTCCAGGTGACAGGCAAAAATGAGGGAGAGAGTGTATCGAAGCCGGTTAGGTCAATTTGCGGGATCCACACTTGTTTCATATTTTAACCACCTCTGGCATAACATCCTCGCCTCTTTGAAAATCCGAGCAGGACGGGTATTGCCCGAGGTCATGGTCCATGTAGGCAAACAAACTTTAAGGAGCTTGGTGCTTTAATATGCTGTCTGTAGTGACCAGTGTTTCGTTTCATTCACCTTGTACATGTGTATCACTGGTGTTAAATGTTCATACATCGTTATATTAGACACCATAACAGATAGCTGGAAAATTGCCAAAACAACCTCTGAAATGTTATAGAAGTCAAAATCCTTCAAATCTCAACCAGTGAGTTGAAATGCGAAAATGCGGCAGCGCAGAAAAATCGAACCCTCGATCTCCGCGGCATGAATCAACGTCACTATCCACAGCGCCCGAAGCCGCTGTCGGTAGCGGCATCACGGAACTCGTGGGACTCCGATTCCATTGCGACTTCAAGGACTCCTACTCCTTGGGTTTAACGACTTGGCAAAAAAGTAACACATTTTTCCATGATCGACTGTCGTTGAATCTTGGCATGACGTTGATACTAATAGGACTGTTCGTAGACGCAATGCAAGCAGTCCACGAAATGCTCGTGGAACACCAGAACCATATCTCACTATATGGGTTCGGCATAGCTCAAATAATGACGCTCGTGGACGAGTGCCTTCAGTGTAACTTCTTTAGATGGTCCAACGAGTACTACAGACAGGACAGAGGGCTTGCCATGGGACAACATCTGGCTCCGGTGCTGGCCATAGCGTATATGTCAAAAATAGAGAGCCCCCTACTGAAACGTAGACCTTTGCTTTATTGTCGGTACAAAGATGATTGTTTCATTGTTTGTACAACGGAAATCGAAATGGATTCCTGTTTCGACTTGCTCAATCATCAAGATGAGCATGTTAAGCTCACAAGGGAGAAACCGACGAACAACTGGTTGCCGTTCCTTAATGTGCAAGTTCATGTCTCTCACAACACTTTCCAGACTAGGTGGTACCGGAAGCCGAGCAACAAGAACGTCATTGTTCATTGCATGTCTGCACACCCTAGCAGTGCCAAGGCGTTGGTCTCCTCCAACGACGAATTCGAGTCCGCTTCTAGGGAGATGGCATTTCGTATAGCGTTGTCCAATGGGTACACTTCCGACAGCCTGCCTAAGCAACGTCGTCCGCCTGCAGGAGCACAAAGACGCAAAGAACAAGAGCGCACCAAAATTCCCTTCTTGGTGCCCTTCATTACGGATGCTCTTAGTGCTCAAGTACGGGAATGTATACGCAGGGCTGACTTAGAAGGTCAGGTCAGGCTAGTTAACATACCGCCTGCTAACCTCAGGACCCAACTTGTTAGGAACCGGCTGTACGGCAACTGGCCTGCCCGTTCGGAAAAGAAGGGGATCGCACGGCCTCAGGTGTGGTATACCTCATCACTTGCACGGAGTGCAATGAGGAATACGTCGGTGAGACGGGCAGGCCGCTTTGGGTGAGGGTCAAGGGGCGCAATGGTTGGGGTCGCGATTACAATCCTTGCTCGAGAGGTCGATATCGCAGCACGCAAGACTCTCGAAGCGCTGTGGATTGCCTTCAAGAACCCCGCGATCAATAGGAGGGAAGAGCGCGTAGCGCTAACCCAGGAGCTGGCCCCATTTGCTGACCTCTGTGGGCTCGACCCCGGAGGGCGACAGCCGGA
Organism: Heligmosomoides polygyrus polygyrus; assembly: GCA_947396885.1. Classification (NCBI taxonomy): domain Eukaryota; kingdom Metazoa; phylum Nematoda; class Chromadorea; order Rhabditida; family Heligmosomidae; genus Heligmosomoides; species Heligmosomoides polygyrus. The sequence continues at coordinate 19,910,206 of OX377202.1, forward strand.
GGGTCGCTGAGGGGTTGACTCTAGGTGGTAGTCTCATTCACCCAAACTGCCTCCTTTCGAGGGTGACGCACCAGCCTCTTGGCTGCTTCCATAAGGTTTGTTGGGCTGTCTCACTTCCCTTTCGTCTCCTTCTCCTATTAATTCCGGAAACTCCTGTGACTTGAAATAGTTCTTGGACGAGTAACCCTTCAAACCTCGCTTGACTTTTCCAGGCTCTGAAGAAGGCGGTTACGCCGAAACGTCAGCCGAATAAAGTGTGGTTAACAATCTTGGCTCCACAGCTCGAACAGTCCTATTGGTAACACATTTTTGTAATAATTGAGGGGTAGGGTTCTCCCTATACGACTCGCTCTCCCCATCTAGACATACGCTTCAGACCCTTCCCTTGTTAGAGTGAAAAATAGTCCACCTCACCTTAAAAATTTCGTGTTGGAACAATATAAAAAACCGAACTAGAACTAACTATGCCGAAGTTTCAAGAAGGGAGAAATTGAAGATTAATATAGTGTTAACAACTTCTTTATCAGGTGTGCCTGGTAGTTGGCTTCCAGTAGACGCCTTAGAAGCCGAATACGAATTCAAATCGCCTCCTCTATATCCCGTAGAAGTAGAATGCGTGACACATTCCAAAAGAGGTTGAGTAACCCCGTCCTTTATCCTTTATCTTTATCTTTGAATGTGATTAAATTGATCCACTCCCCGAGCCGATTTGTGTCTACGCCCTAATTTTTACATCATAAATGCGTATAAATTCTACGGTCCAGAATCTTCATCTTATAAGTATCTAATTCTTCAGCAAACGGCACTTATTACTTCTATTTGTTGTATTAGGGCTTCCTGTTTTTATGCAAGACTTCTCTATTTATCTTGATCCTCTTAACGAGAGCACTTATTTTGGTGAGTTTGCTCCATATCCTCATCCCTATTTTCCACGTATCATGAGGAACATTCCAACTCACCAAAATTACACTTAATGTCAAGTACGCTGACGGCGACCAGCCCAACCAACTCTAACCACATCGTCTTCGTGTAGCAGTAGATTATCCTACGATAGCAGGCCGATTTCGGTGCGGCGTTTCGAAATGCCCGTCGATACAGCTGGAAAGAAGACATGTTCTGAAAACCACCAGATTGAGTGTTTTTACAGACAACTGGAAAGACCAGTTGGATCTAAGGTTTAGGAAACCAACTCCTTTCGACCGGTGAGTACTTCTATTTCGGCTTAGGGAACGGGTAGAGGGAAGCACATAACTTAGTGTTTTCGCTACTAGACTCACCTCTGGAGCAAGAAATTCTACATTCCTCTAATCGCAGCAAATGTGCTCGCCTCGAATTTTAGATCCTGGTTTAGGAGCTTAACGTCTTCTAACAAGACATTATAGCCATGTTCTTTTAAATACTTTTTTCAGATTGTGCGCCACAATTATCCAAAGAAGGCCGACGGACGTTATAGCCCTGTCAACAGCTACAGTTTTCGTATTACAGTGAATATGGAGATGGATTTGTAAAACCTCAATAAACTCAGACAATACTGCTAATGAACCATGGCACCTTCCTTAGGGAAGGTATCATTGGCACGAACTTGTTTAGGAGACATAGAACACCGACGTGTCTATCGGCTGGCCCCGTAAATCATTTCAGTGGCCAAGTACGCATTCAAATTGCTTCCACGATGTCTCGTAGAGTTAGAATGCGTGGCGCATTCCGCTACTAAACGAACTATCACCAACATATATCTCTTATCCTTATCATTATCCTTCCTGGGAGCATGATAACGTAGTCTGAGCGTAGTAGCGCAATCGGAGGTCGCGTGCACTATAGTTGTGCTCGAACGAACATATTCAAATAATTATTCGACCTATTTATTCGAATAATTATTCGAATAGTCGAATATTGAATATATCTAGGTTTTCGAGTTTTCGTTCGAATTCGAACATCGAAAGACAGCCATATTCGAATATCATTCGAGAATCGAATATTTCAACACTATTCGAAAATCGAATGATTTTATTCGAACATCGAATAAATTTTCAATCTTTAGCCGCAGAAACTGGTTCAAACACTACTTGAATATTCGAATAAACGAAAATGGGGCTTATTCAATTTTCGATCATTCGAAAAAATTGATGAGCGAAAAAATTCGATCGTACATTCACTCAAAAATTTTCGACACCAAATAAATTCATTCATTCATTGGTTCGAAAATTTTCGACATCAAATTTGTTTGTTTATTCCTTCGTTTGATAAAATTTCTCAAAAGCGCAACTATAACGTGTACTACGAACGGAAGTTCACGGCTCCGCCCAGGCCAACCACTCCTTCCAGGAGCTTAAGTAGGATAACAGTACAGGTTCTAGAAAGCAATCGTGATATTCCATTTCGTGTCAAATGTGACAATTTTAGGCCAAATTGGAGCTTGTCGCATATGAGTTCATGCTCAACACTTTCCAAATCTTCCAAACTATGGCAAACCCTCTCAAGGGAAGCCCCAAAACAAACGGCTTCTAGAAAAATAAACCAGTCGCTTTCTAATAAAGCTAAAATGATTTTTCTTGTTCATGGAAATGTTCCTAGAAGAATGTTCACCTTCTCCAATAAGTGAACAAACGCTTTATGACTTGAAATTTGACGAAAAATATTCGTTTTTTTAAAGGAAAATTGGAATATGGCTAGCCACCGAAAGTAGTAGTTATGTAGGACAAATGCGCATTGAAACTGCTTCCAATGATATCAGGTAGAGCAGAATGCGTGGCGCGTTCCAAAAATGGGTGACTAATGCCGACAATTATCCTTTATTCTTCTAAATAGGCCTCTTTTTTCGTTTGCTGGCTAACGTAACAGTTTAAATCACATGATGAGGGAAGATTTGCTAGCTTCCTCAAAAATTGGTCGAAATCATTACAGGGTCTGACGTGCTAAACATAATTTAAATCGTTTTCTTTAAGCCTCAAGTGGATGGTATCGAAGTCGTAAACTCTCACAACGATGTTTTTTGTGGTCAAAACTCTTAGCGCCAGGCGGGACTCGAACCCACGTCTCCTGATCACCGAAAAGGCTCGACGCGCCAAACGGCGCCGGTGGCGTAATGGCGTAAAGCACTCCCGCCCGGTCAGCAGAAGGTGCAGGTTCGAGTTCCATCTAGTGCTAGAGCTTCAATCGCAACGAAACATCTTTAAGAGAGCGTCTGCTAGATAGTCCATCTGCCAGTTCTTTTGAGGAGTTCCAAAACGGACGATATGTACTGCCATGAAGCAGGAACCAGTTCTCGATAAGGTGACCGGCAACTTACCACCAAGAAGAATATCCTCGGCGGGCAGTGCAGGAACATGATGAACAGCCAGAAATACCGCTGCGGCTCCCAGATGCCTATTGCATACGACACAGGCGGCAGCATTCTAAAGCAACAGGATTTTGTGCTCACAAAGCTTCGGAGGAAACCCGAAGTCAAAGCAGCATATGCAATGAATCTCCGATTTTCACTATAAACTGGGCGCTTTTGAAAAAAACTGAAGTATGGTATATCAAACCAACTGTGATGTACACACGGCAAATTAATTTTCAGTACTAGTCGTTAATGTGGCCTACATGGGAAGCCGTGGACGCGCCTAGAAGTGGGATCACCGACCATGCAAGTGCTGTCCAGCAAGGCATTCACATAGTGCACCACCTCAGGATGGCAAGCCATTTCCCTGCGGCCTGATGTGCCCAGCAGCTCCACTCCTTCCCACGTAGGCTACGTTATCGATTAGTGAATGCCTTCTTCGTCTTCATATAATTCAAAATTTAAAATTTGTAAATTTAAAATCCATAATTGCAGGACGTCTCAAGAAAGGACGATCACACTGTTTAATGGGAAAAAGCTCACGTGCAAAGAAGCAGAAAATTTCCAAGAGTATCACAAGGAGCGATTGCGCCGTGCACTCACCCAAAACGTTGCGACCTTTGCTTGATACACGGTGCAAGTGCTAGTTTCCTAGCGTTACGCACGTGAAAATGATAACACGTCTCCATTGCAATTGTTCTTGTTTTCCCTATTAAGTTCATACCAATTTCACGACAAATTGTACATTCTTCTAAACAAACGAGATGCTCCTGAATCAAGGTGAACGTCTTCCAAATCGAAACGAGCTTCATAAGGGTTTTAAACTTCATAAACTACAGACTGTCCAAGATGGTTAGATTAATTTTTGTTCAAGGAAAATTTAGTGCAACTTTTTGGAATTTTTCTTTCAACTGCCAGAATGAATGTAACAATTTTATAAGAATTTCATTTTTTGAGAACAATAATAAATTAAATTTTGTTTTAAAGCACAACAAAACAGCAACCATTTCATGCATTAAATGACGAGAACGCACCATGTACTCGAAAAGCTTTTTGCGAATTTTATTTGATTGATAGTGTAAATGCTGCTTACATAGAGCATCGCAATAAGGATACGTATTCTTTGCAGCTTTTTTTTGTTGTATCGTTTACAGATGTAAAACTCTATGTAAGCAGACACTTTGCTATAAAAAATAAAAAATAAAAATAAAAATCGCGACGCATTTGAAAAGGGCACGGCATAATTTCGTCTTCAAGAGATAAAAATGGCTGCCTTACTGCTCTTTAAAACAAGCTTTGAACCACTATCTTTCTTTAAAACATTCTCAAATTTCAAACAATTTGTTGGCTTGTTGTAAAACTTCTAAACTTTAATACTAAAATTTCCCTTAAACAAAAAAAACTATTCAACCTTTTTGGAGAGTTTCTAGTTTAACGTGGAAAAAGCACGAACCAATCAAAACGACCACTTTGCGAAGAAATTGTAACAAGTGTTCAAGCGAAACACAATCAATCGAGTGTAAAATGTCAGAATCCAGATGAGTGCATAGCGCGATCCATACTGCTCCTGAACCGTTCTTCGGGACATGGAGAGGATCTTCACAATATCTCTCGTTAAGACAGTGAAACGCTACAAGGAATTGAACACCGAAGAGGAAACAAAAGGAAGAGGGCGTCTATGACAGCTACGAACCGGAAAATGTGAAACTCATGAGAGGAAAATCCGAAGGAACGCCAGGAGATAAATGTGCCAGATGGCAAAGGAGGGGAAATAAGAGAAAGCTCAATAAGGAGGATAGTCAGGGAAAAGCTTAAGAAGTTCCCTTATCGCCTGCAGAACTGCCAACTCCTGACGGACACTATGAAGAAGAGGGATTGGAAAGATGCGAAAGGTTGCTGCAGCGATTTACGATGACACGCGCTCGAGACATCGTCTTTAGCGATGAAAACATTTTTACGCTGAATCCATCCTTCAGCTCCCAAAATGAGAGGATTACTGGGGACTCGCTTGCTGATGCTAACGTTAAAGGACGACTTCAGGAAAGTGCGCAAAAACCTCATCTCAAGGGCTGTGTGGAGGCAGAAGACGATCATTTTGAAAACTGTCAGCATGCTTCGAATTGTCACTTTTGTTGTTGATAAATTTGATAGCTAAAATTGATCTGCGAGGTTTGATTTCAAAATGCCACTGAATTTTAAGTGCACGGGTAATTTTGTCGATACTCACTGGAAAGCACATTCGCAGAATCTATGCTTTAGTCTAAGCTAAAGCTGTAGGAATTACTCACGATTTCACTCCGGGACACTGGTCACTCTGAGTGAAGTTGGCGACGATGTCGAATTGGAAGACGTAGGTGTAAGCAATGCAGAAGTAGCAGCCGAGACCAGGTAACAGTGCTCCCATAGACACAATCATTCGCACTGCAAATATGGTGTTAATGACTTCAGAAGAGGAAGCTTGCCGCACTTCAGAATCTGGTATCAGAAGAACTCACTCGTGGAGCAAACGAAGGACAGCTATTACTGAGAAATCTTGGTAAAGTGTTTGTATGTTGCGAATGTGGTACCTCGCTCCCTAATTCCAAACTCCCGAAGGCTGAAGCATCCACGCGGCCCCTTATAAGGAACTTCTGAGGCCGGGCCTACCCGCGCACGCTATCGATCTGCGCGGGCTCGCTACGCGATACCCCTCGCCAGGCTCAGTTCTTACTTGGTCGTCGTCTCAAGCGGCTCCGGAGCGCCGACCTCGTGCGGCTACTTCAAACCATTTGTTGGGACCCTCCAGCCTTGTCGCTCCTTCACCATCAATACAGCCGGCTGCATTACAGGAAGGCGGCGTGACCTAATTATTTCTTGGGGTCCTACCTTCCCGGGTTTTGGGCTCCGTGGTGACCTCGCATGCCCTCGCGAATGAGGGACTCCGCTCATCAGAGCATGTTCCCTCTCGAGCAGGGCCACCGATTCGCAACGATATCTGTCAATATCATCAAAATCAGACAGGCGGCTTACCCACGACAATGGGACTAGCTTCCTATCGAAGACGACACTTTTCTTTTCCTAACGTGAAAGAATTTTTAGAGTTTCCTTCCTCAAACCTGTGGCGGTGTTGAATTTTACAACCATCTTTAGACTGTGCAATGCGGCTACAGTTGCAGCCGGAACGCTTTGAACTCGACAGACTTATTCTCCGAACACGTCGACGCGTCCAATTTAACAGCACCCGTCATAGTCCGCGGAATTGGAAGGCTCATTATTTGTCAGGCATATAGAAGCTCATTGACTTGCTGTACTTTTCCTGCATTTAGATATGGTGTTCTAATCGAGCTAAGCTCACTCTACAATTTGTCGCGTCCACTCGATTGATTCTGTCGGGCCTGTATTCATTGATCAACTCTACTGGGAATTGTATATCAAGAGATAGTGCTCAAGCTACTGAGCTGAAACATGTGTTTCTTCTTAGAAGTGTTTTTAGAGGTATTAAAAAAGGTCGCTTTAGAGCGCTCAAAAACCGTGCCAGTCGGCGGCCTTCTTCTTCTTCTCCTCCTTCTGAGCGTTTGGACCCGCGCGTCACAGGCTCCGCTGTTACTGTGAGCTGTCGTCACCTCAATCTATCAAGGGATCATCTGCCGTGGCGCCGACTTCGGCGAGATCTCTCTTGATGACGTCCTTCCACCTTTTCCTGGGGCTCTTCTCGGACGCTTTACGAGTGCCTCGAAATCTAGGGCCAACCATATAGGGTGATTCTCTGTTCTTCTGAGGGCGTGTCCATACCACCTCAGGTGGTGCTCCCTCATCTTTAGCTAGATCGCCGGGGCTGTCTTCATCACTGCCCTAACATCCTCGTTACGCACCCTGTCCCGACGGGTCCATCCACATGCCCACCTCAGCATCCTCATTTCCGCAACGTGCAGTTGCCGCTCCTGCACCTTACCCAGGGCCAGCACTCACAGGCCTTATTATTGTTCTATAGAGCTTGCCTTTGAGCATCCTGGAGCATCTACGGTCGCAGAGGATCCCTGTGGACTCCATCCACTTGAGCCATGCTGCGTTTATCCGTCTCCTCACCGCCTGGTCCACGCTTCCTTCCTCGGATAGGTCACTTCCGAGGCAGCGGAATTCTTCCACCTTCTCGACCGCTTCCCCTTGGCAGTCTAGGATCGATCCAGCGCACTGCTCAGAGTTGACGAACTTCGTTTTCTGCACGTTCAGCCGCAGACCGTTGTCTGCCAGTCGGCAGCCTGCGCGCTGTTAATAATAAATAGCATAGAAGGATAAAAGGATAAAAGACGGCGTTACTCAATCCCTTTTGGGATGCGCCACGCATTCTACTTCACGGGATGTCGCGGAGGCGATTTGAATGCGTACTTGCTCATACAATGACTTGTGGTGGCTAGCCGATGGACAAGTCAGCGCTTTATCCTTCCCAGACAAGTCTGGTACCAATTCAGCGACGCCAGAGCGATGGAAGGCTTGGCTGGCCTGGGCGGGAAATTCGAACCAGGAACCTGGTATCGGGTGCAGGCGACAGTCGGCGCCTCCTCCGACTGAGCTACACGCACCCATAATAATTAGCATACTTACATTAATACAGTATTAATCACATTTTATTCTCATGCCGTTGAGGAACAGAAATAACGGCATACCGTTTCTCTATCCGCTAGAATATATGCGTGCGATCGTAGCATTTGGTTTTCCCTTATTGATGATCCAAAATAGGGAACGTTGGCCATCAGCCTGGACCAAATGGACGTCTAAAGGATGAGGAACTTCGAAACGCCACTCCCTACTGAATAAAAGTTCACCTAAAATCTCATGTCAACATGACGACACTATAACAGTTCAGTATCCAGGTTTGCCGTTGGTTCTCGGATGCATTCGCATATTACCGAGTATTTGAACTGTAATGCTTTTTGGAAGCCACTTCAAATGATCCTCATCCCAAAAGACGCTCCGAATCCTGCCCTTGATTCTATGCAGCCACCCTTCTCTGCGTTTTGATTGTGTTCCTTAGCTGCCCTTTTAGCGCGGCTCGTAACGGCTAGCCGCTGGTCGAGGGGAAACCAGTTTATTCCAGCCAAAACAACATGACAAACGCAATCGGAACCTAGTGGTTCTGGAGCGACGGTCGGGCTTTTCCTTGATGGAATTCTCGATTGGCGATTGAAGAAAACACTGAAGAAATGAACTCACTCTTAACCATCCTCTCCACGTTGTCGTCATTGCTGACGGCGGCCATTCCTTCCGCCAAACCTGAAACGAATACTCTTCAGTGGAACCCACACTGAGTTATGACAACAAGCTGGACACTAGAGAACATCGTATAAGTCGAAGCGGCAGAACAAGGACGAAATCGCCAAGCGATGTTCAGGGATAGGACAGATTTAATGAAGAGTTCAACGGGAGCGTAATTAGACATTCTCAGGAGCTGTAGGAAGCGAAATTTCAAAAGCAGTGTTTAAAAAATTCGAAAACAAATAACTATGAAACCATCTTATCTTCAAGGCAGAATACAGGGTGTCTCAAAAAATGTATACACTGTTTGAAAAATGATAACTTTGCTCACAGTAAAGGTACTAAAGATGCTAAAAGCTTATATAAATGATTAGGAAAATAGAAATTTTCTGACATATGAGCGGCATGGAATGATCCATGCACTCGTCTGAATTTTCGCATTTTACACTCGATTGATTGTTTATCGCTTGAATACTTATTGTAATTTCTTCACAAAGTGGCCCTTTAAATCGATTTGTGATTCTTTCATGGCTGAAAAGTTAAGAGCACATCATGGTTTGCGAGAGGTGCGGGGTGTCCTAAAAAATGAAGGTACTATTTGAAAGGTTCTAACACTGCTGTTAGCGATGCTTTTGTAGATGTTTGAGACTAATATGAAAGCACAGGGTAACTGAATTTCTGTGGCGTGCAAATAGCCAAGATTGCGCCATACCTTACTCTGAAACCTTGCATTTCAGACTCGATTGGATGTGCATGGGCTGAATACTTGTTACAATCTAGTTGCTGCTTTTGGCCAGACTAACCCGTGCTGTGCTTCCTATTTTCTTTTTTCATTTCTCGCCCTGTAGCTGCAGTTGTGCCGAATATCCTCTCAATTCAGATTGAATGTTGCTTTATCAGCCCACAGAATCCGTCTTGGAAAATGGGGCTTGTGGTCCCATTTAAATTGTATAACCAATAAAATCGCATTTTACCAGGCTGTCCAATAATTCCTGTCCGAAAATTTTCAAAATTCTATAATTTTCCTTAGAAGTGTTATAATATCAGGCAAGTGTAAAAACCTTCTAGAAGGTTCTCCAGAATTCCACGCTAGGGGAATATAAGGCGCAGTCGCCGCGTCTAGCCACCAGTACAAGCTAAAATGGACCAAGGTCGAATTCGTACGTTCGTGTACTACGAGTGGCTGCTGGGCAACGACACGGGCACCGCGGTCGCCAACATCTGCAGAGCGTGCAAGGAGGATGCAGTGTCCCAACGCATAGTCAGACGTGGTTCAATCGTTTCGAGAGCGGCGACACGAGCCTCGAGTACAGGGAGCACAGCGGGAGGCCTTCTACGGTGGATGATGACGAAGTTCGTCGCTGTATCAAGGAGAAGCCGGAAGCCACCACCCGTGAACTGGTGACGACGCTCTGCTGCAGCGAGTCCACCATCCACAATCCGAGGAAAGCGTCCCCGACGGGCCTCGGTCCACCTGCTGCGCGACAACGCGCGCCCCCACGTGGCGAAGGAAACCCAGCAGAAGTTGGCGACGCTCGGCTGGGAGACGGTTGCCCATCCGCCGTATTCCCCGGACCTCGCCCCCTCCGACTACCACTTGTTCCGCCCGCTGAAGCACCATTTGGCCGGAAGAAAATTCACCAACTACGACAACCTCAAATCCGACATCACGGACTTCTTCGAGTCGTAGCCACCGGAGTTCTGGACGAAGGGCATAGGCGACCTGCCCAATCGATGGGCCACTGTTGTGGATAACTGTGGTGATTATATTGTTGATTATACTTGTTTTTCAATAGAGTTGAAAAAAATTAAAAATGGTGAAATTTCCGGACAAGAATTATTGGACAGCCTGGTATGTCGCCTATCGCGTAGTTTTTAAGTTGAAAGTTAAAAGGAGCACAGCAGAGGTTAGTCTGGCCAAGTAGCAACAAGATTGCAACAAGCATTCAGCCCGTGTAAATCAATCATGCCTGAAATGCAAGGTTTCAGGCGAGGGCATGGCGCAATCTTAATTACTTGTGCGTCGCAAAAATCTCGTTGCTCTCTGCCCTCATATGAGTCGCAAACCTCTTCAAAAGATTCATTAGCAACAATGTTTGGACCTCTAAAGGAGTGCCTGCACTCTTTGGGATAACCTTCATTTTTCGCGTAGTGTTTTTTTTTAAATTTTAAACTTAAAAAGAAGCACAAATAATTTGAAAGGGCCAATTTGTGAAGAGATTATAACAGGTATTTAAGCGAAACACAATCAATCGAGTGTAAAATGCAAAATATCAGGCAAACACATGGCGCATTCCACACCGCTCATACGTCAGGAAATTTCCATTGTCTTCACCTTTCATATGAGTCTTCAACTTCTTCGGCACCTCTACTGTGAGCAAGGTTATCGCATTTCAAATAGTGTACACATTTTTTTAGATACTCTGTATAGTAGAACTGGAAAGAAAAGGCGGAAGGACATTTCGAGAAGAATTCGAGAAAAGATTCTGACGCAAGGGATTCAACTAATATCGGAGCAGGGTCTCGACTATAAACCGTTATCGGTTCAGCTCCTAAAAGTTATTCATATCATTTTTACGTCGAACTGGACATTTGAACGCCAGCTTTAAGGCTTTTGAAATGAATGCGAACTCTTCCCAATCGAAATGATCCTCAGGCAGGTTAAACTAAGACTCTCCAACAGGTTTAAGATACTTTTTTGTTTATGAAAAATGTAATGTAGCTTTATATAACATTTTTAATTTACTCTGCTATCAAAAAAGGAAGCAATCTTATAAAATCGTATTTTTCCGAGAAATAAGAATAATAGTTGCAAATAGAACAGAATGTCAATTTTTATTTCCGAGAAAATTAATAAATTAAATTTCTTTTTAAAAAGCAACTAAGCAGCAATTATATGGCGCATTAAAAGACCGGATCGCAACATGCACTCCAAAAAACCAAGATTTTTATGTGATATGTAGTGTAAATGCTGCTTACATGAAGCATCAAAGTGAGGACATGTGTGTTCTTTACAATTGCTTTTATTGCGTAGTTTGCAACTCCATGCGAACGGAATTTTAACTGTCAATCAAAGGAAAAGCGCGATGTCCTAGATGAGGTCATGACGCGATCGCTTCTTCAAAATCACAGATCACAGAGAAAATCCACCTCTACATTGAGCTTTCAACTTAGTCCGATAAGTATAAGGTTGTCCCATAAGTCCCCTTCGTTTTTTCAATGATTCATTGCGGATTTCTTGCAAGCGCTATAAAGCTTTCGGGAAAGAATGATTTGCTCTATCAGAAAATGTATTGCATTTCGTTTTTAGGTCGTTAAAGGGAAAAGTGAAAGAATGAAAAGTGGCCATCGCTGACAGTTCCTTCTCTCGGTTTAGGTTTGCAATTTTTGCGCAGTTTTTCATCTCATTTGGAAGACAATGTTCTGGAGTTCTGTTCTACAAGAACACGTGTTGGTCCTTTTTGCTCATTTGTCCTTTATTGATTTTTAGGCCATAAAATTAGGAGGAGAAGATTTATTTTTGCCGACAGCTCCTGCTTTGTGGAAGGCTCTTTTTGCTTGGTGTTATATGTCGTTTGGTAGAGAATGTCTTGCTCTATAAGAGTTTCGCTTTTATCGCCTCGTGTTGATTTCTGTCGAATATCAACAAAATGCGAAAAGGAGAGAACTCATCTTCACAAACAATTCTTTCGCCTTGCTCACTCTGTCTTGCTTAGTTTTATTTATACCTTTATATAAAGATAGATAGAGTTTATTTATATCTTTTCGTTCTAGACACAAAGCTTTCCTTCAGGCAACATTGCGAAGATGCAGCTAAGAAAGCTGGCAGAATCGAGCATAATATCTTTAAATCATTGAAAACAAATTCGGTCGTTCACATGGTGTTTGCATACAAAACATATTCTCATTTCTCATCCTAAATGCAAACGTGACATCTCTAGATCGGAATCTGTACAAAATAGCTTCACATGAAAGCTCTGGATAAAAGCAAATGGGTGTAATTATGCTAACATTCCACCGGCCCTTGAGAGAAACAAACTTCAATTTAAGCACCCTTGCTTCTCGTAGGAAACGATATGATCTAATCACCATATATAAGCTGATCAATGTATGTTGGATCTTCCTCTTCAGGAATTTTATTCACTATCTTGCTCAAATACTAGAGGTGGTCAGGTGAAGATCCAGATTCCAAAAGCTAGAAGTAACACAACGTCAACATTTTCACAGACCGAGCTGGAACCGAATTTCAAAAGTTTTCGAAGAAAAACATTTTACCAAAATCGCTGAGGCAATACAAAAAACTTATTTTCCAGGTATCTCCAGGATGTTCCTTAATAGTTGGCTTCCAACTGTTGCCGCTTTCAGTCCCTTGTAACTAACAGTATATTTTTATTCGCTCTGTTCTGATTCTTAATGTGCATGTTCTGTTTATTCTATTTTTTTGAGTGGATATCCACTAAAGATAAATAAATAAATAAATATCACACTCGAACGTGGATGTCTTGTTCTACCAGAATATATATTATTTGTGTTTCGGCCATTTAAATTTTTGCTAATTTTCAGGTCATCAAAATGGAGTGCCAGGTCGACAAGGATGAGCACTTCCGGCAGTTTGATAACCTAAAAATCAGTAAAGGACAAATAAGCAAATAGGACCAACAGGTATTCTTGCAGTGCGGAACATTGCCTTCCAAATGCTATAAAAAACTGCGCAAAAAATTCCAAACCTGAGCGGAAAGAAGCAACTGTCGGCGATACTTTTTCACTTTTCACTTTAACGACCTAAAAATTGACAAAATTCAGGATAAAAAGAGAAATGCGATGCATGCTCTGATAGAGCAAATCATTATATTTCGAAAGTTGTATAGCGCTGCGCAAGAGATCGCCGGCGAAATCCGCAATGAATCGTTGACAAAACGACGGGGACTTATGGGACTACCTATTACTACTCTAACAGACGAACAAAAAGGTGGTACTGGTTCTGCCGACGGCGAGGAAAACGGGTTCAGCACGAGTAGTACTCAAGGGGTCAAGAAGAGGTGGACGAGGTTCGCGCGCGGTCGTGGAATGGTCGTTTTATGGACGATCGTCACTGGAACAATGTGTGTTCAGCGACGCCACAGCATCGTCGACGACAAAACAAAGACGAACAAGCACCAGACAGCAGCAGAAGTTCTAACCCCGTACCGATAACAACATCCACCGGTATTGTTCTCTCGTTATCATCATCAGCATTCATTCAAGTTTGCGTCGTCTCAATTTGCATATTTACGCGGCTTCACTGCCTGGCCAGGACCTGGCCAGCCAACCAGTTTCTGATGATGCGATGCCATTTCCGTAAGCCGGCGCGACTAGAAGTGGCAGAGTGGACTGACTGCTGCTTCGAATTTCTCAGAAACTTGGTGCCGATACGGTTTTGACGTCTTCTTTATGCTTTCGGCAGGAGGTTCAGGCAGGTGGCCTGTTCTAGCGTTGTACAGCCATTATTAATGTTCGTAGGTCGGACCCAAAAGGATGAAGAGGACAAGAATATACAGATGTTTCTGGAGTCTTCTTCAAATTCCTCCTCTTTCCACTTCTCCTTGGCAAGAAATTTCAGTTCCAGGAGTCCAAGAAACCGAAATCAATTTTCAGATTGCAACTCGACTCCGCTCGACTGCAACTTTCGAAAGATTTCCGATTTATCACCGAATTACAACAGCTCGACGACTCGAGTAAAAACCGACACGGCGCTGTCGAGACAAGGTTTTCTGCGCACACGCGTAGTGCAACACCAGAAGCCTTTGACGGACAGGTTCACGAAAAGGGAATCGTGGATCACATGCCGGCATCCACTGCAACAGCCGTTTTTCCCATTCTAAATCCGAACTGGGGCGGAGCAACAGCAGAACCGGATCGCTGATCCATCAGCAGCGATGGGCTTTGCTATGTATCTTCTGAGGTTGTTTGGAAAACATTTTCCAGCAAATTTCAGTCGAAAAATGAAGTTATGACTTGTAGATGTGATCATGGAGAGGTAATCGAGGAGTGCGATCTGAGGTGCAGTGACAAGTTAAGCTTTTATCAATTCCGATTGAACCATCAGTAGCACAAACTTCTATTCATATTAAAGTGAGCAACTTTCACGTCAAAATGGTCGTCTAGAGAATGTCCTAACATTGTCACATAATACACTTTAAAATAAGAAACCTTTCTTGTAATTTCGAATACATACCGTTCTCATGTCGAATTGGGCTCATTTCAAATCAATTTGGACACTTTTAAAATCCAACTGAACACTTTTCAAATCAAATTGGTCACTCCAAGACAGCTTTGAGGCTTTAGAAATCAAAGCTCATCTCATCCAAGTTGGAGTGACCTTCAGGCTTGTTAAACTACAGGCTCAAATAGATGTGCAGAATATTTTTTGCTCAAAGAAAATTTGGCATAACCTTTCTTGCATTTGTTAAGATAACCTGCCCCATTAAGTGCAATGATTTTATAAGATTTTTATTTTTAGAGAAAAAGTAATAAATTAAAATTTGGCTTCAAGCCGATCAAAGGAGCAAGCATATAGCGCATTAAAATTCAGATTGCGCCATGCACCCAAAAAGTTCGCCGCAAGTTCTATTAGACTGATAGTGTAAATTCCATTTAATGAACAATCAATGTGAGAATATGTCTGTTTTTTGCAATTAGATTCGTTGTACCGTTGACAGGTGTCAAATTTCATGATAACAAAAATTATGTGATCAATCGAGTGAAAATCGCGACGTCTTAGACTTGTCATGGCGCATCTCTTTTAGAACTAAAAATAGCCGCCTTTCTGCTTTTTGAAAGAAGGCTTAAAGCATTATTTTCATCAATTTTTTTTTATAAAATTTTAAACTATGTGTTTATTTATTGTGATCTGGGTTAAAACTTCGAAGAAAGCTGTGCTGTATACTTCCTTGATCAAAAAATTGTTCTAGTTTTATAGAAGAGTCTCTAGTTTAATGTAGAAAAAGCATATTTCAATTTGCATGAGTTCACTTTCTCTTCAAAAGTCTTAGGCTGGAATAAAATAATGCCGAATTTGACTTGAAAAACGTCCAATCTGACGTGAAAAATGTCGAGCTTGATTTGAGAAGTGTCCAATTCGACGAGAAAATACTACGGAATGTGTCCAGAAACTTGACCATACGGTTTCAATGGTCACAAACCTATAACTTTCAGCTCTAGGAATATTCCTGGACGTATTTCAGAGTAAAGTTCGGCGCAGATCTTTTGTTGCGTCACACGGTAAGTTTGCGCCATGCGTTCGCATAGAATCCGGTTTGCTTGAGCAAAATACGTTACCGCCGAACTGGTCAGTGATGTAATGACTTTTTTGAATTCCCTGCTTTTAGGGTTTGTTGCATTTGTTTCTGACTCGTTCACGTATATTATACAGAAAAAGGGTAAACTGAGAGAATACAATAAGTCGAATTTATGAGCATTGAACTAGTGAGATTGTTCGAGGCAGGAAAACAGGAGCCTTAACAAGCGTCAACCGTTCTCCTTGAATGCGTCGGTTAAATACAGCACATCAAGTGCTCTTCAAGTCCTACGACTCTTAGCGATAACGGCCCCAATTAAGGTGCCTGTTTGACTTGTGGTCAGAACAACACCTGGAAACTCGAACTTGACACTTCCACGAGAACTGCGTCAGAGTTAACCGACGGAAAACGTCACTCAAGATTCTCAGAGCGACCTATTAAAGATGGCATGCCACTGATTGGGAATCACCCCAGTCGCTTGCAAATACTCGGCGGATCTCTGGGTAAGTCAAAAATGGCAAAGGTCCTAATACTTCGGTGCGGCATGATTAAGCAGAAGCAACCAGCGAAAGATTTAGAGCTTAATGACCAAGACAGGAGACTTCACGTTTCATAGGTTGCCAAATGGAAGCGAAAGGCATGCT
Source organism: Heligmosomoides polygyrus polygyrus (assembly GCA_947396885.1). Classification (NCBI taxonomy): domain Eukaryota; kingdom Metazoa; phylum Nematoda; class Chromadorea; order Rhabditida; family Heligmosomidae; genus Heligmosomoides; species Heligmosomoides polygyrus. The sequence continues at coordinate 19,926,681 of OX377202.1, forward strand.
AGCAGGAAGTGAAAAGAGATGGCAACCAGGGGTGGGTGCCGCTGCGGAAGTGCATGGAAAATGTTAGCGTCTCGACTCCGGAGGGTAGGGTTATGCATTGCTAGGAGTGGTTCTTAGGATTTTACCAACGTAGAGTGCATCTTGACCTCGAAAGGGTACCGTGTTCGCTTTCTAACCCCGTTTTCAGCCCCTTTTCAGATCAGAAACTTCCGTAACACCGAAAACACACGACAGATTCTTGATCACCACCCCCAAGTAACCCCAAGACGAGCTTTGGGAGCAAAAATTTCTCTAGTCGATAGCGTTACTATCTAGTACTTGCACTGGCACATACGTGTAGGGAAAAGTGGCTGAGACAAAAATATTCAGCAGGACTACCAACTTCAGAAAGTGAATAAAACATTCCAGATTTGGTAACTTCTTGTTCTTCAGGGTTTGTCCCGCTTAATTGCAGGGTCCGCTTTCCTGCAATGTTGGCGCCACTTCTCCCGATCAAATGCCTAATCAGGGGGCAACCTATCCATCTTCAAGTCCTGATGCAGCGCGTATCAAGCCAGCTCTTCTTTCGGGGTCGCCCTTGTGGCCGCCTACTGGGTACATCAAGGTTAAGACCAGTCTTTCGAACGGTGTCATCTTTTGCGCAAGGGTCTGGCTGTACCATCGCAGACGAGCTTCGCGCATCTTCTAAAATATCGGGGTGACGCCGAACCTCTGCCGTATGGAGTTGTTGCGTACTCGATCCAAACGCGCAACTCCAACCGTCCACCGCAGCATCTTCGTCTCCATTACGCCGAGGTGCCTTTCAATTTCTTTAGTAACGGGTCAGCACTCACCATCAGCACCGCCCGTCGCTACAGGTCAGACGACTGCTCTGTAGATCTTCGACTTTAGACGCTCTGGTATCTTCTTGTCGCAGAACACTCCCGTCAGTGAGTGCCATTTGGACCACGCTACATCACGCGTGAGTTGACTTTAACGAGTAAACCGCCATCGGTCGCGATTGCTGATCCCAAGTACTTGAATACCGAAGTACGTGGCAGCTCAATGCCATTTACCTTAATAGAGCTGGACTCATCTTCGTCAGTCGTCATATACTCGGTCTTCTTGACAATAAGTTTGAGTCCAAATCTTTCTAAGCGATCGCACCAAGCTTGTACCTGCCGCTGGAGTTCAATCTTATCTTCGCTAGCGAGCATTACATCATCAGCATAAAGCAGCGTCCAAGGGACTGGCTGCTGAAGATCACGCGATATAGCATCCATAACGACGACGAAGAGGGGAGAGCGCAGACCCTTGATGAACTCCGACAGAGATGGGGAACTCTACCTGCTGCAGCTTGCACTCAACTCTTTAAACAAGAGTAAAGTATCCGTACCCATTCTATAAGCTCCTCGGGGACTCCGTGTTCTGGTAAGGCATAGCATATCATTTCACGCAGAATGCGATCAATGTCCTCCAAATCCAGGAAGGCAAGATGCACCTGCTTCTGTTTCTCTCGGTGTTTTCTATCAGAAGTCGAATGGCGTGTGTGGCATCGTTTGCGCCACAACCAGCTACGAAGCAGCTCTGGTTGGTAGAGAGCTGGAGGGTACCACGAATGCGTTCGTCGACAATCCACTCGAATCTTCATGCTACGCGAAAGCAAAAAGCACTGCACTCTAGTTCTTGCAGTCTGCCGGACTGCCCTTCTTTGTCCAAAACGGAATCGTCCTGCTTTTCTGCCAAATATCGGACACTTCTTCACCGCAATAACCTGGGGATGAACGTCTCCAGCCACTTCGTTGGTTACCAGGACTTCGACTTCCACAAGTTGGCCGCCAAATCATCGGGGCCCGTTGCCTTGCCTGGCTTCATCTTTTTCGAAGCCACTTCTGAATCTCCTTTAGGTGATTTTCCGTATACAGGAAAAGAAGATGGAATGCCCGGATGAGCAAACTCTACTGTCGAGACTTCCTCGACGTAGGTGCGCCATCGAAAACCATATTGCGGTCCATGAGTCGATGTCCATTCTCATCGTTGACACCAAAAACATCTCAACATCCTCAGTCTGGCGAGTATGGACGCTTGTGAGTCGGTAAAGAATCGCTTGCCATCGCCTGACTCAAGCGTCCCATTGACATCATTGTAATAAGTGGGGCTGGCAACGGCTTCCGTCTTCTAAGCGACTTTCTTGGCTTTATGATACAGACGCCATTTATCGATTGTATTATATCCGAGGAATGCGTGGTATAGCCTCTCCTCTCTCGGACCTTTTCCCTAACTTCTTTAGTCCACAGCCATATCTGCTTATCAACGCCGTCCCGGTTTCGTAGTGCCGAGTTCGGAAAGCGCAGCACTGATTGCCGCTCGGTGGCATTTTGCCATGTCTCGCCGACGGTCGTGACCGTCGGCAACAGAATGCGCGAAGCCACAGCTGCTTCAGTCGCCACCACTTGATTCTTGATGGACCGCTCTGTTCCACCTGCTTAAACTCAAATCGGTGGTGTGATCTTCATAGTGCAGATTAGTGGGAGGTGTTGTGTGGCGACCATCTCATACGGCACGACCTTCGCGTCCGTAACGAGCCCTTGGTCACGATCTCGCACAAGGACAAGGTCGATCTGCGTTTTAGAATTCCCGCTGTAGAATGAGGTAAGGTGGGATTCACGTTTCCGGAAACTGGTGTTCATGATGGTGAGGTCGTGCGACTCCGCGTACTCGAGGATACGCTCAGCATCAGCGTTACGTGAACCAAAATCGAGACCATCATGACAGCTGTACCACAAGGGCCACTCGCCTGAATTCGAGTGTCCATGTTCCGCTCGGCTCGCAAAAGCGAACAATTTCCAGTATCACCACGTAGAGGGACGGATATCGCCACAATTCTAGATTTGGTAACACTGAAAGTAATTGATAGAATTTACAAGAGAAGCGTTTTCTATATATTAGGGTGGGTCAAAAGTAATGAGACTCTCCATGCCGTGCCCATTTATGTTGTGACTGGAGTCCTGTTTTCTGCTTCTCGTATTTGTATGTTTGTTTGCTACTTACTGAAGGCCACCTTCGATCTTTCCAGAAGCATGTTAAAACCGCAGTCTGTCTCATGCCGAAACCTCAGCCTGACGAGTCGACCTGTGTCGCGCAAATCTCGCCAAATTCCCAACCCCGAGCAGCCTAGACTCAATAGTCACGCAAGATGAGAAGTACGTCTTCTACCTTAACCCTCCAAGCAGCGAGTTTGGGTGAGGCCTGGTGACCTGTTATCGACCTTCGTTCGGCGAGATGCTCACGGCGAGAAGCACCTTCTGAGCTTTTGTATCTGCGCCCATAGACCGGTATAGTGAAAGCTGTTTTCCAAAAGCACGACGATGGACTCCAAGGCCATGGTGAACGAAATTGAAGAGATGGACCGACGACTCGCACTTATTTGGTCTCAGTGCTCCAAGATGGTCCTCCTCTTCGACAACGCCGCACTCCATCGGCAAAAGTGACCACGGATAAGCTTGCCCAGCTGGGCTACGTTCCCATGCCTCACCTACCGCATTCGCCGGACATCTCTCCATGCGACCACCACTACTTATTGTGCCTATAGGGTTCATGGTCGGAAGGGACACCAAGGGCCCAAGCAGACCTCGACAACCATAACGAGCAGTGGATCAGCACCAGGCCTAAGCAGTCCTGGAAGGATGGAATCAGGAAGTTGGCTGATCGATGGCAGCAAGGTCATTGACCTTAATAGCGATTACATTCCTCAGCACGGTTGAGTTGTAATTGAGTTATAAAGATACAAAAAAATTTTGAATTTGTCTCATTACTTTGCCCCCCCCCCCTAATATACCATTTCCACGTCGAATTGGACATTTTCAAACCAAATTGGACACTTTTCACGTCAAACTGGACACTCTTTTAGAACTGGCCTGTGAACTCTGAAGTCAAATTGAACGTCATCCAAATCGATACGAGCTTTTTACAGGTGAAACTAAAGACTCTCCAGGATGGTTAGAATAATTTTTTGTTCAAAAATTCAGTGCAACTTTCTTGGAATTTTTTTACTTCAGCTGCCGAATGTGTGAAATAAATTTACGAAATTTTTATTTTTGGAGAAAGAATGATAAAATAAATTTTGTGTTAAGGCGCGGCAAGACGGCAATCACGTCGTGCATCAAAAGACGGTTGCGCCATGTTCTAAAAACCTTAAACACAATGCTTATTTGACTGTTAGTGTAAATACAGCTTACGTGCAGCGGGAAAGCTAGTATATGTGCTTTTCGTTGTTTTACGCTCTCTTATAGGGAAGCAAATTAAAATTTCGAAGAAAGTTATACTAAAATTTTTCTTGAACAAAAAATAATTATAACATTTTTGAGGAGTATGCTTATTGATGAAGAAGCTCATTTTAATTTGGAAGGGTTTGCTTTGATTTGAAAATTGAAAAGCCTTAGGCTAGCTTAGAAGAGTGTCAAATTTGATGTGAAAAGTGTCCAGTTTGATTTGAAAAGTGTCCAATTGGATGTGAAAATGGTATAAACCCAGAGGAAAAGGATTAAAACGTCTTGATGAAGGAACAAAGAACTTCTTGTCGACCATTTTCGCTAATAACGTAGCAATAATAAGCACTTTCAAAACAATGCAACACATTACAGGAACGTCATAGGTAAACATAAAATATTGAGAGCCTCTAAAGCAAGCGAGCACGATTCAATGGGCGAACTACGTTTACGTTTTCTACACGACGAGGACTAGCTCGCTTTACAAAAAATGAAGCAAGAAATGACGCAAAAGCAAAAGGAAGGAAAGGAGCAAGGTGAAGATTAGATAGTACAACTGACAAGGCAAAAAGCTAAGAACAGGGTTAGAAAGCGAGTCCTCGGTACCCTTCCGAGGCTTTAAAGTGGCTGTGCCTCTTTTGCTACCTGCACCACCGACTCTCCAATTCCACAGCTTCCTTATTAGTTCTCCTGAAGACTGTACCAAAAAACAAGGCGGTTTCGCAAGTTTTTGAGTCATGTAATACGACAGTTACACCGTGATGCCAGACAAAGCTGATAAATAACCACATCTTCTTCCATGAATTAAATTTGTCGGCGGAGTTCAAAGGCAATCCAAAAGGAAGCAATTAAATTGAATAAAAATAAAAGCAGATTCTTTTGGAGGCAAGCTCATCTGAACGATACATGCAGTCGAGAGATGCACCGATTACCATGAGAAGAAGCTCCTCAAATAGCTATAGAAACGAAGGACGACACCAACGCCAGCCATCGTCTTCCAGTTGGATCGAAGTGTGAGCTGTTTAAACTTCAAACCGGATGGCTAGGCCCGATCACGAACGCATCGTCCCAGTTCTGCAGGCGTAAATGCGCCTGTGAAGGGCTATTTGTTGCGTAATTAAGGGGGGAATCCAACGGGAGCTGGCCTGTTTCAACGATTTTGAAAAAGTTTTCGAGCGTTCATGTACATAAAACCTCTCTCCAACTCTCATCTACCGTAGAATGGGAGTGGAATTCAGGATGTAATAGCACCTTTAGGAGCTCCAAAAAAATTGTCGGTTTCTCGTTCCTTGGTCGTCGACATGGTTTGTAGTAGTTATGTAAGGATAAATAAAAGGATAAAGGACGGCTTTACTCAATCCCTTTTGGGATGCGCCATGTATTCTACTTCTACGGGATGTCGTGGAGGCGATTTGAATGCGTATTTTGCCATACAATAAGGTGGTTTTCACTAGGCCACTTGCGGTGGCCAGCCGATGAACAAATCAGCTCTTTATCTTTCCCAGACAAGTCTGGCTTGGTTGACATATGTACTCGATTCGCTCCAGCTCTCAGCCGTCCAGCTTTACTCCCATGTTTTCCCATCGTAGTTCGCGAATGATTTTTTCCAGAATGGCGCTGAAGAGCTTTGGGGATATGGTATCGCTTTTCCAAACCTCTCTCTTCTCCGTCGCCAATGGTGAGATCTTGATCGTGAATCCACCGTACAGTTCTCGAAGGACTCAGGTGAAATGGATATTAACACCCTGAGTATCCAGGCTTTGATAGCCGCTTCAGCCTCGAGAGATTTGAAAGCCTTCTTCAGGTCGATGGACGTAAGCAGATACAAAATGTATTATGCTGCTAAACGAAGCCAAAAGGAAGAAGGTTCGACTAGATGTAGAGCCGCAGATTATAGAAGGCAGGCGTGCAGCGTGCAACAAGCGTGCAACATCGTGAAGAAAAAAAACTTCGCCTGAAGAGGGAGAGACGAAAAGGTGAAGTGGGAAATCCCCGCATTCTGCGCCGACGAAATGCACAAAACCAGCAACGCCTTATTTTGCAGTGATGAACCCGTTCTGGAAATGTTACAGCGCGCTCGTTACGTTGACCTGATTGCGTAGGCCTCGGAAGAAGTGCAATCTCCTGCAAAGACGAGTAGCCATCAGATGACAGTGTCGAGGGCAGAGGACCAAGCGGATGAGCTGCGCGTTAGCCGCTGGGTTGGGGCATGTCGCTATGATCCCGCCGCCGACAGCAGAATAGCCTGATGCGATCTACGAACTGATCGCCTCGCTCTCGAAGACCGGTTCACCGGCGTTTGCCCTTTCGCCCTTCTTCTTTTTCTGATGGCGTTGACGTTGAAGGACAACTGTCGTCGCACGAGCCGCAGAAATCCTCGCCATCACACCTTGTTTCTCAGGGGCGCTTAGCCGACATTATCACTACCACTTATAAGGAGTAAGTGTAAATTATTAAAGGACGATGACAGGGAACTTTTTTTCCGGATGCGCCATGCATTCTACTTCCACGAAATGCTTACTATTTCTCTGTTTATTTAATTATTTATTTTTCTACAGTGTACATAAGTCATGCGTGACATAATGCGCCTTGTTTATAAATATAGCCGACGGTGAGCTTCAGTTAATAAAAAAAAGGTAAAAGACGGCGTTATTCAATCCTCTTTGGAATGCGCCACGCATTCTACTTCTACGGGATGTCGTGGAGGCGTGTTGAATGCGTATTTGGCCATACAATGACTTGCGGTGGCCAGCCGATGTACAAGTCAGTGTTTTATCCTTCCCAGACAAGCCTGGTACCAATTCACCGATCCCGGAGAGATGGAAGACTTGGTTGGCCTGGGCGGGAAATCCGAACCGGGAACCTGGTATCGGGTGCTGGCGACAGCCGGTGCTTCCTCCGACTGCGCTCCACGCGCCCAAGAGCTTCAATTAAGGTGAGTAATGTACAACAGTACACAACCCTCATCATGATATCGTGCTCCACGCCTAATTTAGGTGCTCGCAGCGGAGGGTCAGCTGACACGGTCCGCCTCCGTTATCCTACGTCTGTAGCAGAATTTCTTATACGGAGCAGTATCTCTGTATTTTTCTGAACGGAAGATGAGTTGTCAGCTGTTGTCGCTCATTCCGTTGTTTCTTCTATTGCCACATTTAGGCTGCTAACTAACCAGCGTGACGTCGTTCATCATATGCTTACCACATCCTCTGATTTGACCACGACGAATTCGCGGAAATTGAAAGAAGAAGTGAGGCAGACTCTGTAGCAAAATGGGTATGGTCCAGGGGATTCTCATTGTTGGAAACCTCAACGATCACCTTGTGACCCTTCGCTGATCCTTTCATCTCGGATTCTTCTGCACGCGGTCAGGACTCTCTATGTGCCTCGTCTTCCGACAGCCTCATCTCTAACAGCGATTACTCAAGGCATCACATCCATACGAGAATCAGTGTGATAGGATGAATTGCATTGTCTGTGAGGTAGAGAACCAAATATGCGAGACGAAGGGCGTGGTGTAGGAAGTGGTTTGCTTGTCCTGTGACAAATGTTATATAGGCGAAACGGCAAACCACGTCCAAAGTGAATGGAGCAACATCTCAGAGTTTCGCGTAGCTCTCAAAGCTATCCAGGCAATCCATTCTCGAAGCGCCGCGCCCAAAGGCACACATGGGACCCACAGCGGCAGTTTAGGGTGTCAATTCTCCACAAGAACTTGTTCGATGCGGTGAAAAGGAAGAATAAAAAGGGCATATTGCGATGGAGACCACTGGTCAACATCGGATAGGAGATGAAGATGGCTTTGAACTTTATGACTCCATATAGCCGAAGACCTGACCGCTGAGGAGGATGATTGCTATGCAAGTGTGAACGGTCACATACCGTAGTCTTGTAATTAGCAAGTGCACGTCACAAGCCCTTCATTTTCGTCCTCAAACCTCCCCCTCTACTGATCTTTTGCGTACTTAGCCGCTATGGGAAATGTAACTATGCGTTATACACCCAAAGAAGTGCTTATGGCCCAAAACGTCGTTAAAAATAATGACGTCGAGCTTTGTCAAGGAGCACTGAAATTGGACTACTATAGAGCTCAGAAAACCAACGATTTCGAGGACCTCTATAGCATATATATTCACATCAAAATGGACACTCTTCTAGGCAAGCGTAACACATTTGCACTGAAAGTGAACAACTTCAGAATTAAAACGAGCACTCTTCACATTAAACTAGACTTTCCAAAAAGGTTAGGGTAGTTCTTCGTTCAAGGAAAACTCTAGTATAACTTTATTGGAAGCTTTAGTTCGCATGTCCAATTCACGTATCTGAAGTCTTATTTTTAAAAAATTTAAATTTTAAGATTTGTCGTTTGTTTTAGGGAGTATGAAGGCTGCCATTTTTTAGTAAGAAAAGAAGAGATTGCGCCATGCTCTCTTCCAAGGTGCAGCGACTTTTATTCGATTGACAGTAAATTTTCTGTTTGTATGGAGTTCCACACCTGTAAACGGTGCAACAAAAACAGTAGTAAAGAACACACACATGCTCACTTTGGTTCTTCATGTAAGCAGGATTTATGCTATAAATCAAATATAAACGAACTAAACAAGTGCATGAACGCGCTCTCCTTTCCAATGAATTATGGTGGCTTCCTTGCTCTGCTTCAAAACAAAATATTGTTTATTATTTTTCGTGTAAAATAAATAATTTTACGGAAATATTATTTTTGCTTTGGCTAGCAAAAACTATTTTAACCTTTTTGGAGCGTCTGCGTTTAGCCTGTAAGAAGCTCGTTGCGATTCTTAAAACGATCAACAACAAAAAACAACGAAACGCAACAACGAAGCTTTAGTTTCAGAAGCCTTAATTTGTTTAGAAAAGTGTCCAGTTTGACGGAAACTGCCAAGCTTGCGAAAATTACGTACGTATACTTATATGTTCGCCATATACCATATATGTATTTGTTTCTGCCTACTGTTGTTTGTTTAAGACGCACAACTTGTGCAATGAATGAAATGAAATGAAATGAAATATTGTATTTCCACGTGTGGCTTCGGTCCACGTTTATGAATCAATGAATAAAATAAATAACTAAATAATTGTAAGGAGTGTGGTTCCAAAAGTGTGCTATGTACCAGTTTTTTGCATGACTACATGTAATTGACAAATTCCTTTTAAAAACGTTGCCTAATTTTGTTGCCACACTTATCCAGCTCGACGAACCCACCTGGGCAACTGTAAAAATATTACATTTTACCTACTACCCGGGCGCGTGTAGCGCAGTCGGAGGAGGCGCCGACGGTCGCGTACACCCGATACCAGGTTTCTGGTTCGCATTTTCCGCCCAGGCCAACCAAGTCTTCCATCCCTTCGGGGTCGGTGAATTGGTACCAGACCTGTCTTCTGGGAAGTATAGAGCGCTGACTTGTTCATCGGCTTGCCACGGCAAGTCATTGTATGGCCAAATACGCATTCATATCGCCTCCACGACATCCCGTAGAAGTAGAATGCGCTGGCGCATCCCAAAGGGGATTGAGTACCGCCATCCTTTATCCTTTATCCTTATACCTACTACCCACATTTTGGCAATTTCTTGAAAATGAAATCGCGACTTGCTTCTTCATCACTTTCGTTCTGGACTAACTGCGTGCACTGCTCACAAAGCTATCATTACTTTGTTAGGTCCAGACGTCTGCAGTAATTCAACGTGTGAAACTTGGTTCAATCGTTTCCGGAAAGGAATGTACAACAAAAGCAAAGTCTTCTTTGCTGCCCAAAGAAGATTTTGCTTTCATTTTGTTTCACAAGTCGGGAGTCGTGCACAACTCACTTTTACCATATGAACAGACGATCAGAGCAGACTTGTTCATTGAAAATATGTTGGAAATAAAGCGTAGGCTGCTGGAGAAGTACACGAGATTCGGCGCTATTAGTGTGTTAATGGATTACGTACAACCGCATTGAGCGAAACAAACACCGGAAGCGATGAGGCAGGAGTCTGTCGAAATTGTGGCACATCCTGCGTATTCACCAGATATCTGCCCTTCTGACCATGCAGCATCCAGAAGACTTGCTCCTTTTTCCATGAAACAGCGATGCTCGCAGCGTTAAGAAGTTCAGCGCGCAATCGACGAATGGATCGACTGTAGGGCAGCTTCCTTCTGGCGAAGTGCAATCAACTCTCTGTCCAATTGTTGGAGAAAGGTTGTGGCCACAGGTGGAGAATATATCGATTGACTACCCTTTGTCATTATCTTGTTGTAATAGATTATTATTATTATTTATTTTTATTATTTTTATAATTTATTACATGGCTAAAATCCATGTGAAGAACAATTTAATTACAAACAGTATAGAATGACATCCACATGTCATTGACTGACGATCCAAACCAAAGTGTAATAGAATGATTAGAAAGTACATGCGATAACAAACACCCAGAGAATGAAGAATAGAAAGGAGAACAGACCAAGAGGGGATCTGCCACAAGATCTCGTTATGTCCTAGAATTATTTAAGAATCGACTTGCATTGGTAATAAATGGCTTCTGCTTGTACGGAATAACTAGGCTTTTGGTAAGTTTCATATAATCCGAACCTGCTTTATTAACAAAAAAATTACGTGGAATGGAAGATTTTGCAGTGCTTAGTGAAAGTTTCTCTCCTCCACCTCGGGTTCTAGATGGTCTCACCATGAAGGAATCACGTTTATCAAGTCCGCAGAAACCCTGGAGGATTTTCTGTACCACTACGAGGTCGTATATTCTTTGTCTGTATGAAAATGTCTGTAGTCCAAGTTGTTTGTTTCTTACTTCACTGCTGGGAATAGCATGGTAATCAAAGCCACATTTCCTAATAAACAGTTTTCTAGTGAAGCTGTATTGGACTTTTCAAGTCTAAGTATATTCTTCTTCTTAACTGGGTAAAAAATTGTTGTTCCATACTCAAGTATCGGCCTAAGGTAAGTCTTGTAAGCTTTGACAAGGACAGAGGAGTTTTTTGTGGAAAGACTTCTAAAGAGATTATGTACTACAGCCATCGCTTTATTTGAAATTTTTCAAAATGCGCGTCCAAAGCCAAATTTGCATCTGCGAGGAGAAATTTCACTCCTGAGCTCATTATTAGTGACGGTAGTTCGTGGGTAGAGATATTAAATAGAATAGGGGATAGAACGCAACCTTGTGGAACGCCACTAAGGGCCGGTTTAGGTGCTGAATAGTTGGAATTCACGCGTACAGTAAAAGTTCTGCGATCTTAAAAAATTAATATCAATATAAAAATATAAAATATAAAACCAATATCTAATTTAAATTTTAATAAAAATGGTATGATAGCCCAGAAAAATATGGGACACCCTAATAAAAACAATCAATTATCCTTTGACACATATGTAAGGCGTCCATAGAAAATTGTTTGCATTGCGACCACTATAGAATCCTGTAAGCTCACACAAGGAGTCGAGAGTACGATACTAGATGTAGTGGGATTCTAAGAAATGAGTGAAGGTATGGCGGGGTTCCGAAGCTTATCGACTTTCGAGAATAAGAGACGCAACCGAATGAGCGTGGTCGTCGAAAATTAGGTGAGTCTCTCACATTACGAATTCCGCTGAGGTGAGTAGAACAGGATGACCATCGCAACCGCAGTCGATTTCGCAGGCTGTCAATGGAACGACATGACGCCAGCAATGCAATGTGGATTAAACATCGGAATGAAGTGACGGGATACCCATGTCTGAGTCCCACACCTACAACGAGGCAATAACTGAGGATACTAGCAACTGATGGTGATTAGATAAAGCTGGTGGCCTACTTTCGTTATTTTCTGTGCTAACGAGGTCGGTAGGTGGAATATTTATTTTGGGCCTGACATTTCGACCGTTTTGTCGTCTTCAGAGACCTGAAGATGGTTCGATATTTTTAAATAAAGAGCAACAGAAGTGAGTGCCTATCCATCACAAGTGATCTGCTCCTGTTTGCGCTGCTCTGCGAGCTGAATGGCCAGCAATGAATGGGTCTCCAAGCAATGAGTATAGCTATGGCGTGATTCCGAACGCGTGAGGCAGTCACTTTTGAGCAGTCTAGAAGAAGGGAGCACCTAGGAATTACTGCAATTACTGCATTTTTATCGTGTAGCGCAGCTGGAGGACATTCCAGTTGTCGCGTGCATCCGATACCAGGTTCAAGGTTTGGAGTTCCCTCCCAGGCCAACCAAGCCTTCCACCCCTCCGGGGTCGGTGAATTGGTGCCAGACTTGTCTGGTAAGATTGAAACGGCCTAGAATAAATATTCCTTCTACCTACCTCGTTAGCACGGAAAATAACGAAAGTAAACGTCGATGCTGAGGTATCAAGATGAGAGGACGTGGAGACTACTAGTAGCCTACGTTCTGTAAAGGTGATTATCGGCCCGTCATAAAAGCAGCTCCGCCTAGAGACAATACGCACTCAATAATCGACAGCTTACAAAAAATACATTCAGCGCGGCTCTTCACATTGTTCTAGAAGAATGGCTTATACAGTAGGAAGTTTCTAGTCTACGGAAGACAGAGAAGTGTTGAGGATGGAAGCATTGTTTGTTATCAAGGCAACGCTGGCCGAGTGCCTCACAAGAGGATCAGAAAGAAATGCTTCATTTTTTTTTGTCCAATTTCGTCCACGTGAATTTATAGGCTAATGTGCACTGAAACTATACACCATACCCAATTAAAGTATTTACAACACGTGGCGCATTCCAAACAGGAATTATTTTTAGCAAACTGATCAATAGTGCCTTTATCATCGTTCAGAAGAGACTATTGGCCAGGAGGATTTGAAATCTATTTATTCCTCCAAATTTCGAACCTACTTAACAGATCGTTGTCCAGTTGCTTATCGTGGTGTTGAACTCGAGATGAGATAGTACACGCTTTATTGACGACTAACGTTTCGGCGATTTCGCCTTCTTCAGAGTCTCAAACTTGGGTAATTAAAATTAAAATTGATTTAATTACCCAAGTTTGCGACTCTGAAGAAGGCGAAATCGCCGAAACATTAGTCGTCAATAAAGCGTGTACTATCTCGCCTCGAGTTCAACACCACGGTAAACAATCGGACAACGATCATTGCCGAGATTCATCGAGGGTCGAACCTGGCAGCAACTTAACAGAATAGAATTCAATTTTCAACGCCTGAAAATTTCTTACACAAACTTCGCAGAACTACCGTTTGAACATGTGCCGTGAATTGGGTGCCTACCCTTAAATTTGCTTTCGCCTAGGTTCAGTACATCCGGAAATTCCCCCATTCAGCTTAATTCGCATACGGCTTGCGCGAACTTCTAGAGGATAATGGGATAACATGCTGCACCTCCGCAGACGACTTGAAGATTTATCGACCAATTGCAAGTGATTCTGATGTTGAACTTCTCCAAAATGCTATACATAATTTGCAGAAGTGGTCCTCTGAATGGAGTTTACCGCTTTCGGAATAAAAGTGTAGAGTTCTCCACATTTGTACTAGAAATGACAACGTACCTCACTACTCTATTAATAGTATACCACTTGATGAAGTTGAAGAAATAAAAGCTCTCGGGTTTCTAGTTAGTTTCTGATCTGATTTTATGAGTTTCGATAAGCACTGTGCAACGTCAAATTCCGTCCAAATTCCGTCAAGCAGCGGTAGCCAACAAAGCTTTGAAAGTCGTGTTTAGTCTACTTAGAGCCTTGTCTTCAAATGACAGTTACATTCTTTTCTAGGCGTGTAGGGCTTTTGTCAGAACAATACTGGAGTATGGTACGCCAGTTTTTAACCCTTTCACATGAAAGGCTAGCGATATTATAGCACGAGTTCAGAACAGCTTCACCAGAAAGCTTATGATACGCAGCTTGGGGTTTGCATGTGACCAAATTCCGTCAAGTAAAGTCAGGAATTGTGATTTTGGGCTAAACACTCTTGAGTTCGGCAGACGGAGAAATGACCTATTCCTCTTTCGCAAAATTGCTAACGATAGAAGCAGTATAAAGCTCACTGACCTAGTGAAGTTGAGAGCATCTTATACTCGTGGTGGTACAATAAAGTATGATGCTGGAACATCCAAGCGAAATTGTAGGCGATTCTTTTTCTTGCATAGGACTCTCCTTCATATGAGGAGCTTCGCAAAATACAAAACCTGGGAATTACGAAGCTTTTAAATAAGCTTCTGAAATCACATATGAAGCCATAACATACTGATGCCTTGGACATCATTTAACACTTACTTTTTTACCTAGCCAGTATTTGTAGATTGTATTTGCTTTTTCCGTTTAAGGTTTTCTGTACAGTTTGAATAGTGTCCAACTGGTTCAGCTAAAAGCTTTTGCTATCCGATTGTGGTGAATATCTCGATCCGCTGTTACATACTAATCTTGCCAAACCGCTCATAGTGTATAGTTCGGTGACTCCTCGAAAAGCTGATGCTTCTCTTCATCAAACCGTATCTTTTCGTGTAGAGCTTCATTGTTTGCGGGAAAATTTCTGATACATGAGCTGAAGGGATTGCGCTACGCACTCGCCCGGATTCTTACATTTTACTCGCAATTGATAGTGTTTTGGCTGAACAGCCGTTATAATTTCTTCATAAGGGAGCCGTTCCGATTGAATTGCGCCTCTTTAAAATGTAAAACTTGAAAACACACTAACCTTGCGAAAATGCAGGTATCTTAAAAATGCAGGTACTATTTGAAAGGCTCTAACACGACTACTGTTGAGGAAACGTTTGAAGACATTTAAGACCAATATAAAGTCACAAAATAAGGAAAATTCTGTGACGGAGAAATGGTCAAGATTGCGCCATGAATTCGTTTGAAACCCTTTATTTCAGACTCGACTGATTTTGCATGGTCTGAACGCGTGTAACGATCCTGCTATTGATTCAAATCAATTTGATTGATTTGAATCAATAGCAGAACTGATTTGAATCACTTCTATCTAGACCATCAGCTTAACTGGTTCCATGCTGATATCAGCGGCCGGCTCATCCCGACATACGGGTGGGTGCTGATAGGTCCCACGAGGTGTGGATGTTGCGTTCGATCAAACAGCGCCAGTGGTGTAATGGCGTAGAGCATTCCCGCCCGGTCACAGGGAGGTGCGGGTTCGAGTCCCGCCTGGCGCTAGAAGTTTTGATCGCAACAAAACATCGTTGTAACAGCTTAGATCCTGCTATTAATGCATCGGCGTTAATCATTGCTACCAGTTTAGTTTAGAGATGGCAAAGGTGTACATAAAATACCAGTGTACTGCCAGCTCCCAGTTCTATACGTTAAAAAGTACAGTAAAAGTTAATGTAGTCAATTAATAGCCAGATTGTCACAAGCCTTCCGCTCATGCACAATCAATCGAGTCTGAAATGAAGGCCTTAAGACGGATTCATGGTAAAATCTTGGCCATTTGCATGTCTCAGAATTTCTGTTATCCTGTGATTTCATATCAGTCTCAAGCAGCGTCTTCAAAAGCTTCATTAGCAGCAATGTTAGAGCTTTTCAAACAGCACCTGCTTGTTGCATGCCCTGCATTTTGCCACAAGGTGCGTTTTCAAGTTTTAAGCTCTAAAAAAGCACATGCTAGCCGGTATAGCTACGAAAAGTTATAACAAGCATTCGAGCAAAACATAATTAATCAAGTGTAAAAGGCAAGGTTCCAGACGAGAGCATGGCGCTTTCCAAACCGCTCATATGTCAGAAAATTTCAATTTTCTTGAGCTTCCATACGAGCTTTCAACTTTTCAGCACATTTACTGACAGCCTAGGTATCACCTTTCAAGCAGTGCATATATTTTTTGAGACGCTCTGTATATAAGAGCGGGCAGGAAGGTATGTGTAGATATGAGCCATGCTCCCGTTATTGCTTACGTTTTTTATTCGACTGTATAAGTAATCATTGTACCTAAAACAAGATGTATTCCAAAAGTTCTAGAACTCAACCCACTGTTCGTGTCGAAATTTAGTTTTATGCAGCTTAATGACAGGAATCAGGAACCCAGTGCAAGGACTAAATTTAAATTTAGAAACCATATCGAGAAGGGGCAGTCTACAGAATCAAAAGTAAAATGCTGACGTGAGACACCTAGAGCTAAAGATACAAAACCTAGAAATGAGGGAAGTGTTGCCTAGAATAGAATATTTATCAGAGGAACGTAAGTAACATTAAGGGGGCTCGAATAATTTTCCTTAATTTAACTCAGGTTTTGAGGATTCGAATAATACCGCCTTCATGTTTAAAATTGTTTAAAATTACCTAATCCGTACTTCACGATCTGCCACCTCGACAAGTGGGGTGCCAACAGCAACCTTTCTTTTTCACTTCACTAAAAAAATAAGAAATTGCTTTCGAGAAGAATATTCCTAAATTATATAGCGCTGACCTTTTAAGCAAAAGCTGCTCCATTCAAGCCAGCGAAGGCGTTCTATGTTGGTCTCTCACAAAGGTCTATTTTCCATGTTTGGTGCTCTATTTCCGGTATAGCTTATCAAGGCTAGCATTGATTCAATACATTTTCTTTAAGCCTTAGGTGGCTGGTACTATGGTAGCACAACGATGTTTTGTTACGTTTTATACTCTAGCGCCAAAGGTCGTTTTTACGTACTTAATCTCTTTTTTTTTGGACGCGCCACGCATTCTACTTCTACGGGTTGTCATGGAGCCGATTTGGATGCGCATTTGGCCTATACAATGACTTACGCTGACCAGCCAATGGACAAGTCAGCGATTTCTCCATTAGACAAGTCTGGTACCAATTCGTCAATCCCAGGGGACGGAAGGCTTGGCTGCACTGAACGGGAAAGCCGAGCCAGGAGCCTGGTATTGGCTGCACGCGACAGCAGGCATCTTCTCCGACTGCGCTACACGCGCCCAATATAAAACTCAGAGTATGATTAAGAAATTAAATTTTTAAGAAAATTAAGAAATTAAGAAATTAGGTTTTTTAAGTTCTTGTTTAAAGACATTACATTTTGCTGGCTCAAATTTAATAAATCTGCATATTCGTAAAGTTATAACGCCTTCCTGTAGGGATGAACCATCGGGGAGGTGTTATAACAAAAAAGTTCTTCTAAGGTAGGTGGGCGAAACCAACCACTTTGAAGAAGGCAAGATTTGTAATGTTATGTTTTTCGCTTTTACTTCGCTTCACTAATCGTATGTCTTCAACTCTGGTAGTAGTATCATCGTGGTCTACTATAAGGAGTATCGCCCTTGTCAAAGAGCGCGAAATTGTTTGCGTTCCAGAAGACGACGCCGTTTATTGTATGTTGTGAATTGAAGCGAGGAGCAGGTTAGGGTAGACTTCTATCAGGAGAACCGGTAATTCCTCTCATAAAACTTTGAGAAAAAAGTATTGGAACCCTCGTGGGTAAACAGTCTCGTGATGTAGCGGTTTGGAAGTAATTCAATCTCTAGCGTAATTGTTGAGAAGATGCTCAGGTACGACCTACAGTATGCAGAAAAGGTGTGACTTACAGTACACAGAGAACGCAGGACATGGCAAACGGGAGAAACAGAATGAATAAGTGTTCTCTGCTGTCCGAGAGGATCACGACTGGCGAACGTCTTATGGCGATTTTACGGATGAAAAAGGCATTCGCCAACCAGCGCTCCCACATAACCTAAAACGGTCGTGTTTTTGAGGAACTGCAGAAGTTTGCCGAAGTAAAGGAAACACTTCCTCGGTGAGTGACGTCAGAGTAGACCGTTGGCTGAGCGAAGGTATTTATTGACGGGCGGACCTCTCTGCGTTGTGTCAGAAAATGTTCAGTAAACAAAAGGTTCATAAAATGTTGATGTTATCGAAGTCGGGATTATCCTCACGGATAGTATAAGCCCAGGAAATATAATAGGCGTCGGCGCAAGTCGTTTCCTTTTAGCTATGAGCTATGCATGCTTTTTCTGCGTACGTGACATCCTAAGGAATTTTGAATGCATATTTACAATATATAATGATCCCACTGGGCGCGTATAGCGCAGTCGGAAGAGGCGCTAGCTGTCGCGTGCACCCGATACCAGGTTCCTGGTTCGGATTTCCCGCCCAGGCCAACCAAGCCTTCCATCCCTCTGGGGTCGGTGAGTTCCAGACCTATCTGGGAAGGATAGAGCGCTGACTTGTTCACGGCTTCATCGGCTGGCCACCGCAAGTCATTGTATGGCCAAATACGCATTCCCCAAAAGGGATTGAGTAACGCCGTCCTTTATCCTTACCCTTTATCCTAATGATCTCCCTACTCTAAAGGCTAAATTTTGCTTAAATTTTTTTTGAAGCATCAATGCTACATTGCATTTTTCTGCCTTTTAAAACGTATGCCTTCATGAAACATATGTCTAGAGAAAGCAGACTAGAACCGAATTTGCTACTGAAGAAAATAGTGAATATTTCAGTATTTTTTTACTACACATGCAGATACAGACGATATTGTTTTTAGAATCATCGAAGAAATGTTATTAAAATGTGGATCGTTTGAAAAAATGTGGCAGCCCACTATTTATGCAATTTTCACGTTGAATTGGACCTTTTCACGACAAATTGGACACTCTTTTACACTAGCCTTAGACTTTTGAAATCAGAGCTAAGTCTGTCAACCCAAAATGAGTTTTACATAAAACTAGAGTCTTCCCAAACAAAGTTTAAAATAAATTGTTGTTCTAGAAAATATTTTGTAAGATTTCTTTAAAGTTTTAGTACAATTGCCCAATAAGTGTACACGTTGTTTAAAATTTTATAACATTCCTGTTGTCTGAACTGCACTAAAGGTTAAAAGCTTATTTCAAACAGCATAAAGTTGGCAATTTTTTAGTGTTGAAATAAGGTATTGCGCCATGACCTTGCCCAAAGCGTCGCGATTTTTTCTTCGATTAATAACAAAGTTTCTTTTTCCACGGGGTTTACACCTGTAAATATTATAAGAAAAACAATTGTTAAAAACACACATCGTCAATTACGTAAGCAGCATTTACACATACAATCAATTTAAAATCGCGACGAGCTTTTCGAGTGCATGGCACGATCTGGCATTTTAAAGCACTGAATGATCGCTCACCCGTTGCGTTTTAGAACGAAATTGAATTCACTATTTTTTCAAAAAAACATATAGCCAAACAATTCTACCATATATAGAGGAGTAGTGTGTTTCCGTCACAAGTAGAGTGAGGGAAGGTCGTCTTGGTGATAGTCGACAATTGATGGCCACCAACTTCGGCCCGAAACTTTAGCCCCGGGTATAATCGAGGTCGCTCAACACGAATCTGAAGTTCGTCTTTGAAGTATCGATCGCCATCAATCGATATTGATCAAATTATTCCGCGGATGAAGTTCACACGGTCCGAAACTTACCGCTGGGGGTAATCGAGATTGCTGAACACGAGTCTGAAGTTTATTTTTGAAGTATCGATCACCATCAATCGATGTTGATCAAATTATCGATTTTCTGTGGATGTCGTTTTTTCTATTTCTTTCCAAGTTGCCCCAATTGATGTAGTTAAGGTGTTCTTCCTAAGGAAACCATGAAATAGGCGGCAGCTACCATTGATGATGAGAAGATATTGCCACGGAGAATCCGTTGAGAAGCCGTCAGTGGGGCCGAGAGGTTACTTAATAGTATTCATTCGGGCGAACGCGTGTAGCGCCGTCGGATGGGGTGCTGGCTCTCGCGTGCACCCGATACCAGGTTCCTGGATCGGATTTCTCGTCTAGGCCAACCAATCTTTCCATTCCTCCGAGTTGGTATCAGTGTTGTCTGGGAAGGATAGAGTGCTAATCCGTTGGCCGCCGCAAGTCATTGTATGGCCAAATACACATTCAGATCGCCTCTACATCCCGTAGAAGTAGAGTGCGTGGAGCATCCCGAAAAGAATTGAGTAACGCCGTCTTTTATACTTAATCCCCATTATCCATTCGAGCAGCTGATCTAAAAATTTCAAAAAAATCATACTAAAATCTTTCATGAACAAAAAATTATTCTAACCTTTTTGGCGAGTCTCTAGTTTAATGCAGGAAAACCTCGTTTCGATTTGAACGAGTTCGCTGTGACCTCAGAAGTCTTAGGCTAGCTTAGAATAGGGCGAGGTTTGTCGTGAAAAGTGGCCAGTTTGATTGTCGAGTTCGACGTGAAAATGGTACATATGCCTAGAAAAAATAATAGGCATCTGGGTAACTCATTTCCTTTTACGGACGGGCTAATCGTGCTGCTTCCATTTGAACTTACTTTAGAAACTTCAGTAAGAACTTCTAGAGGGATGCGATAAGATATCAAGATAACGACGAGATGGAGAGAAGCGCCGACAGACTGTGTGAGCGAAGACAGAGAGGCAATGAGCGGATGTGAATGTCTGGTATGCTGTGCTGTTAGAGATACATCTCCACGGAGAATGGTGGCCGCGATACTTGAGAAAGCGACATCGGAAGGCAGATGTCGCCTGGTCGGACACCTCTAGCATTCGACCGACCTCTCTAAGCTTGTTTGGTCGGGCAGTTACGAGTAAGAACCGGCGGCGAGGATCCTCTTACTGCATGAGCGACGGAGAGACGGTTCCTGATCGGTTGGCAATGACTTTTGGCACAATAACAGCATGCTGCCAGTTGTCGGACTTGTCGAACGATAGAAAATATTTTCCTTTTGCGGACAGACGTTTCTGCAACCCAAAGATGTTGGCTGGGGTAGACGTGGTCGGAACCGAGCCTAGACTGAGAAATGGGTACCGCCGGTAAACAAGCGACTTACAGGTATTGTTTCCGTCGCGGTACGTTGTAATGTAAGAATTGCATCCCTTGTTTGGGCAATCGACCTCTAGTTGGAAATTCTACAAACAGAAGCAACAAACAGGCGCATCACGCAAATCTTTGCGAACGCAGGACGTCTTCGAGTCTGTGCATCAAACCATTGCGTTAAGGAACCTCCTCCACCTCTACCCTCTACTCGTTTATTTTGATTGAATTGATTGAATCTTTAATTGATTTTTTTGACTGAATTGAAGCTTCTGATCAGGAATGTGCGGAAATTTTTTCGAGAAAACACGGAATACCGAACGGAAGAGCTAAAAATGAGCGGAAACCGAAGCACGAAACACGGAACGGGAATAACTCAAAACTCATTGCTTCGTTCAATTTTTAGCAGATATATACCATTATCACATCGAATTGTACACTTTTCAAATCAAATTGGACACTCTTCTGAGCTAGCTTGAGACTGTTGAAATGAAAACGAACTCATCAAATCAAAATAACCTTCTTCTTCATTAGGTTCAATACTCTCCAAAAAAGTTTAGAATGATTTTTTGTACAAGGAAATTTTAGTATGACTCTTTGAAGTTTTAATTCACCTGCCCAATAAGTGAACACTTTCAAATCAGTTTTGAATTGTTTCTATCAAGACCATCAGCCTAACTGGTTCCATGCTGATATCAGCGGTCAGCTCATCTCGGATACGGATGAGCGTTGATCGGTCCCACGAGATGTGCATGATGCGTTCGATCAAACGGCGCCGGTGGTGTAAAGGCGTAGAACATTCCCGCCCGTTCAGAGGTAGGTGCGGGTTCGAGTCCCGCCTGGCGCTAGAAGTTTTGATCGCAACAAAACACCGTAGTGAACACTTTGTTTGAAATTTTATAAAATTCTCATGTTTTGTGGAAAAGTCATGATTTATAACTTGTTTTGAAGAGCAGGAGGGCTAAAAAACGTTGGTAAAACAAAAGATTGCGCCATGCACTCGTCCGACTATTTTATACGACTGACAGAAAAATTGATGATTGTATGGAGTGTCACACCTGTAAACGATACAACAAAAGCGATTGTAAAGAATACACATATTCTCACTTTGATGCTTCATGTAAGCAACATTTACACTATCCGTCAAATAAAAATCGCAAAAAGCTTTTCGAGTGCATGGTGCAATCTGGTTTTTAATGCACTAAATGATAACTGCCTTGTTGCGCCTCAAAACAACATAGTTTAATTTATTGCTTTTAAAATAAAAATTCAATCAAATTAATACACTCATTCGGGCAGCTGCACAATGAAAATTCAAAAAGGTTACACCAAATTTTTCTTGAAAAAAATCTAACCATCTTAGTAATTTTGTAGTTTAACCTATAAGAAGCTTATTTTGATTTGGAAGGCGTTCAGTTTGACTTCAGAATTCTTAAGCTAGTTTAAAAGAGTGTCTAATTCGACCTGAAAACGGTATATATCCCTAACGGCGGTATTAACTAATGGTAAGTTACCGTTAACGAATTCAGGAAGCGGACAAGGCAGCATGCGACCATTTCCCAGCAACATATAACAATAAAACATACCTTTCTGTAAGTAGGAAGAAAGTATTTTAAACGCAATGAATCCAGCTGACGAGTAAGCTAAAGATTTCGCTACTCATAACACTTAGCCGGTCTCATTGAATGTACCGAACCTATCCTAAATGAGAGGGGTAGCGCCAAGGTTACAGTTGCGTTCGTCATTCCACGACGCGACACACTCTCTGGGGTATGAGCACCTCAGTATCACTTCAGAATAGCTAGTTTCGGGACAAACTCGAAGGAGGGGGTTGAGAGGCAAGACACATCACGTCCTTCTCCGACTAGTATAGCTCCAACGCTTCTTATGCAGAGAATTGTTAGCAACCTAATAGTGCTTACAGAACTATGATCTAGAATCCCAAGCTAGAGCTAAGATTATTAGGGAAAAAGATTAGCATGCTCACGGGTAAGCAATCCGATTCTTTATTCAAACACTCATGAAATCTTCTGTAGCCTTATACGATTCTGTATTACATCGCTTCAAGAAAAGAAAAAAATCCGATTTGGCTATCACACTGTTTCGTCACCAGGATGCCAGACAGCTTTGAAGGCAACACAATCACAAAAAAGGTAACTTAATTAAACACTCAAGCGTCCCAGAAAGCTGGTAGCAAAATACCAAATGGCCGTCAATTTAGGAAAAATGCGGCTCAATGCGCCATCAAACAGCTGGTGCAAAACTATTGTCCAAAAGGAACACGGTGCTTGATAGTCCAACGAGGAACACAGGAAGTTGTAAATACTGGAGCTATGTAGAAGTGACAAGAATGCCATGAAGTAAAGGGTTAAGGATAAAGGACAGCGTTAGTCAATCCCGTATCGAATGCGCAAATGATTTTATTATATTAGGTTGTCCGGAAAGTTTTTAGACTAATGTCGGAGAACATTGCATAAGTAATAACTTTACTAACAACCGCCATCATTCAACAAAATATTCACTATTATGATCTATCACATACAGCCATCTTTTCGGTAGAGAGCGAATACCACGAAAGACGAACTCCGGAGACTTGGACAGCAAAAGTTTTTGATACCACCTTTGACTTCCTCCTGATTTGCGAACTTTTTTCCAGCTAAGAAAGCCTGCAGCGACCGGAAAACGTGGTAGTCACTGGGTGCAAGACCAGATGAATACAACGGATGGGGTACCAGTTCAATCCCAAGTTACTCCAATTTCTTCTGCGTATTCTTTGCTGTGTGAGGTCTGGCGTTACCCATGAGAAGAAGAATTTTTCCTCTTCTGGGATTGCGATTAGGTAGGATTTCGCTCATTTTCTCCAGCTGAGCGCAGAACACGTTTGAGTCTACCATGGAACCAGTATGAATCAATTCCCAGAATACTGGGCCATTGATGTCCCACCAGAAGGAAAGCAACTTTTTGTCGTGATCAGGACGTTTCAGCTGTGGTTGAGGCAACTCATCGAAGTCCACCCAGTGCTTGCGACGCACCAAATTGTCGTAGACGCAATACTTTTCATCCATCGTGACGATCGAGTCGATCCAAGCAAATATGCGACGACGATTGAGGAGAGAAGTGCAGGTATCAACACACTTCCGTTTGTCCTGAAGCATCAAAGCATGTGGTACGATTCGAGGCAACTTCGCGACTTTGTCAGATAACCGAAGAACATCGTGTACTGTGTAGTTAGGATATTTGTAAGGTCTGAAAGTTCGCGTACAGAAAGATCAGGTCGAGCACCGCAGGTGGCGAGTACGAGCTGTCTGTTCTGCGTATGTGGTCGACCTGGACGTCGGGAATCCTCGAGTGATTTGTCACCGTTGTCCAACCTGCAGTACCAATTGAAGTACGTCGCCCGAGAGCGGGTTTGCTCTTTCATTGTCTCCTGTAGGAAGCGATGGGTCTCGTTCGCGGATCGGCCGAGCGGTACTGAAGGAGAGCTGGTCTGTAGAGTATCTTCTTGTCGTCCATTGTAATACAAATACTTTTACGGGATGTCGCGAAACGAGTTAAACGCGAGGCCTTCACGATGGGGTGGCCAACCAGGTGGTGCTTTACACTCACCAGACACTTCTGGAACCAATTCTCCGACGCCCGATGGAAGGGTTGGCTTACCTGGCAGGGAAATCCGAACCAAGACACGCGACAACTGGCACCTCTTGCGAATGCGCTAAACGCGCTAGAAAGTAACCGGAACAATTCGTGTGTTGACAGCCGCGACACAGTGTGGACAATTCAGTGAGAAATCGAGAGTAACGGCAGTACGGCCTTGGCGTGGAGCACTCGCTTCCCAGCAAGCCCTTTATCATTGTGTACCTAGAAGAGGTATTCAAAGCACATCCTTGACAGCTCGTGAATTCTAAAGTGCATCACTTCATTTTGTGACATTCTTGACAGTGCTAGACCATTTCAGCTAACTAACAAGATGGAAGATGAAGGGGAATGACGGCGTTAATCAAGCCCTTTTGGATTGCGGCACGTATCCTACTTCTACGGGATATCGTGTGGGCGATCTCTGAATGCGTATTCGGCCATACAATAACTTGCGGTGGCCAGCCAATGAAGAGATCAGCACTCTACCCTTCCCAGACAAGTCCAATATAAATTCACCTGCCTCAGAGGAAATTCTTTGCCAGCCTCGGCGGAGAACCCGATCCAAGAACCTGGAATCTGGCGCATGCTACAGCAGGCACCTACTCCGACGGCGCTACCACGCACCTCTAGTAAGATGACATGCGTTAGTTTCTTTCTTCATTGTGTACTGTATTTAGTACAGAAGATGTTATTAGAATGTTTGCTGTAGATAAAGATTCGAGAGGCGGGACGCGAACCAGCACACGCTGCTTTCCGAGGTACAGCGACTTCGACTTCAGTTTCGATCACACCCAGCATTCACGATTGGAATGGCTTATAGGAAGCCTCATCCGCGATGCGACGATATTTTCAGTGATGACGTGGGGTGACACTTTGTTGGAAAAGGCTAATACTTTCTTAAATCGCCACTCCGCTTAACTGAAGCACTGGAAAACCTCCTGAATATCATACTTACGTATTCACCAGAGTTCTATTCTTCATTTGCAGAACTGGAAAAAGGTAGAGGCTAACTTCCCTATGAGATTTTTTGCTCGCCCGATGGGCAGGTAATTTTTATTGAAAAATTTCTTTTAGGACGGAAATAATACATGACGGCGGTCTGATGGTTGACGTGAACTCACGCGTGAGTGCAGCTTGGTCCAAGTGGCGTTCGCTGACTGGTGTGCTCTGCGATAGGAAGATACCAGAGCACCTGAAGTCAAAGATCTACAGAGCAGTCGTGCGGCCGGTAGCAATGTACGGCGTTGAGTGTTGGCCTGCGACTAAGGAAGTTGAAACGCGCCACAGCGTCATGGAGACGAAGATGCTGCGCTGGACGGTTGGAGTCACCCGCATGGACCGCATCAGAAATGATGCTATTCGGCAGAAGTTCGGTGTCGTGCCGATAGCGGACAAGATGCTCGAAGCTCACTTGCGATGGTACGGCTACGTTCTGTGTGGGAAAGGAGACAGCGTCCGCAAGATAGGCCTTGAGTTGGAAGTGTCAGGAAAGCGGCCTAGAGGACGCCCGAAGCAGCGTTGGTCGGATACGTTACATATGAACATGAAAGTAACTGGCGTCCACCCTGATCAAGCGCATGACCGGGAAAGGTGGCGTCATGACACCAGAAAAGCGGACCCCGCGACGATGCGGGACAAACGCTGAAGAAGAAGAAGAAGAAGAAGAAGAAGAAGAAGGAAGGAAATAATCCAAGAAACTATGTATATCAACAATTGATTGATCCATGTATAGTGTAGGAACAGAAAAAAAATTATTCCAGGAAAATTGTTACGCTTTCGTCTAACATCGTTTAAAGTTGTCCGATGCAGCCAATTGTCCGACAGTGTCACGAAGGGGTTAAATACGCTGTAAGACCCTACATACAGAGTATTAGAGCTTTATTTACGATAATGATAAGCAGATATGCGTCATAACAAAAGTAATCGCCATCCGGCTGAGTTAATATAAGTTATAGCTACAAGAACTATATTTTAAACAGCTTTTGATATCAAGCTCACTAAGCTCCTCAAGCAATAACTGCAACAGAAATACAAAATATCCGGAGTAGAGTTTAGAAAACCGTCGTTGAGCCCTGCTAGACCATTTGTATTCATCCGTCGTCATCGTCGTCGATGTCTATTGTGTCTTGAAGATCTCGTCCGCAGTGCAAATGTGGATGTATTTCTGCTCGATCGAGTGTGTGCCGATATTATTCGTCGCCACAACCTTGTACACCCCCTGATCGTCTTGCGTCGGGTCCTGAAACGACGGAAATGGATGGGAGTTTTAGAGCTTGAGAGAATGCAGTTTGGAATGGCTGCAGCTATTAACGCTTATACCACGTCGAACCAAAAGATTCTATTATTTTCGACTTCTGACTTCAAAGAAATATACCTTCGCGCACTGTTTACCATTTTATCCTAACTAAAAACTATTATAATACGTACATATATCACTGCCGAAGAAATCGGCTAGTAAGAATTTTGTAGTTTGGAATATTTGAGCAGTTGTAGCTCATGAGTTATCGAAATACATTTTTGAAAAACTTTTACGCATAATGAGATTTCCATACCGAAAGCATTCCAAAAACCGAAAAGCAATGCGAAAGCGGCGTGTTTGCAGATTGCAGCAAAATAAAATAGGATAAAGAATAAAAGCGCGGCGTTTTTCAATGTCTTTTTGGGATGCGCAACGCATTCTACTTCTACAGGATGCCGTGAAGGCGACTTGAATATTTGGCCATACAATGACTTGCGACGGCCAGCCGATGAACAAATCGGTGCTTTATCTTTCCCAGAAAAAATCTCGTACCTCTCACCAACCCCGTAGGCGTGGAAGGCTTGGCTGGTCTGGGAAATCCAAACTAAAAGCCTGTAGTCGGGTGCTCGCGACAGCCGGCACCTCCTCCAACTGCGCTACGTGCACCCAGCAAAATGAACTATAGCTTCAAAATCAATTTCTTAGAAGTTCCCAACTTTTCTCTTCTTGAAACCTCGGTATGGTGAGTTAGTTTGTTGTCAGTATGCTGAGCCAGGCGAGGTTTTTAGGTGGATTATTATTATTGCGGCCTGACGAATCGCCTCTACTGGTCTTCTAGCGTGGGCGAATACCAGCCCCTACGGTGGATCCTATGCGCCTCTGAAGACGACGGAAAGTCGAAACGTCAGGCCGCAATAATAAAGATCCACCTAAAAACCTCGCCTGGCTCAGCATACTGACAACAAACTAACTCGATTTCTTAGAGTTTTTGTAAGGATGGGTTTAATGACGTGCTATGTAGAGTAGCCGGTCTGGTCAATAGGATTTCACTATTTACCAGAACGCGGCTTATTTTCAGCAAATTTGACCGTATTGCTTATATATTCATCATTAAGTCCTACATACCTCAGTCATATTCATTCTAACCTGGGGTAGGTGTGTCTCGTACCCCTGCTTACCCTGTGCGGCTTCTTTTTGGTCGTTCAGTGGACTGGTGGTGAGGTACGATACTCGGATTCTCTCCTTTGTTTAGGCTTCCAAAAATTTGACATTGAATTGTGAAAGGTTGAAAAATGTTTGGTGGGATAACTCCTAATTGACTTGACCCTTTCAGGCTCTGAAGAAAGCGATCCAGCCAAAACGTTAGCAACCAATAAAGTCACAACAACCTCATGACGAGCTTAGCAACTCTACAGACAGAATTCATTACCGTTGAAATCACATAATTTACTTTTAGGATTCCATTGATAGCAATGCCAGTAATAGACCATCAAATGCTAAAAACGATCCTTTCAAGTTCAGGGTGCATACGGTAGCTGTCGCCTGCTTTGAATGCATTACAGACGCCTACAAAAGATAAGGGGTAATTAGATAGAGAGGCAAAGATAGACCTAAAAAAATAGTTCAGCCCCTTTCGCCCTTTGAAAGAAGACTGGCTCCTGACCGCTCACCTTGATTATGAGAGTAACCATCCATTTTCCAACGCTTTTCTTGATTTTCTGCACATATCGTGGGCCTGACAACTCCTTGTCCTTGAAGAACCTTAAATAGATGTTTCTTTCATGGAATGATTTTTTGACTTATAAATACATGTGAATTTTGTTAACCTGGCGACAAATGTTAGAGAACTCAACATTATAAAATTACCACTTAATTGAAGAAATTTCATAATTTTGTATTATAAAACATTCACAAGTAAGAATGCCAAGTTTTGGAGCATTTTTACCTAACAAAGTGCTCCGCGTAGTTGCATTCAGCATATCCCATACCTCTCGTATTTTAAGACAGCGAATAACTCACCATTGAATATTGGGCTGAGGGCTACCGCTGCACATGCACTCGAACAACAACGAGCCGTCTGGCTTACGAAGAAGTGACGGTGGAGCTTCGAAGAATGGTGCGTACATCTGTAAGAGCTTCTGTGATATCTTCGACACCTTCCAATTTTTTTCATCAACGGACAGCGAAAATATTTAAAGAAAAAAGAAACGAAAAGCAATAAGAATGATATGTACACCTACAAAAGAATAAGGTTAGTTTCTGTGGCGATAGGAGCTAGCGTTCTCTTCTACAGGATGTCGTGGAAGTGATTCGAATCGCATTTGGTCTACTAATCACTTGGTCAGCAGATTAACAAGTCAGTGTTTTATCCATGCCGGGGAAGTCTGGCACCAAGTTATCGACCCCGGAAAGTTTATTAATTTATATATACGTGGAAATGCACTCAAAAACAACACAAAACGAAAAACAAATCAGAACACTGAGAACATCAAGAACAGAACCAGTGCTAGCATGATTAGTGAATCATTGTGATCAAAGAAAACGAAGTACTAAGGAACTTCTTTCAGATACCTGTCAATAATCGTTTTATATTGCCTTAAGGAATTCGGAAGCGCAAATTTTTTCGTTAATTTTAGGAATTCAGTGCTTGCTCTGTTTGTGAAGAAAGTAAATCTGATATTACTATTAGCTCTAAGAATTCGGATTTTTCATGGGCCACTGGCCCTCTGGTGTTGGAATAAGAAACTGAATAGAAGTCATTTAAAGAAACACCCACAGTTTATCATCTTATAAATCGTGACTAAACCATATTTTTTCCTGCGACAGGCGAGAGAGCGTAAATTAAAGAGTTTATTTCTGTCAGATGCCAAGGGGATGCTATTGTAGTCATATCCATGTACTCTTATCCAGAGCTTTCTTGTAAAACTGTTTTGTACCGCTTCCAATCTCGCGATTTCTCGCTTGGTATTAGGACTAAACAAAGTAATACCATACTCTAGTATAGGCCTCACATAGGTCTTGTATGTACGTAATAAGTGTACTACTGAACTCGTTCTTAGAGATTTAAAAATATTATGCACAACTCTTTCAGCTCTCTTTGCCGTATATTCGCAATGCTCTCTGAAGGAAAGCTTATTGTCTAAAACGAAACCTAAGTCACGCAATGAAACTGTGCTATTGAGTTCTACTCCACCAAGTCTATAGGTATTTCTGTTATATTGCTGTCCTAGATGAAAGCTTTGGTTTTTTCCCTTGATAACGGAAGGTCCCACATTGTTGACCAATCCGCAACTGCGTTAATTGCAGTTTGGAGAGCAACGTGGTCGTCCTCCTCAACAATGAACAATGTATTCTGGATGCTCTCTGTAGTTGTTGACTAGCTGTTCACCACAGAATTGAAGGCTTGCTTTGCCTACGCGGGATCCGAGCCGAGAACTCCAAACTGGAGTACACGCGCCAGCCGTCGCCTCCTCCAACTGCGCTACTTCACGCCCACCATGATGGTAAAGACATCGAACAAAAAATATCAAAAAGTTTTAGTGTCTCGATTAGTCAACTTTCTTTACATAAACTTTCTGTCATCTTCCAGTTACTTATCTCATTATGAAGAGTGTTACAATCGTTACCAAAACAGAAATGGAGGCCAAGGACCATATTGAAAAAATTATTCGGAAATTTAAATTTTTTAATACTAGATGTGGTGCCAGAACGAAAGAGCGTTCAGAAAAAAGGTCGGAAGCTCCGACGATTCGATTTTTATTATCACAACGTACACCGGCAGTTATCCGACATTGAACATCTGTCCTATGCGAGGGCACCTCTTGACACAGTCAAAGGAGGCAACTGCTGTCGCATGCACTCCAGTTCAGTGTTCTTGCTTCGGATTTCCCGAGAACAGTGGCCACAGTGGTCACCGCAAGTCATTGCACAGGCTAAATACCTACTCAAATTACTTCTGTGACATTCAGCTGGTATAGAGTGCATGGCGCATTCCCGAAATGGGATAGGAGGGGCACTTAAATCTAGTTTAAGCTCTCTGCTCCGAAGAAGGCGGCAAAGCTAAGGGTAAACTGCTGAGCAAAGCTAACTCAATAAACTAAATATCGTATAGGATGACAGTATTCTACTGTCTCTTTTCCGGAGACATTATCCTGTGTGCGTATTCGATTTGCTTTTCTATATGCATACTGCTTGTTAATTGGAACAAGTGTAGTACAGTCGGAGGAGGCGCTGGCTCTGAAGTGCACGTCGAATCGATCCATGGCTTTGTTTGCTCCGCTGGTCCATCCAAGGCTCCTCCAGGACGAGTGAGTTGACACCAAGCTTATCTAGGAAGGATAAAACGCGGCGTTCACATCGGCTGTGCTCTTAATATAGGCCGATTCGACACACGAATTGCTTATATCTCGCAGAAGTGGAATGTATGGCGTATACCAAAAACAGAGTGACTAACGTCGTTTGTTTTCTCATGCTTGAAGGCTTACAGAAGTATGTCGAAAGACCAATTCCAAACGATTTTTTTTTCAATATCAAGCGAGGTCAATCATCGAAATCACCCGGCAAGTCAACCATGGGCGGAAGCCGAATAAAAATATGTGTTGGAAAAAGGACCGTGCGATGGTGCTTCGCGACATTTCGTTGTGGAGATTTCAAGTTTGCCCGAAAGGAAAGGGGGATATTGTACGACATCTGGTGTGGCTTACCTTATGTCATGCAAAGAATGTGGGGAGGAGTACATAGGGGAAACGGGCAGACCCCTTGTATAAGGGTTAAGGAGCATTTGGATGGCCTTATAAAAGGCAACGTCCTGACTCCTTAGGGGAAACACAGAATCCGCTGCCATGCAGGCGTCATGCTGCAGGTGCCCACGTCCATCTTTGCCCAAGAAATCTCGGCACGCAGGACACTCGAGGAGCTCTGGATCACAGCTAGGAATCGTGGGATCGACCGGAAGGAAGAGCGTCTAACGGTAACCCAAGAACTAGCACCCTTCTTACAAGGAAAGGTTCCCAACTCATGGTGAGCTTTTGCGATGCTATTTTGGCAGGATGTAGAGTCCTTTGAGTGGAGTCCAGAACCACAGTTAGTTTTTGCTGATCTCTCCTTTAGAGACCTGACTCTCCTCTTGCGCCTTCATATGTGCTCTTTTTTCAAATGTGCATATCCGTACCACCACCATATCATACTGTATCACCAACGATACCGTAATTGCACACAAATACGCTCATCTTACTGCTGAGTATTATGAGTATTACGAACCTGGCCATATCGGTACATAAGTGCACTGAAGACACCTCACCTAAACATGTTGTCGGCCGACTATTTTCCACCTTCATACCGGATTTCGCTTCTCCGACAAGACAGAAATTGCGGTTGCAGATGTCATAAAAGGACTCCTCCTAGACGCCATTTATGGAGATATCGACTCTCAGGAAGAAGAGGCGGTTCAAATGAGAGGTAGCAGGTTAGAGGCCAACCGGAATATGTTACATGAGCAGAGATGGCATATTGAAAGTAGGTAACTGGGATAAAATATTATTCAAAAAAGGAACCTCCCGTGACTTTTCTTTTGATTGCAGATTATAAGCCAGATCTACCGACAGTTCCACGCTCCGGTGTTTCGGCCGCGTCTGCCATACGCGAGAGTGCCAGCTGATTACGTTGATGTTCACCCAGGACTCTTCTCTACACCAGCAGGCTACGCGTTCAACGAAGAAGAAGTGGTCGTTCCTTGCCAGGGAGAAGATTCTTCCTCACTGGCTTCTGTAAGGTGCTGCTGGTATGACAAGCGCTAGTGTTTTACTTGTTTCAGAGTTTTGTACACTAGCTGTTGACTAAAAGGGAGATAATAAATATAGGATTCTTAATTTAATAATATATAAGACGTTTTATTCCCAGAGAAACGATATAGTGCAGATATGAATAGCTAAACAACTAGCACATATTAAGGAGCAAATAGACAGCCTTGGTTTGTTGTAAGCATCTAAAATTGCCTCTTGTAATCATGAGAATCGCCTAAAATTGTCTCCTGTGATCATGAGAAAGCGTAATAATAACGAACTACATGATACGTGCAGAAAGAATGGCAGCACTCCGACTCGAACTGAGAAGTCCACCGGTGTGCTCCTACGAAGCGGCAGTGTTACCGGCTGCGCCACCGAAGCACACCTCTATGGGTGCCATAGAGTTTGATAACAGTTGCTCGCACGCCTTCAGGCCACCTTTTCAGGTCTTTAAAGAAGCGTTCAGCATAAACTAACTGTGGTTCTGGACTCCACTCACTGGGCCCTGCATCCTACCAAAATAGCATCGCAAAAGCTCACCATGAGTTGGGAACCTTTCCTTGTTAGATCTCTGCGAGTATCGATCTACTTGATCAGATCTGCTGGGTATTTAAGTCGGGTGGTCCCATGCTGAAGCTCATTCACCGTCGTTGCGTCCAGCTACGGGTGAGCGATGGTCCTCGACGGGAACCACCTGTCAGGGCAGTCGTCCTCTGCAACTCCCATTTCTGATCCTGTGTCTATTTTCTCTAAGAGGATTACTCTGTAGGATGAAATGATGTTTGGGCGAATGGCATTGTGAATATTTCCGACCTTTCTAGACTCCGAAAAAGGCAAAGCTGTCGAAGCGTTAGCCGAATAATACAATCTTGGTCGATAGCTTATCAAGAACGTATCAGAATTAGACAACGTCATGCCAAGATTTATGGAAAGTCGAACCTGGGCAAAACAAGGTATGTAGCTACACAGGCGGATAAATTTTGCTTAAAGAGATTAACTATCGTGAATTCCGGTTGATAAACCAGTGCCGCTAATAGATTCGTCCGAGTGTAATGGAGTACAGCCGTTGGTCCTGTAGGTTTAGCAATGCCGGTAGAGCAGTTCTGCCATCGCAATTAGCTCAGTCTATTCCTGCGCATCATTGTGGCTATTGTGACTAATTTCTCTGATCAAGCAAAGGTGTTGGATAGCAGGCATTTGGTGCTTTACACCCTGCACTCTATGTGACTGAACAGACTCGCTGGATCAGAGAACGCGAACTAGGCGTGAGGAAGCAGAAGTACGGAGATATAAAGGGAATCTTTTTTCGCCTGTATCTTCACTGCAGACAGCCGTTAGAAAGTGTAACAAGGAAAGTGGAATGTCCACAAAGCTTGGATTAAGCCGAATGACGGGATTCAAGCACACAGCGCTTGCTTGGGCTATGGAACTCTAGAAGCAGTACGGTGATGCTGACATCCGTGTCCTAGGTACTAGCACAAGCAAATCAAGATACGGTTCTGGAAAACTTACACAGATAGATGGTCGATCTCTTCCTACAGGTTATACTAAAAAAAGAGTTTTGTATTTTATAAAATAAAATGGTTTTTCGAACGTCCAAGGCATTTTTGTTGATTTTGCTTACAAAGCAACTGTGTCACAAGGATGTTACACGGATCTATTCATAAAGGATAAAGGATGGTGTTAATCGATCTCTTTTGAGGTGCGCCACGCACTCGACTTTTATCGGATGTCGTGGAGTCATTTTGAATGTGTATTTGGCCTATAGGAGTGCGTGCAGCGCAGTCGGAGGAGGCGCCGGCTGTCGAGGGCACCCGATACCAGGTTCCCGGTTCGGATTTCCCGCCCAAGCCAACCAAGCTTCCATCCCTCCCGGGTCGGCGAATTGGTACCAGACTTGTCTGGGAAGGATAAAGCGCTGACTTGTTCATCGGCTGGCCACCGCAAGTCATTGCATCTCCAAACACGCTTTCAAATCGCCTCCGCGACATCCCGTAGAAGTGGAATGCGTGGCGCATCCCAAATGGCATTGAGCAACGCCGTCCTTTTTCCTTTATTTGGCCTATAGGATTATCTTCCGTGATAAAGTGATATAACCCTTATTGTTAGTGCTTTATCCTTTCCATACAAGTCGGGTACCGATTCACCGACTCCGGAGAGATGGAAGGCTTGGTTGGCTAGGGCGGGAAATCCTACCCGGTAACCTGGAATCGGATGCACGCTACAGCCGGCGGCGGCTCCTATGACTGCTCTACCCCTCTGATCTATGCAAAAGCTATAAATAGGTCCATCCAATTATTTTGTAACCCAGAGCTTTTGAGAACACGTTTAACAATACCAATACCGAGATTTCAAAAGAAGGGCACGGAAACCATGACAGCTTTACCCCCCGTAGCTACAGCAAATCCTTCTGCCTTCTAAGGATAACAAAGCAGAAATTTCTTGATATGATATAGATCGCGCCATGAATTTAAACCTTTAGGGATGGCGCCATTTATCCGTTTAGTGCGTTCTGATGTTCGGTTGATTGTTAGCTTAATTTTCATATAAATTTTTATAACCGACGAATGAACATATCATGCGTCTGGTTGCTTGATGAAAAATTAATTTGAGCGCGCCAATTTCAATTTCCTGCGTTTTCTGAGTCTCCTTCAAAATTTCTAATCAAGGAAAATGATAGAACGATGCCAACCTTGTTTCGGATGCGTCACGCATTATATGCTCTTCTATGGGAAATCGTGGTGGCAAATGATTTCGTGTTTGGGCTATATATTGTCTTGCGCAGACTCTCAATGAAAAAATAGTGCTTTGTCCTTCTTGTGTAAGTCCAGTCATCCGACTTCAGAAGAATGGAAAGCCTTGTCGGTTGGAGCGGGACTCGAACCATGAATCAATTCGAAGGGTCTGCGTCACTTGACGCCTCCTTCCAATGCGTTACACGACTTGCAATCGCTTCAAGGCTTCAAATCTGGTAGCTGCACCATTTCTTTGTCAAGGAAATGTTAGGGTGGCCCACGCGGAATGTCGCATACATTATGACCTTCTTTTCACAGTTATTCGCATCGATTGTGAGCTCCCTTAGGGTTAGTTTTTGCAGCGTTTCATTTCCTGCTTTTACTTCATTATTCATCCATCCGTTTCTGAAATTACTGCCCTCTGACTACAATGAACCAGAAAATGATTGTGCTGGCGTGCCTGCTATACGACTTCAAATTGAAGAAATCCCCTGCGGAATCGCATCGTTCGTTGGTAGTTGCATTTGGCAAAGAATTCGTTTTCAAAAGACAATGCGCGCGGTGGTTTCAACGTTTCGCTGCAGGCAACAAAAGTCTTGAAGACGAATAGCACGGAAGACAGGCGCCTATTCTGGATAACAACCTTTCACGTACTGCCATTGAAGCTGACCCGACAGGATTGACTTGTGAGGTTGACTAGAGCTGGTCTGCTCCAAATCAGACTCCAAATCCTGCTCCGAATTTAAATCTAAATCGAGTTGACACGTCCTCTACCAACTTGCTGCATGCTCATGCGAGGGCTCATATCGCAAAAGTCGTCCAGAAGAAAACTGAGGAACTTGGCTGGACCGTTTTGCCTCATCCGCTCTACAGCTCCGACATTGCCCCATCCGACTGCTACATACTCGGCTCGATACAGCACGCCTCTGCTGAGAAGAAGTTCGCCGACTACGACGAAATCCGGATTTGGGTGACCAATTTCCTCGATAAAATTTTCCACTCATTTCTTTGGAGACGGGATCCATTCTCTGCGTGTAAGGTTGTTGATAAGGTTGTCGATATTTGTGGAGGATATATCACCGAGTAAAGCTTGGTTTTAATTGCTTTTTATGAATTTAAGTTTTCGGCCCGAAGCGACATTCCGTGTGAGACACCCTAATAGTTTCTTGGCGAAATCTTCTTCTACATTTGAGAGATGGCAAAAATGCGTGTGACGACAAAAATCGAATCACGGATACTTTTCACTTCTATTTTTGATCACTCTGGCTTAATCAAAAATATTTCAAGTTGAACTAAGTTGAACTTGTGCAGAATTTCACATTGCTCTCCATTTCTATCCGTCAATTTTGAACATTTTTAATAATGTGCCAAAATCCATCAGACCTCTTCATCAATCGTGTCACGAATCATATGAGCGTATCTTCGGTACCAGTGCAACAGCTGATGACAAAAACACGATTATGCACTCTCGGTGTGAAGTCTACTCCATAATTAACGAAAATATGGAGGTTGTTGAGTCAAAAAACTCATTCAAACCGCAGCTACTCCTAGCCTTTATGCTCATAAGGTGGACATCCTCCTGGCTTGAGATTGCAGTTATTATAGTTGAAATTTTCTATACTACAAATAACCTTCAAAAAATAATAAAAAGAAGCAAATCGATTCCTGTAGGGGATGTGGCACTCTTTCCTCCATCGGAATATCATGGAGGCAATCTGAAGGCGTACTCAACTGATTACCCACTTGCTGTGGAAGAACAGGAGACTTATTTGATCTAAACGAGATCCGATCCAAGAAATTCGATTCAGGGAGCCTGCAACACCGACGACCTCCTCCGAAGCGCCCGACCAAAATTGACGGTGAAATTAAAGATTCAGAAAAAAAGGCTCACTCAGCAAACCGTACGTACTCGATTTTAAAGCCTAATGTGATCAAATACATTTTGTTATTTATTTACTGAATTATTTATTTCAAGTAAGGAAACATTCGAGCAAGGAGAAGTGCAGGACGGGTGCATATCGCAGTCTACACTGTAAATAGACGATAAGATTTCTACCATATTTTGCATTAAAATAGGCTCAAAAACTAAACAGAAAAAAAACAGAAAATCCATCACATAATAAGCGCAAGGGGCGAGCGTTTTTCTACTTGTTTTATTATTGAACAGACTATATTGGTGCTGTTTGTGTTGCTGCAGTATTTTTGCCATCGTTAATTTGTTGCAATTTTTCTACGTTCAAAAATATATAAACAAAAAGTGAAATTGAAAATATTTAAAGAAAATGTTCCGTCATATGACAGCACTCCATCCAATAGGATAAATCCTTGCCAAACATTGTATCTGCTCAATTTATGAATTATCGAAAAAAAACCGAAACAATTTTTGCAGAATAATCCAGAATGAGTAGAGTGACTGAATAAGGATTTTCGGGACGACATGTTGAAGGCAGAAGGAAGAGGGAGGACGGGCAAGCCGGGCTATGCTGTTATTACAGCGCGCTGCAGTCTAAAACAATGCTAGACATCCCATTAGGCGGCGTCCTGCTAGCAGAGTCGGGTGTAGGCGAAGCGCCTTAGAGCCCTAAAAGCCCTTCTTCCAGCTGAGTTATTCTTGAGAAGCGGCTAGAGGACATATGTTGGTTAAAGGTGAACACGGGAGGAGTCGGCGACGACAACACGGCAACTGAGGGCGACTCCGCGTGCTCCTCTCGATCACCGAGCACCAACAACAGATGCTCCGGAACAGCTGTTATCCACGTGTACTCGACGGCTGTACCTCGTGTTGAGCAGTGAGAATCCCACGCAATCTTGCCAAGCTACCATTATATCGGTAATCGATAGTAGAGAAACGAGCTCGATATTTTTCGGTAAAGACAGGGAGCGCTCTCTGCCGACTGCTCCACAGGCACCACTCTTTATATGCATAACGCTGCAGCTAAACCCTTGCTATGAGCTTTGCTATGCTATGATAGGTTGTTATTTATTTATTTATTTATTTATTTATTTATTTATTATCAGAGATGTGAGGGCAGGCCTCCGCAGTTCCGAGCTTCGCCGACGTTCGAAGATCAGAAGCGCTGTCGAATGGACCAAGTTGTCGAAAATTAGGAGGGCCGGCCAAGTAATGCGATTCGCAACACCCGCTGGACGAGAGCCATCACAGACTGGATTCCGCGGGATGTCAATAGAACACCAGGACGCCCACCAACGTGTTGGTCAAACTTCTTCGTGAAAGTCCTGAACGACCGATACGATGCCGCTCTTCGTGTCCCTCGAGCGAGGAGGATCCATTGGATCATTCTGGCACGCGACAGGGACGAATGGAGACGCTGCTGGCGCCCGCTCGAGCAAGTCGATGATCAACGGGACGACAGATGATACAGGTGAAGTGACAATCAGACATGAGCGCAGCTGTACATTAGATAGGTATTGTCAGATAAACAAATGCCAGCTCTCATAAGCGTACAATCAAGGGCAATAGTGAACATTAACAACTAGCGTAGCTTCTTACGGACCAATAAGGACTTAAATAAACTCAAAACATGCTAACGACATCATTATTAGAATAGGGATAAAGAACAAAGGAAGGCGTTAGAACTTTTGGAACTTTTGGAATACGCATTCTACTTGTACGAGATGCCGTGCAGACCATTTAAATGCGTATTTGGCTGACAAAACAGACATTTTTGACCTATGTGACCGTTCGATAATTCAAATGAAGCTTACAGTTCTTTCCTACGGATAACAATTCCTTCACTGATTTCCTGCGCAAAAAAAGAATCGTGGGATAGCAGATAGAAGTGGTCTATTTCAAGGCGAGGAACGACGTTCCTGGTTTTCCTATCCCAATTCATCACGACTGGAATATCAAGGGGTCAGTTTTTCCCAGTAACTCCAGCGCACCAGGTCAAGTGTAGCGGACATCGTCCTGCGTGTGTAATCCCCGACTATTAAACTTTATGCATAAGGTCAACGACAGCAGCTCCGATGTCGTGCACTTGTCGGAAGGGAACATCCACATTGGTACGCTGCACGCCCCCTCAATGTTCTTCATAAACGGAATTTTAAAACATCAATAGCTAAATTATGTACATGTTAGTAAGGAAAATAAGGGTACAAAGTAGGACAACCGACTGGACTCTAAAATTTCGTCTACTTCGGACATAGCAAACTGAGATTTTCTAGACAATCTCTTTAATTATTCTTCATGAAAGGGTACTGTACTTGCTTTTTTTTGTCTCTTTCTAATATACATACATCATTTTCACGCATTTGAATTTTGATTTCTCTTTTGATTTTGACGTTTTAATTTTTACAATCACCAAATTTAGCACTTCTCAAAGCACATTGTACACTTCTCAAAAAACGGAATACTTTTGAAACCAAAGTGAACATGATTAAATTAAAAGGAACATGTTTGGGTTAAAGGACCGTGTAAAATAAGCATTCTCTAAGGCATCAAAACAAATCGTAGAAACGTCAACTGCTATTTTATTCGAAAATATGTAGTTCACCTGCCACGAAAAGTGAATAAAGAAGTTGAACTTTTACAAAAAATTATTTTCCGGGAAAATCCCGGTATGAAGCTACTTTTAAGTGCAGGAAAATATCAAATGTTGAAAATATTGAGAGAAAAGTTTGCGAGATTGATTCTTCCAAGACTGCCGAAAATTTTATTTAACTGATAAGAACATTAGGCTTTTGTGGAGTTATGCACTGCTCAATAACATAATAGGTTTACTTTTAGAAAAACCATTCCTTGAAAGTGCTCAAGTAAAATTCTTTGTAAATAAATGCCAAGAAGTGGAAGGGAAAGACTGCAATTCAAGTTTTAGTTGCAAGAACGTAGACAAGGCAATTATTAGCAACTTGGATGGAATGAATTCAATTTGTTGCTCCAATTAGCGACAATGTGTTTTGTTTGTCTAAAGATGCATTTAAAACGTTTATTAGAAGAAGAATTGTTTCGTGATCCTAGTGAGCAATTATTATATACGATTTCCACATTAAATTGGACCTTTTTAAACCGAATCAGGCACTCTTCAATTCATATTGGACACTTTCAAATCTAATTGGACCCTCTTCTAAGCAAGCATTTGAAATCAAACTGAACATCGTCCAAATCAAAACATGCTTCTCTAAACTCGAATGCAAACTCACGAAGATGGATATAATGATTTTTCATCGAGGAAAATTCAGTATAGCTTTTTGAAAATTTTTAATTCAGCCCCAAGGAGTGCACCGCTTGCAGTTTTGTTAAAAAAATTTAAGGAAAAGTAATGAATTAAGCACTCTTTTAAAGCGCAATTCATTCAATATCTTTAAAATGGAGGACGCGCCGTACACTTAACAGACCATCGTAGATCTTAATTTTTAACAAAAATGTTGCTTGCGTTCAGTAACACAGATGTAAATGGTCAACAAAAATTTATAAAAAAAAGTTTATAAAAAGTTATAAAGATTATAAAAACACACATATTCTCACATTGGTGTTTCAAATGAGCAATATTTACGCTATTAATCAACTGGAACTTCCGACGTTCTAGTCGAGTGAACGGCGCGATCTATTCCTTTAATACCGCATATGATTGCTATCTTTTTGAGCTTAAAAACAAATCTAATTCATTGTTTTTTGTTGAGAAGTGCAATTTTTACAAAATCTTAAACAGCACGTTCATTTATTAAGGCAGGTGCAGCGCAAAATGATCTTCTGAACAATAAAAATTGTTGGGATTCCTTTTTCAGGAATTCAGTTTTTATCACCTATGTCTATCAGCTCAAAATGCAGAAAATTCATGAAAATTGTGTTTTATTGACTTACTGGATAAATCTCCAGTAAGATTTTTCAAAGAAAAACAAAGCTTTGCGAGCCCAGGCCAACCAAACCTTCCATCCCTCCGGGGTCGGAGAATTGGTACCAGACTTGTCTGGGAAGGATAGAGCGCTGACTTGTTCATCGGCTGGCCACCGCATGTCATTGTATGGCCAAATACGCATTTAAATCGCCTCCACGACATCTCGTAGAAGTGGAATGCGTGGCGCATCCCAAAAGGAATTGAGTAGCGCCGTCCTTTATCCTTTTTTTAAAATGTACTTGGAATTTTTGATTCAACAAGTCTCGCTTAGAACGGTGTTTTCATTAACCTCCTCTGAGCGTAGAAGAATTTTATTAGCTGTCCATGCCGTGCAGTTCCTAACAATACCACTTGATAGCGATATCTATCATATGTAGGTACGCAACAGTCAATCTGTTATCATCAGTTGTCGAACAATGATCAAGAACAATTCCTCCTAACCTCTTCCAGACAATAGCAACAAAACAACAAATCACTAGTTCTCTACACAAGTGCTCTCATTCCAAAATACGAAAAAGCAACAAAAGTTAACCAATAATAGCAATCGCTAAAAAGAAAACATATTTTTAAGAAAGAGACTACGGAGTGTAAAACGACCCTGAACAAATAGCAGAAAAAATCAAGTACATGTAAGCCGCTTAATTAATGGAAGCAGAATAGACGAGGTAGCATCAACAGGTGTTCAATAAAATCGAAGTTCTCGTAAAGCCAAAGGTCTAAAGGCGTAACGCTCGAAAACGCCGGGGTTCCGAACGGCGACTAGTCAAATACTTATCGGGGTGCTCTGCGAAGTCTGGCTCACAGCCTAGGATCCGAACATGGCGGTGTTCTCGTCGATCTTCTCGAACTGATACGAACCGCGACCATCCATATGCAGGAAGTACTCGTGGTGCACCCACAGGGACTTTCGGTGTGACACGGTGAAAAGCGTGATGCCCATCTCTCGACAAATCTTATACATCGCTCCTGTAAAGTTAGCATTTTGGATTCTGGGATTGCTCCAAAATTTCGCATCGTCATCATTTAATAGGATACTTTCTTTCCTCGCGATACATTTGTTCTTATATGATTTTTTAGATCAATGCACCACGATAGTGAACGTGGAGCAGCGCGATACCTTTCAAATCAGGTGAAAATTTGAGTGAAGATCGACATAAAACGTATAACACCACACTAAAGCAATTAAAAAGATGGTATCTGCAGTGTGACCATCAAGCAAGGGTAGAAGAAGAGTGTTGCCAATGTAATTATTGGCATGCCTACAGCATACCTTCATGTTGTGCAGAATTCTCAGAGAGCTGGAAACAACAAGCGCTGGACAATCCGCCCACCCCCCCCCCCTTTTCAGCGAAAAATCGGGACCAAATTTGGTCTGTGTCGTAGTTTTCGCCACGTCTCTTTTCAATGGTTTCATTGGTGCGTGAAGTAATGGGTCCCAGCGCGATAAGGGCCGCAATCTAGCCGCCTATGGCCCTGAGCGTCAATGTCGTCATGGATCAT
Source organism: Heligmosomoides polygyrus polygyrus (assembly GCA_947396885.1). Lineage (NCBI taxonomy): Eukaryota > Metazoa > Nematoda > Chromadorea > Rhabditida > Heligmosomidae > Heligmosomoides > Heligmosomoides polygyrus. Next base: position 19,969,375 of record OX377202.1, read on the forward strand.
CATCGTGTCCTCCTTTTGGCTGTCCGAGTACTCGCGTTGCTATCTGCCTCGTGGCTCTTCGTCTGCGTGCGCTATTTCCAGTCGATTTCAACTAGTTATCTTTCCAGTGGAGTCAGAAGTCTATTAGGTATGCCATCACTCGTAGCAGTAAGCTGTCGTCGAAGAATGGCAGCCGTGATGTTGTCCAGTCGGCTAGTACAGATCCCAGAGTAAAAGGAAGCACTGTTGTTTGTATTATCAAACTTCGTTGTTCCTTTGACGTGAATAGGATTATGTGACTCATATTGTGCTATTTAAGATCCACATCTACGGAGAAAATGTCCCAATCTCACAGCGAGTGTTACGTGATGAAAAAATCTCGCATTTGCAGAGCGTTCACTACATAACCATATCGATCTTTATGGGAACTTTAGCGGAGCTCCTAGGCTGATATAAGTAACCAAAAAAAGTCATCAAGTAAGCATTCTTTACCTAATGTGTGTGTGCATACTACACCACTTCTATTTTTAAAAAACGCATTTCTTTCGCATTTAAAATGACAGGAGCGGTGAATCTTGCTGGGTCACATATTTTTCTAAATACACAGTCATTATACACAAATGGGAATATCATTCTTATTTTTGATCTTCAAAGTATTTCGTAACATTGCCTTCGGTTTTGGGAAGTAATACCCCCTTGGATCTTTGTGCAGCAGTAGCAACGTAGTTTATTCTTTCTGAGAAAAGCAATGCTCTGCAGCTCTGGCTTTGTATTAATGTGTCTAACTTGCAGGTGACTGGTGACGACCGAGTTCCTCTTCATGGGTGTAAGAATGAGATGTTCTGTAGGTACCAGGAGCTGAGGGCAGCGTTTTTCACCTCCGCCTCCTGGCACGTCCACCTCCGACAGACTGAGCTCGCCCGAAAGGCTATTGTTCGCCATGTAAAATAAAAACGCTGAATTTATTGACTGCCGTTCAGATGCACTAGTACTAGAATACGGCTTAACGAACTATCGAATAGTGGTTTACATATATCGCTACAGGCTATTCTGCCCCTCCTTCCTACCTCTGAATGCGGATTGCGCCTCCGACAATCTATGCAATAGTCGCAATCCTATTAAAGGGAAAAGAGTAAATCATATCTTACCTTCAACGTCAACACTGACAGCTGATGTACATTCGTCAAGAATAGCGAACTGCGGTTTGTGGTAGAACAGACGAGCCATCTGTGTGAAACAGTATATCAAAAGGGTTTTTCTTTTTAGAGTGAATTCCACCAATGCAACTTCTCATGTAGAACAAATAGTTTATCCTTACAGCGATTCGTTGTTTTTCTCCACCGGACAGCACATCCATCCAATCTTGAACTGCGTTCCAACCGCCTTCACGAACAAGGATATGCGACAATTGCACCTAGAATTTCAGTTGATCGTTGTTCGCTGAACGTCTTATGTTAGATGTTGTTTATGCATGTAATGAAGGGAAAACATGGCATATGTGCACATCAAGTATACCTTCTCCAACATCTCTTCTAGATCTCCGTCAGTAAAGCCTTTACGAATCATGTCAATCGACCGGTCTGGATAAATCACTTGGTCACGTAGAGTACCAAGAGTCATATACGGTCTCTAAAAAAGTTAAAATTCTGTAACGTAAGACGACGCCTCACAAATTTTGCTACGGCTCCTTAAAGAACGGCTATAAACAAGTGATAATTAAACAGATTGCTCAGAAAATTTTAGCGAACTAACCTGGGGTACATAGAATAGTTTTCCTTTAGCCGGCTTTGTAAGCCGTCCACCGAATAGAGGCCACAGCTCTCCAAGAACTCGGAACAACGAGCTTTTCCCACAACCATTCGGTCCACAAACCAAGACATTTCTGCCTGATGGAACCTGAACGGCAAGGGAATCTTTCTATGAATTTTAACATGTCGATCGATCAGTTCCATTTTCTGTGTAGTTATTTGCGTAAATAAAAAGAAAGCACAACAAATCCACCTCAAAGTCGAGACTGTCTATAAGAACATCGCCGTTAGGAGTGACCAGTGGAACACCTTCGAAGCGGATCACGTTGTCACGAATAACGAGCTCACCTAAAAAAGAGAATAGTCTAAGCTTCCGTGATCCTATACAACATAAAATATTTTGCATCTCGATGAAGAGGGAATTGTTTGTCTAGATAAATTCTAGACTATTCTAGTTGTAGCAAACTAATTATTTAATAAATAAAATAAACATTAAAGAATTGCCCTTTATGTTCTAGTTCTAGTTTCGGGAAATTGAAGGTCTTTAAACAGTCTCCTTTACAACTAGGCAGTAAGGGACCGACACTATGCGGTGACTCAAATGGCAGAAGGGGGCTCTTGAGGATGAAGTAGCAATTTCACCTGTATATTTGTTCTCTCTTTTAGTGCTACCGCAGCTTTCTCATGCACACCATGTTCCCACTTACTGAAATAGTTCTAGGTGTAGAAAGAAGCACAACAGGATCTACCATGTGTTCGTTTAGACGATTATGTAACAGGGTGGTCTTCCCTATGCATTTCTAACCGCTTAGCATTTTAACAGAAACAAGGTGCCCTACAGTATAGGGTTAATTTCTCTACAAAGGATGCAGTTATTGTAAGTGTTGAGGCTAGGTGATGAAATAAGTCGCTTTGCGCATTGATTTTCCTTCTCAATATGTTTGAATTTGAACCTGGCGGGAGCTACATAGCACCTCGAAGGGCCAATGAGAGGATCGAGTCATCAGATTCGCATCTAGCTCTCGCTAAGCTCTCCGGCAACCCTCAATTTGTCCCGGTTCTGCACTATATTCACGGGGGCACGGTGCCCTCCGGCCACAACGCAGGGTGCGCATGGACAGGTTCATCGTGGCGATACGTACAGGGGTAGCCGTACAGTGGCCGTAGGTCGACACCTAGAGCCTGCACGTATCGCCATGGTGAACTTGTCGACGCCACGCATGCGTTGGGACCGGAGGTCGTTGGAGGCTTTGCGTGTTTTTTCATGTAAATTTCCCCTTTATTTCAGGAAGTAGACGCAATGGTCACTGGCGGAGTTCAGGTAAGCATGTTATGTTGCAAGTGTTCAACTCCATTTAGTGTTTGGACGTGAGTATTGAGTACCCCGCCTTGGGATTGAACCCTGTAGCTGAAGGATCCAATTGTATCGCTTGTTATCTTTGGCACTGTCTAAAAACGGGCAAGACCTGGACTTTTAAAAACTCTATGTGATGCAAAAATGAAGAATTCATTTCATTCAAAAATTAGTATTACGTGTTGTGATAACTGTTCTAATTTGCTTGAATGTATTTTTCTAACCTCTCACTCTGTTTTCATCTTAGTTCCTCGTTTGAAAAGAGGCTAGCGTCCGGAAGAAAGAAGATCACCTTCGCAACTTCCTCGTTTTCCTGCTTCTGTGAGCAGCTTCTGACGTCAAATACCTATCATGCTTCTGTCCCTATTACTGTCCAACAAACTACAGAGCTACAGAACAACCGGAAAGAAAAGTAGAGTTCTGCGTGGTTCCTTCTTAAATGTGAGCAGGAGCACCATTTTCCAAAAAGGATTCTGTGGAGTGACGACGCAATATTCAAGTGGAATAGAGAGGGTAATCGGCATACCTGTAGCTACTGGACGACGGAAATCCTTCACTTCACTCTACAGCATCTTACCCGGAGTTAGAGTACGGTGTGGATTCGGTACTGTACGTATCGTTGGACCTTTCTTCTTCAACGGTACTTTGAAAGGTGCCACTTATTTGGAGATGCTTCAAAATTCTGCCCCTGTCCGTGAAATTTTCCTGGATGACAAGATCTGTTTCCAACAAGATGGAGCGCTACCTAACCGCCATGGGATATGACGCCTTCCCTCCAAGAAAGCAGGTCTAACAGATGGATAGAAAGGAGGGGCAGCGTGAAGTATCCTCCTGGCTCATCCTATCTTACTCTTCTGGGTTTCTTCATGTGGGAAATTTTAAAGGTTGTTAACGGAAGAAATTCAAAATTGAGGAGTCGAAGAACACTATCAAAAAAAAAGAACTCCTGCATGTGCCATTACATGTGTGAAGGCGTTTGCGTCTCTGTGAAGCACCGGTGTGAGAACTGCCCGCAGAATCACGGTTATCAGTTTGAACAGATGTAGTATTCGTATCATATAGGTGTAATTTTTGTAATTATTTACAATCCTGAGCCAACGAATCATAACCACTGTATGTTTTTGCATAGCTACTTCAACAAATGAATATGTTAAAGAGAAACATCGAGTTAAATGACAACGCGAGACGTAAGTACTTGTACAAGTGGTGCTATTTTGGTGTGAAAAACGCCAATCTATGCCTTCTATATAGAGTTTAAGTAGCGAAACAACAACTTGATCAGCTTGTCACACAATTGAATCATGCATGTGGCTCCTCAACAATCAGTCGAAAGAAATGTAAGATTTCAGTCGAGTGAATGGCGTAAACTTGACCATTTTACATCTGAGCATTTTTGTTATACTGTGCTTTCTCTCGAGTCCCAAACATCTTTAAAAGCTTCACTATCAACAGTGTTAGAAAATTTCGAGCAGTACGTGCATTTTTAGGACACCCTGCATTTTGGTGCTATTTTTAGGGTGACTTTTAAGCTCTACATTTTAAAAGAAGCACAACTTTTTACATTTTAAAAGAAGCACAACTTAATTTATGCTGCCACTTTATGGACTAACTATGACATGAGTTTAAGCAAAACAAACCAATGATAAAGCGCAGAAATTCAGACAAGTGTGTGGCGTAGTCCCTTCCGCTCATATGTCATTAGATTACTATTTTCTTCTTTTTTTCATTTTTTTCTTTCATACAATCTCCTTTTCTACTTCTACCGAGAGCAAAGTCACCACCTTTCAAACGGTGGCACATTTTTTTTTGAGAGCTGAATTCTTACTACGGCTTCCTACACACGAATGCGCTCACAAAGGGACAGACATAGATATAGGAGGCTAATAATGATGCTGCTTATATAAACCGAACGGAGCCGGTATCACAGCGAAAGCTCTCATATAATACACATTAATTGTTTTTTTTTTAATTATTAGGCAAATAAATCTGGAGCGATTCTAACCTGCGCCCGGCCTTAGCTCGCCTTGCAGCGGGATAAGGCCATTCGCTTCTTCATTCTTCTTGTCGCTGATCATGGTTCGTTCATAGGATCCTGAAACCTCCTTGATCTTCACCTGTTGTGATCGCTGTTTACCACTCAACTCCAACAAACAGAAAACTCAAATGTAAAGAAACGATTACGCACCACTGTCTAGGTCACCGAGGACGCTGAGAAGAGTATCCACTCTCGTTGTGAAGCCCGATAGTCTGGTGAGTTCTCGCCCGGCCAGTGCCAGTCGACCAAGCGCCTCTGCGAGCTTGAACATCATTCGGCCAGAGTTGTAGTATTCCTTAATACGTTCTCTTAGGTCATCCTTTAAGAAATAGAGTTATTTGCTTTTCACCTGAATAAGATCATTCTTGCTCATGCCATTAAAGCTTTCGTTTTTCCGGTCGAAGAATGGACGGCTGACAGCATACCATCCTACAACAGTAGCCACATACTTGGCGACGATGTTGTCCACAAAACCGATCGAGAACCTGCAACAACATATCCCTATCTTACATTGGTGCACAAATCAGTCCTGTTAACTGTACCTGAACAGTATCACTTTCCTCAGATGGCTTACAAGGTTCGCGAACGAACTCAGCAGCGTAGTTCGCTCGCGCTCGTTGCCCTAAACAAAACGTCTTATAGCTTAACTTGAAACTTTTCTGTGCGAAGGTTCTTCCAAATGAGGTCGAACATTGCTTTTGCAAGCCGAATCAAACATCTGCGAATGAAGCCATGTAGCTGCGTATCGGATTTCTCTGATTTTTTCGCGTACGCTGCAACCTTAGACTCTAACGGCGAAGAGGTCAAAGCATCGATCTTCTCGCTGTCTGATGTTGGAGGAGTTCTATAAGGTCTATGGTATACTCTCGTCCGCCGTCGATTAGGGTCTGTTCATACTTCGCGACAGCAGCGACAAGAGCGCAGCGCGCGGAAGTATGAACAGGCGACAAGAGCGACAAGAGCGACTGGAGCGACAAGAGCGACAAGAGCGACTGGTGCGTCGGGCGTAGTGTGGTGTACATAATTGCACCATAAAGACTACTTCGTGGCCTGAAATATCAAGTGAATAGACGTCTTCACGTCTAACTTTAGCTTCAATTGCATTAGTTTTTGGAAACTGAAACAGACACAAGCAAACAGTTATATTAGTGAAAAGTTTCCGGAAACTGAAACAAACACAAGCAAACAGACATATGTTTAGTCAAAAAAGTTGTTAGAATCTGAAACAGACAGAAGCGAACAATCATATTACCTACATCTTCAGTCTGGCACTCAAAATAGACATTAAAGCCCTTCTACCTTTGTGTGAAGAACGTCCGAACAGGAATCGTTTCCTTCCAGCACTAGTGCGCCTTCCAGCACTAGTGCGCCTTCCAGCACTAGTGGGTGTAATTACGTACTCCACACTCCATTCGTCGCCCCAGTCGCTCCAGTCGCTCCCGGCGCCGGCGCGAAGTATGAACAGGCGACAAGAGCGACAAGAGCGACTGGAGCGCCTGGGCGCCGGCGCTCGAGTATGAACACTTTTCGGCGGCGCGCGCTCAGTTTTAATCGATATGCATGTTTTTCACGGGCGACGAGTCGCTCTTGTCGCGAAGTATGAACACGCCCTTAGGCTGACATAGTTCACGGAGTTCTGCAGTCGGATACTTTGCATCATTTAGTGCGAATCAGCTAGTTCGGTGAAATTTCCTAATTTCCTCGACCAAGTTCTATGTTTCCGCTCGTTTTTCGCCGTTTTTCCCGTTATGTTGTCTCATCGGTCTACCGCTGTAGGCTTTTCGTTACAAAGCGCATTTTTTCGAAGCCATGTTTTGCTAGGTCGGTACGTGTGCTCATTTCGGCATTTTTTTTTTTTTGCTCGTAGTCACGGAAACCCAAATTTCTGTGCTGTACATTTCATCATTATCCCCGTGATTTGTCCGGCACAGAAATGTGGCTTTCCATGCCAGCGAGGGAAATCACAGACAAAAGAAAGGACGGAATGAATACAGGCACGATGAAAAAGTTTTCCTCGCGATCGGACTTCCGCCTTCTTTATGCAATGCTCAGCTTTTCGTGACAAGAAGTGGAAGCCACAAAATTCAAAAAGATCCCAGAACGGCCATCAACCGGTATCCCTACGCAGCTATTGTCAGCTTTTGGAAAGCAACAACAGCACAACATCGGCGAGGAATACGACCGCCTCATGCATCATCTGCGCTAAAGGAACATAGAGCTTGAAACCGCCAAGACACTTCTGTCGTGAAAACTTTTGACTTATACACCAGCGCCGTACAGCACGAGCGTCATTCAATGCCAGCTGATGATCTTTGCTTACGGAACCCTGCAAAGAGAAGGGAGGATCTTGAGGAGAGAAGAACGTAATTGTTAACTGAAGATGCAGTAGAGGATTAGAGAAGCTCTCAAAACTTCGCAAATTTCAGGAACAAAACAGCCACTCTGAAAAACTGAACTAAAGAACACCTTTTACAAAAAGGCAGTGGGGAAGACCACTCACGATTTCTACACCGACCTCTTTGATATCCGAATAACCCCATGCTATCTACGGCGGGATGGATACGCCGCATCCTCTTCCCTTTTTCAGGTCCGACACGCCGTTGTATCGATGAGATTTTGTACACCACCTGCGGCCATGAATGTTCCCGAGGACGTTCATGGCTTCCCACGGGAAGCGACCGGGTCGAAGGTAGAAATTGCTATTTATAAGCATTACGGGAGCCAACGGTACGGTCTCACGTGGCTGGCTGAATAAATTCGCTCAACCCGCACTCGGTTGATCGGGAAGGTCGGGAAGCTGTCATGCTAAATCCGCTGTGCGATTGCACCCACAGCCAATATGGTGGCATAAAGTTGACATGCGCGAATTCTTCCATATTCGAAACGGAAATAGTCAATGTTGGAGTGGTTTCGCTTTAGCTCAATATGAGGGTCGACCGCACATAAATCTTTTAGGAAGCCTATCAACCTTGGTGAGTTGTGAAAAGACAATAAACTTACGAAAAGTTCCCAACTTAAGATTCAAATTTTTGCAATTCTCGCTGCGAATCTAAGTCACGCATTGGGGTCGCCCTGGCTTCACGTTGATTCATGAATGCCAACCGCGTACCGGGAGACCGGGAACGAGAAGCAGCGGGAGCAAGATGATTTCGCTTATCTTCTCGCTCCCACCGCTTCATGAATACGGCCACTGTTTCCACTGGATCTCATCAGGAGACTTGAACAACCTGCGCATGGAAAAACATGACAATGTCATTCATCTGCCAAGTGACACACATGCCTGGGCTGCTTGAAAGCATCGATCTAACCATTTTTAACACATTCGCGACGAGAGCGCTCTCGCGCACAATGCGCGCGACGGCCCGCTGCCTTGTTGGCGCGCGCGGGTGTCCACTCATTTGTGTGGACATCGTCCCTCGCGAGAGTTACTTTCTGTAAGTAAATTTTAATCGATCTTTGGAAGAAGATCTGAACATTGGTTTGTTACTACAATTTGGGAATTTGAAAAGAAAATCGAACAAAAACATCAAAAAAGGAAGTTTTTCCCAAATATTCCCGTCCACACATATGAGTGGACACCGTCCATCGCACCCTCTTCGCTGTCCACTCATATATGTGGACACCGTCGCGAATGAGTTAAAGAGCACTTGTGGCTTCATTCTGTATACTAAAACTAATTCACTAAAATCAAGCATACCGAAACAAAAAGTACCTGGTAAAATGCGATTTCTTCGCTGTTCATGATGAGACGGGAATTGACATAGCGGAATTCGCCCTCTAGTGCTTGTTCTTGCACGGTTAACCGACCGATCTATAACAGAGAGTCTTTCTTCGCTGTTTATAGTCAACTGCTCGCGACACTAGCTGCAGTGTAGGTGTGGTGTGCCATGCATTCTACTTCCAAGCCCAATAAAGAGGGCTAGATATTATTAACCTTATATATTGTAAACGATTGATATATAGCTTTATTGTAAGCGCTAGTTATTATAAGCGGTAAATGCTTTTTTTCCAAACTCATCCTTCTTTTTATCCTTCTTCTCACTTTTTTATCTAATGGAACTCTAGAGTTTTTTGAAGCGCATCACTCAACAACTTGCCTAAAACAACCACTACGAAACTGCTTTTATAAAAAAAAAACAGAGTGGATTTCCGTTTTTCTAGCATCATTCAATAATCGTAATTTTACTTATAAAGTTTTGTATGCTAGCAAGTATGCTTTATATTAAATGCGCATTCTTTCATTTATGACGTGGGATAACGCGAATGTATGTATGTATTTATGTATGTATGTATGTATATATATATATATATATATATATATAAGAATGTATATAAGAATGTATAATATGTAATGAATGTAATCTAAATAAATAAATAGAGGACTCACCGGTCTCCTGAGGTACGTAAGGAAGACACCCGAGCCGAGTAGGTAAGCGAAGAGAATCGCAGGCGCTCCCCAGCCAAGAGCTCCTCCAAGGCGAGACACATACAGCAGCACGTCGACAACAGGCTGTAGAAAAGGGATAATTAGCCTCAGAATTCCAGAAGACACAGCTGAAAAGAGAGGACAAAGACAAACCTTTGTAAGGTTGGAGTACAGCTCAACTAGTCCTTCGCAGAATTTCTCGACATCCTGAGTGAGAAGCTGGTCAGCGTTCTGGATGCGATTGTCAAGATTCGACATTTTGTAGAAGGTGAAACCCCTTAGAAGCAATTTTTAAAGCGAAACGTCTTCGGATTAAGAGATCTCTCACTTCAGATACTGACTGTAGAGGTGCTTGGTGAGACGCTCCCGGAATCGAAGTTTCACTTCATTGAGACCGAACTGAAAGCAGTGAGAGTATGAAGCCAGAAGATACAGCACTTAGGGGTGCTGACTCATACATGGGCTAGGCTACAATTCTGCTCCAAACCGGTACTTCTTAGCTAAATAATCTTGAGAGTACGGTGCTTTCTAGTAAAATGACCACTTCAAACCTGTACTTCTTAGCTAAATAATCTTGAGAGTACGGTGCTTTCTAGTAAAATGACCACTTACCTTCAGAATTGCGTTAGTTACAGAAATGGCTGGCATGGCCAGTCCGTACTTTACCACATTCATCAAAAACTGCAGCTTATCACGTGAGATTATAGCTCTGAAATCGGCCGGAGATTATATCTATTGATTATCCATATCGCATTCGAAATCGATAAACTAACGCTTCTATTCCAGTAGCCGTAATGATCATGTAGACGTCGGCATACGTACGGCAGAGCAGCGACACGGCGATCAGTATGAGGTAGAACATCTGGCAAGTGATAGAATGTCTTCAACCTTATCATTAGCTTTCAGGAAATTCAATGAGAACTTCGCACCTCAACACTGAAGAAGCTAGGGACGAGAATCTTCAAAATCCGTATCAACTTCTTCAGAAACTCGCCGTCTACATGGGCTTTGTCCTTCGACGGCTGGCCACTCTTTGTAACGAACACTCTTGATTGTGAAGCTCTGAAACACGAAGTCGATTCAGGAGTAATTCTATAATACAAGCTATTTTCTGAGTTAGAGAAAGCTTTAAATTTTATGGAAAAATATTCCTTTTTGCTCTCATATTTCTGAAAACAAAGAACGTCGGCTACGTACGGACCTGTTCTTGTTGCGCAATACCACGCTTTAGAAGCCTAGGTCAAGCACGAGGGCCGAACGAACTCAATGTTCGAACTACAGCGAGAGAGCGAAGGTCCGTAAGTATCGAGCTTCATCGAGATTCGGTGACCAGCGCCACTGTCACTGTGGCGAGCTATCGTGAGCTAGGTGGGCCGGTCACGTCATGCGTTTCGCTGGCCACCAGTTCGACAAGCGCGTAGTCAGCTGAGTCTGTGCGCAGTTAAAAGGACTTCATGTGTCTTAAAAACGAAATGCCAACACTTCCTGGATGTCCTGAACGAGTGAAGCTGTTCATGTGCCCCGACTGAAAGCTGAACCTGGTGACCACCACACATTCTTGAATGGGGACACTCAGAGCGCCGCTCGGTCATTGAAACATTAGATTGATGGTACAGATGGTACAAGTAATGTTCCTTCAAGCCGTTCTATATCAATTAGGAGATATAGATTACTTAGGAGATCAAGCCATTTTAAGGGTTGAAAAACGATCCGAAGGTTATCCTAAATTTTTTTGGTTCTTTACACATTTTCAAGTCCGGACATAATATAAAGAACATAGAGGCTATATGCCGTAAAGGATGATTTATTGCGCCAGACGGGTTTCGAACCCGCGATGATGTTACGCTTTACCAAACGATAGCATTATCATCTCTATATCACAGGTGAGGGATGGGCGGAAATTCTGTTTTCTGTTTGTGATTCTCTGGCCACTTTGGGACAAATTTTTCTGTTTTCGAGGAAAATGGCCAAAAATTGGAAACAGAAAATAAAGCTGGAAACAAAATTATATAATAGTAATCCAATAAAAAAGAATCAAAAAAACTATTATATAATCATGCGTTTCACTCCAAAATAACGTTCTAGAATATACTTGTTTGGCAAGAATAATTAGATTTTTGGGGAATCGGGTCCTTGGGGAGAGCAATACGCCCTATGATAATTTCGAAATTTTCTGTTTTCTGTTTTGTGATTTTTCTGTTTTCTGGCGTTTTTGGCTTTCCTGTTTTTAGGAGAAGGCTATTTTTTGTAATCTGTTTTCTGGGAAAATTTTAAAAATTTCCGCCCAATCCTTCCTTGTACCAGGGTACCGCGGATGTTTCGTGCGGTCAAACAGCACCGGTAGCTTAAGGTATAGCATCGCTGAATGAAAAGCGGAAGAAACGGGTTCGAGTCCCGCGTTGCGCAAGAGCTTTGGTTCATTCTTGAAAACATCAAAAATATCTACTGCATCGTCAGAAAACTACCGCTTAAATTTCTCATTTGAAGCATTTGTAACGTGGCTACCTTTCCACTTTTTCATGTTTATTTCTTATTTTTAATTACTATCCCCATATCATGTGACAATTTTCATCGCTTCAGCACAGCTATCGTCTTGCCCTTGAACAAATCCGCATTGAATTATTTTTGCACTCGAATTTAGAAGAGTTCTCCCAGTTTCATCCTGATGATGAGTTCCGAATGCACCCTTCGTCATTTTTTGTATTCGTCAACGGGAACTTACTTCGAGGCTTTGCTGTACCATTTAATGACAGCGAAGAACGCGGCGAATCCACAAAGACCTGGCGCATACTGCTTGAAGGTCAACGTTGACGCCAACAGTCGCACTTGATCGAATTTCGAAAGTGCACCCATGCCTCTGCTTTGAAAAACGCGTATATTTTACCGGATTTTGGACACAACCGAGCGAAACGAGAAAAGCAAACGAATCACGTGAAGGTGGTAGATGCAGGTCAGAATACACAATTCACGGTCCCCGAGATTTTAAGGTGCTGGACGGAAATTTTGTTGACGTTCAACATGACCACACTGTAAGTGAAATAAAAACAGATGACAAACAAGAACTTCAGATCCACAGTAACACACAGAATAACCACATGAGGAAATGGAGAAGATGGTTTACCCTATAAGAAAAAAGCAAACAACTGTAGCCCATTGACAAACAGATCTGAACGACGTAGCATCCATCAAATTAAACCAGACAACTTGTGACCAATCAGATTCTGCAGAATTCGAATAGTCTGAACAGAAGGCCCTAGCATATCATCGGTTTCACTAAACAACTTGATAAACTCTCGTAGGTTTCTATAAAGGATAAAAGGAGAAAGGACGGCGTTACTCGATCCCTTTTGGGATGAATCCACGCATTCTACTTCTACGGATGTCGTGGATACGACGAATGCGTATTTGGTGATACACTGCGGTGGTCAACCGATGAACAAGTGCTTTAACCTTTCTATTATAGACAAATCTGGTACCGATTCACCGACCCCGGAGGAATGGAAGGCTTAGTTGGCCTGGGCGGGAAATCCCAACTAGGAGCCTGGGCCCCAATTCATGAACGACTTACCGGCCGGTAAGTGTAAAACCTACCGCCACTCTCAACTTACTCGCAATTTATGTACGCGCGGCGAGGAAAATCAACGGTAGGTTTCGAAGGAAATGGTACCTCGATAGCGCGTCCGGAATCATCTAGGGCCGAGGCAAGGGTTTTGCTCCCCTGCTAGTTTCTGACCTAACACAACGACCCTGGTGCTTTGCTGACTCATCCGCCAAATCAATACTCGACAGGAGCGCCTTCTATTGGTTCTAGGGTCATGAATCAGAAGCAGAGGTAAGTTCCAGGTAAGTGGTCGGTAGGTGGCCGTCGAGGTAAATCGGGGTCGGATTTACCGCCCACCGCATTCATGAATCATTTCATGGCCCTGGTATCGAGTGCGCGCGACAGCCGGCACTTTCTCCGACTGCGCCCACTCCTAGAACAACAAATAAAATCAAACGCTCTTAATTCTTCATTAAAGGAGAAAGGATAACAGAAGGCGTCAATCCCTTTTGGGATGCGCTACGCATTCTACTTCTACGGGATGTCGTGGAGGCGATCTGAATGCGTATTTGGCCATACTATGAGTTGCGGTGGCCAGCCGATGAACAAGTCAGCCCTTTATCCTTTCCAAACAAGTCTGGTACCAATTCACCGACTCCGGAGGGATGGAGGGCTTGGTTGGCCTGGGCGGGAAATCCGAACCAGAAACCTGGTATCGGGTGCAGGCGACAGTCGGCGCCTCCTCCGACAGCGCTACACGCGCCCAAATTCTTCATTATCCATATAAACTAATCACAAGAAGCTAAATGAGTGCTCGGCGTAGTTTATTGAAAATAATTGATTGCTGAAATATCAGAAGTTAGGCGCTTTATTGATAGTGCACTTAATCAGCCCTTCAAATCGCATCTGAAGTGCTGTTAGACAAATAACAAACCTTAGAAATATCTGGACCTGCCACGCAGCCTGAAACTTTGTTATCATCCGATATCAGGAGACCACTTAATCACCTCAAATATTGTAAAGGTTATCGATGAGGCGGCAATACTGACCTGAGGATATCGCGACGCATCCAGAGGAGACCAGCAGACCTGATGCCAGAGGTCGTTGTTGTATCCTGGACCACCTACGGCGCAGCGGCGAAGTTATGTATTTCTTGAGTCGAACATCCAGAAGGGAGTTCAAGAAGATGTAAACGATCATGTAAAGGAGGGTATTCCACCTTCCAGACTCAAGTAGCACAAATCGTGAATATTTCACAGATAAAGGCTAGTTATTCAAAGGATACAGTAAAAGTATAAAAGTTGGCCTTAACCAATTCTAGTGGAATATGCCACGAATTCTACTTCACGATGTCGCAGAGGCATTTTGAAGCTTATGTGGCCTATTCAACGGCTTGCGATTGTCAATCAATGAACAAGTCAGGCCTTTTCTCGAGCAGGTTTGACGCAAATTAACCAACCACCGTGCTGGGATGGAAGTCCTGGTTGTCCTAAACCGGTTTCAAAATATGATCGATTCGGGGTCACGTTAGACTACACCGCTTCTTGGCCTATTTGTGTTCTGGATAGGCTACAGTATTAGTCAATATAATACGGATAAAATAAGATTAAGAGAGATTAAATTTATCATTGATTTATTAAAGAGATTAAAAATGAAGGCTTGCCCATGTGGTCATTTTATGTAAGACTCAACACCTAAAATCTGAAGAATTTGAAGCTTAGAGCTTTCTTATTTCTGTGTAATCTTAACATGTCTCGGATTTTTGAAGAAATTCTGCAGAGGAAATATCTCACCATGCACCAGATAATGTCAAAGTCATGACCAGACAGTTCCTCACCCCAAATTTTCCAACAGTTCGCAGCTAGAAAACTCGGTGCTAGTCGTTAATATGGGCAGCGTTGAGAGTCTAGAACATCGAATGGGCTTGGAACCAAAAAAGGCCATCTATATCCGATCGGTGTCTATTGGTGCTGTGATAAGCTGGAGCTTGTTCGATCGCTACTGTGATTTGTTGTTCCTGGCTGGCACGTTTTCACTTCCCCATGCTGTCTGCATCAACGACTAGCAGAGGATTTTCTTAGAGGCGACCTTCATTGATAGCGGCATGCCAAACGAATAGTTGCTAGACAAAATAAAACGTGTAGTTCTGAAATTATAGTCGTTTAAAATCCTACTATATAAGCGAGAACGGTCGTTTGTCTGTCTAAATTTGTTTATTTGTTTGTTTGTTTGCACAGAAGTGCTGGAAGAGTGTGTTGGGAGGAAGTGTGGGTATGGGGTTGTAGTTGTGTGGTGTCACCTACGTCGTATTGAGAGGGGTCAGAAAACGTATCGCTAATGTCACGCAAAGGACGTCCGAGTTCAGAACATGTGTCATCGACGTCGTGAAAGCAAGCGTTCGAGTTCAGAAGAGGTGTCATCGACGTCGTTCAACAAGCGTCTGGGTTTAGAAGACATGTCATCAATGTCGCACAAAGGATGTCCAGGTTGAGAAGAGGTGTCACCAATGGCGCGCAAGAGGTGTTCAGATTCAGACTACGTGTCACTGATGTCGCGCAATGGGTGTCTAGATTAAGAAGACGTGTAACTGATGTCGCGCAAAGGACGTCCGGCTTGAGAAGACATGTCACCGAAGTCCTTCATCAGGTGTCTGGGTTGAGAAGAGATGTCATCAAAGTCACGGATTCAGACGACATTGGTGACAACGATGACAACGACAACGACATACGTGACAACGATGTCGCTTAAAGCACGTCAGCATACAGCACACATATCACCGACGTCGTTCATCAGGTGACTGGGTTTAAAAGGAGTGTCACTGATGTCACGAAAGGTCTGTCCGTATTCAGACGACGTATTATCAGTGAAGGTGGGACCAGTAATGGGGGAGCGGTGAAGGATGGTGGTTCAGTAAGGAGGGACCAGTGAAGGATAGGGGAGCAGTGAAGAGCGGACCAGTAAATCGAGGTTCAGTGAAACAATAGTGGGGACCGACCAAGAGGGGGACCAGTGGACCAGTGAAGGATGAAGCGGAAAAGGGTGACAATAAAGGGGGACCGCTGAAGAGGGACCAGTAAAAGAGGGACCAGTGAGGGTGGGAGCGGTGAAAAGGGGAGGGGGGTCCAGTGAAGGTGGGGGACCTGTAAAGGATTCACTTATAAATGGGAACCACTGAAGTTGAGACCAGTAATGGGGAGCGGTGAAGGGGTTGGGGTCCAGTGAAAGAGACCAATAAATGGGGTACCAGTGAAGGACCAGTCAAGGGGACCAGCAAGGGAGCCAATAAAGGGAACACTAGTTAAGGGGTTCAGAAAAGTTTCCAGTAATAGAACCATTAAAGGTGACCATAATTAATAAATAGAACGAGTACTTCAGAGAATGAATCGCGTACGTGCAATAGAGGGTGAGGTACCATAGGAGCAGTTTTGAGGATTTTGCTCTACTGTATTCTGCTATACCATTCTATATAGCAAAACATGTTTTTTTACTATAATGAATGAGAGAAGACCTAAAGAGGACAAGAAGTGGTGTTCTATTTTCCGGGTTTGGGGCGAAGTCCCCAACCAGACGTTTGGCGGCCGGCAGGCCGTTGAACGTCTGGTAACAAAAAAGAACGGAGAACACTTTCATAGCTAACACAAAAATAAAAAGTTAAAAAATGCTAAGTAAATTATTATAGAAACGAGGCAATATATACTGAAATTCCAACAGTAATCTGCACCAAATCTCTATTGGTGCGCCTCTCATTCAAATAAAAGTAAAGAATCTTCTTCCAAATGATGAATAACCTTCAAGAAATAGGTCAATTGAAATGACTATAGAAAGTCCGTTTGTCATTTAAAAAATCTATCAAAAAATGAACAGTGAGTGAAGAAATCAGGCGACAGTTGCGCCTGTAGAAGGCGGTTCTACTTCCAGCTAGTGCTGGCTCGTTTAACGGTTTGGGCTCGCCTACACCAAAGGCCTCCAAAACGATAGGCGTTGCCAATCACACAATTTTCATCCAATTAGCCACGCATCATTAGCTCTCACAAAGGTCTCGCCTGCGATAGAATGGTTCTCGATCACTAGTTGACGGACAAGTTCTGCTAGACACGCTTTCTGACATTCAGTCCCATCTGGTGAGGATAGAAGTGGACGACGCGCCAATATTGGAAATCGTAGAAAAATAAAAAATGGACAGCTTGAAGCTTGCTAAAATGGGATGCATGATAGGGCGGTTGTAGGTAGCGGCTGCTGTTCTTTGTGGCAAAATTTTGAATATTTGTTCGGGTTTCGTGAGCCTTCTATCCTTCTGGGATAGGTGAATTGGTAGGAGACTTCTCTGACTTTCTGGGAACGACAACAACACTGTCTTGTTTATCGGCTAACCATCGCAATTGTACATTGTACAGGCCGAACTCCCAGTCGGATTGCCTCCCGAGAGCCCCAAGAACAAGAGAACGTGGTGCCTCCCTAGTCCCAAAGGAGTGATTAACGTCGCCTTAGATCGTTTGATTCCGAATACGTTTCAGTGTTGTTCAAAACTAGCTGTTGTTGAATAATGGGTAGTAAAGAATCCAGGAAGGCATTTCTGATTTGTCGACCGATTCCCACACTTGCTATGTCAGCTACGACAAAGGCAATAGGCAAAAACGTGAGGCTGAGGAGAAGGGCATTAAAGACCAGACGAACTGCGAAGCCGGCGGATTCTTGAGGTCGGACTGTAGTTTGAGTTGTGGCAAATCAATGGCCTGCGAAAGGCCACACGACGTCGCCTTATCAGTCGGATTTCTAGTTCCGTTGCAAATCGAAGCACGAATTGAACAAAAAGCGACAACTGACGTCGCCGGCAACCGGTATGACGAGAAGTCTCAGTTGTTCAAAGAAACAACTCTGCAAATACATCACATGCTAACGACGCCATGGGTACACAGTTCAGCAGTCGTATCTAACAAAGAGATCATACGGAGGCGGATTCATCAACCTTACAGCAATTTAACAGAGAAAATTACAGCCGAAATCCCCAACAGCGCGGCTTATTAAGCGATATGGTGAGCGATAAGCCGCGTTCTCTGAGTTTTCCGCTGTAAATTCTCTGTTAAAGTAATGTAAGTCGTTGACGAATTCGATCCAGAACAGAACAGCGATAGAGCGCATTTGTTCGGGAAGTCAATCAAGATTCCCACAAGTGTAGTTACAGCAGAAACATTGGTGTTCAAGTAGTCTTCGCATGGTGCTTGCATATGACGGAAATATTTCTGACCCGAAAATATTAGTTACATTAGTTAAGAAATAGACACTAACAGCACAAAGGGCCCTCGAAGTCTTGATATTTCGGAAAAGCTTGTTTAATACCTGCCACTGTCACGATTGAATACTTATTCACTGAGAAAAATTTGATTTTTTTTGAGAATTAGGTTGCGCACGGATGCAGGGTAAAAATCAGATGATCTCGTAAAGAAGCATAAGTATCGATCTGGCATATAAATGGGGAAGCACAGAATGATCGAAAGTGATCGATTGGCGAGCGAAGGTTTCGGAACACTGTGAGAATCAGCGGGCAGATGATAAGAACAGGCAGCGCCGCCTAGTCAGACGAGTGGCGAGAAAGCGAAGCGGAAGATAATGACTTACGGCTGCCTGCGAGACGAGAACGGGACACGCGGGCTAAACTGTATTCCCATAGAGGAATTTGGAGGTTGCGTACTTAGAAGCAGAGGACAGATATAGGCACTGCTGCTGAATTTCATACCAGAATTGCGCCATGTACCCTAGTTATAAACGATACCACTCATTTCTAGAATGCGTGTTCAGCCCAAATAACGACGACAGATTATGGGAATGAGAACGCTGCTAGCCTATCGCCGTCCTCATTTAAATAACTAGTAGAACTCGAGTTTTTTGGCTGGATTCCTATCGCTTCTGCTCTGATGCCTCCCACACCAGTTCTTTATACAAATTTATTTAAATCAATGTTTTATTATCACGCTTTTAAGGCACACGATTACGATCCATGTTTGGAACCAATCAAAATAAATAAATAAAATTAGCTAACAGTACAGGCAGCTCTACTACAGAATCATGAGATTTATAAAAAGTAGGAGTGAGTCACAACATTTGACGAGCCAAGCCTCTCCAAAGGTGGAGTAAAACCAAGACATAAAGCAAATGGCACAGTGCTTCCGTATTTCGATCGCCACGATGTCATCGCTGCAGTGGCGCGGAGATTGCGCCACGTTCACCTCGCTGAGGCATCAGCGGCTCAATGCAGAGGGTGCGCTGAAGAATTCTGCCAGCAGTGCTCGTTCGGATCACAACCGCATGCGAGCAAAACTATCGCAGCGAGCAGGGTTCGAACCTACGCGGGCAATGCCCATTGGATTTCAAGTCCAACTCCTTAACCACTCGGAGATCGCTGCAGTGGCGCGGAGATTGCGCCACGTTCACCTCGCTGAGGCATCAGCGGCTCAATGCAGAGGGTGCGCTGAAGAATTCTGCCAGCAGTGCTCGTTCGGATCACAACTGCATGCGAGCAAAACTATCGCAGCGAGCAGGGTTCGAACCTACGCGGGCAATGCCCATTGGATTTCAAGTCCAACTCCTTAACCACTCGGAGATCGCTGCAGTGGCGCGGAGATTGCGCCACGTTCACCTCGCTGAGGCATCAGCGGCTCAATGCAGAGGGTGCGCTGAAGAATTCTGGCAGCAGTTCTCGTTCGGATCACAACTGCATGCGAGCAAAACTATCGCAGCGAGCAGGGTTCGAACCTACGCGGGCAATGCCCATTGGATTTCAAGTCCAACTCCTTAACCACTCGGACATCGCTGCAGTGGCGCGGAGATTGCGCCACGTTCACCTCGCTGAGGCATCAGCGGCTCAATGCAGAGGGTGCGCTGAAGAATTCTGCCAGCAGTGCTCGTTCGGATCACAACTGCATGCGAGCAAAACTATCGCAGCGAGCAGGGTTCGAACCTACGCGGGCAATGCCCATTGGATTTCAAGTCCAACTCCTTAACCACTCGGACATCGCTGCAGTGGCGCGGAGATTGCGCCACGTTCACCTCGCTGAGGCATCAGCGGCTCAATGCAGAGGGTGCGCTGAAGAATTCTGCCAGCAGTGCTCGTTCGGATCACAACTGCATGCGAGCAAAACTATCGAAGCGAGCAGGGTTCGAACCTACGCGGGCAATGCCCATTGGATTTCAAGTCCAACTCCTTAACCACTCGGACATCGCTGCAGTGGCGCGGAGATTGCGCCCCGTTCACCTCGCTGAGGCATCAGCGGCTCAATGCAGAGGGTGCGCTGAAGAATTCTGCCAGCAGTGCTCGTTCGGATCACAACCGCATGCGAGCAAAACTATCGCAGCGAGCAGGGTTCGAACCTACGCGGGCAATGCCCATTGGATTTCAAGTCCAACTCCTTAACCACTCGGACATCGCTGCAGTGGCGAGGAGATTGCGCCACGTTCACCTCGCTGAGGCATCAGCGGCTCAATGCAGAGGGTGCGCTGAAGAATTCTGCCAGCAGTGCTCGTTCGGATCACAACTGCATGCGAGCAAAATTATCGCAGCGAGCAGGGTTCGAACCTACGCGGGCAATGCCCATTGGATTTCAAGTCCAACTCCTTAACCACTCGGACATCGCTGCAGTGGCGCGGAGATTGCGCCCCGTTCACCTCGCTGAGGCATCAGCGGCTCAATGCAGAGGGTGCGCTGAAGAATTCTGCCAGCAGTGCTCGTTCGGATCACAACCGCATGCGAGCAAAACTATCGCAGCGAGCAGGGTTCGAACCTACGCGGGCAATGCCCATTGGATTTCAAGTCCAACTCCTTAACCACTCGGACATCGCTGCAGTGCCGCAGAGATTGCGCCCCGTTCACCTCGCTGAGGCATCAGCGGCTCAATGCAGAGGGTGCGCTGAAGAATTCTGCCAGCAGTTCTCGTTCGGATCACAACTGCATGCGAGCAAAACTATCGCAGCGAGCAGGGTTCGAACCTACGCGGGCAATGCCCATTGGATTTCAAGTCCAACTCCTTAACCACTCGGACATCGCTGCAGTGGCGCGGAGATTGCGCCACGTTCACCTCGCTGAGGCATCAGCGGCTCAATGCAGAGGGTGCGCTGAAGAATTCTGCCAGCAGTGCTCGTTCGGATCACAACTGCATGCGAGCAAAACTATCGAAGCGAGCAGGGTTCGAACCTACGCGGGCAATGCCCATTGGATTTCAAGTCCAACTCCTTAACCACTCGGACATCGCTGCAGTGGCGCGGAGATTGCGCCCCGTTCACCTCGCTGAGGCATCAGCGGCTCAATGCAGAGGGTGCGCTGAAGAATTCTGCCAGCAGTGCTCGTTCGGATCACAACCGCATGCGAGCAAAACTATCGCAGCGAGCAGGGTTCGAACCTACGCGGGCAATGCCCATTGGATTTCAAGTCCAACTCCTTAACCACTCGGACATCGCTGCAGTGGCGAGGAGATTGCGCCACGTTCACCTCGCTGAGGCATCAGCGGCTCAATGCAGAGGGTGCGCTGAAGAATTCTGCCAGCAGTGCTCGTTCGGATCACAACTGCATGCGAGCAAAATTATCGCAGCGAGCAGGGTTCGAACCTACGCGGGCAATGCCCATTGGATTTCAAGTCCAACTCCTTAACCACTCGGACATCGCTGCAGTGGCGCGGAGATTGCGCCCCGTTCACCTCGCTGAGGCATCAGCGGCTCAATGCAGAGGGTGCGCTGAAGAATTCTGCCAGCAGTGCTCGTTCGGATCACAACCGCATGCGAGCAAAACTATCGCAGCGAGCAGGGTTCGAACCTACGCGGGCAATGCCCATTGGATTTCAAGTCCAACTCCTTAACCACTCGGACATCGCTGCAGTGCCGCAGAGATTGCGCCCCGTTCACCTCGCTGAGGCATCAGCGGCTCAATGCAGAGGGTGCGCTGAAGAATTCTGCCAGCAGTTCTCGTTCGGATCACAACTGCATGCGAGCAAAACTATCGCAGCGAGCAGGGTTCGAACCTACGCGGGCAATGCCCATTGGATTTCAAGTCCAACTCCTTAACCACTCGGACATCGCTGCAGTGGCGAGGAGATTGCGCCACGTTCACCTCGCTGAGGCATCAGCGGCTCAATGCAGAGGGTGCGCTGAAGAATTCTGCCAGCAGTGCTCGTTCGGATCACAACTGCATGCGAGCAAAACTATCGCAGCGAGCAGGGTTCGAACCTACGCGGGCAATGCCCATTGGATTTCAAGACCAACTCCTTAACCACTCGGACATCGCTGCAGTGGCGCGGAGATTGCGCCCCGTTCACCTCGCTGAGGCATCAGCGGCTCAATGCAGAGGGTGCGCTGAAGAATTCTGCCAGCAGTGCTCGTTCGGATCACAACCGCATGCGAGCAAAACTATCGCAGCGAGCAGGGTTCGAACCTACGCGGGCAATGCCCATTGGATTTCAAGTCCAACTCCTTAACCACTCGGACATCGCTGCAGTGGCGCGGAGATTGCGCCACGTTCACCTCGCTGAGGCATCAGCGGCTCAATGCAGAGGGTGCGCTGAAGAATTCTGCCAGCAGTTCTCGTTCGGATCACAACTGCATGCGAGCAAAACTACCGCAGCGAGCAGGGTTCGAACCTACGCGGGCAATGCCCATTGGATTTCAAGTCCAACTCCTTAACCACTCGGACATCGCTGCAGTGGCGCGGAGATTGCGCCCCGTTCACCTCGCTGAGGCATCAGCGGCTCAATGCAGAGGGTGCGCTGAAGAATTCTGCCAGCAGTGCTCGTTCGGATCACAACCGCATGCGAGCAAAACTATCGCAGCGAGCAGGGTTCGAACCTACGCGGGCAATGCCCATTGGATTTCAAGTCCAACTCCTTAACCACTCGGACATCGCTGCAGTGGCGAGGAGATTGCGCCACGTTCACCTCGCTGAGGCATCAGCGGCTCAATGCAGAGGGTGCGCTGAAGAATTCTGCCAGCAGTGCTCGTTCGGATCACAACTGCATGCGAGCAAAATTATCGCAGCGAGCAGGGTTCGAACCTACGCGGGCAATGCCCATTGGATTTCAAGTCCAACTCCTTAACCACTCGGACATCGCTGCAGTGGCGCGGAGATTGCGCCCCGTTCACCTCGCTGAGGCATCAGCGGCTCAATGCAGAGGGTGCGCTGAAGAATTCTGCCAGCAGTGCTCGTTCGGATCACAACCGCATGCGAGCAAAACTATCGCAGCGAGCAGGGTTCGAACCTACGCGGGCAATGCCCATTGGATTTCAAGTCCAACTCCTTAACCACTCGGACATCGCTGCAGTGCCGCAGAGATTGCGCCCCGTTCACCTCGCTGAGGCATCAGCGGCTCAATGCAGAGGGTGCGCTGAAGAATTCTGCCAGCAGTTCTCGTTCGGATCACAACTGCATGCGAGCAAAACTATCGCAGCGAGCAGGGTTCGAACCTACGCGGGCAATGCCCATTGGATTTCAAGTCCAACTCCTTAACCACTCGGACATCGCTGCAGTGGCGCGGAGATTGCGCCACGTTCACCTCGCTGAGGCATCAGCGGCTCAATGCAGAGGGTGCGCTGAAGAATTCTGCCAGCAGTGCTCGTTCGGATCACAACTGCATGCGAGCAAAACTATCGAAGCGAGCAGGGTTCGAACCTACGCGGGCAATGCCCATTGGATTTCAAGTCCAACTCCTTAACCACTCGGACATCGCTGCAGTGGCGCGGAGATTGCGCCCCGTTCACCTCGCTGAGGCATCAGCGGCTCAATGCAGAGGGTGCGCTGAAGAATTCTGCCAGCAGTGCTCGTTCGGATCACAACCGCATGCGAGCAAAACTATCGCAGCGAGCAGGGTTCGAACCTACGCGGGCAATGCCCATTGGATTTCAAGTCCAACTCCTTAACCACTCGGACATCGCTGCAGTGGCGAGGAGATTGCGCCACGTTCACCTCGCTGAGGCATCAGCGGCTCAATGCAGAGGGTGCGCTGAAGAATTCTGCCAGCAGTGCTCGTTCGGATCACAACTGCATGCGAGCAAAATTATCGCAGCGAGCAGGGTTCGAACCTACGCGGGCAATGCCCATTGGATTTCAAGTCCAACTCCTTAACCACTCGGACATCGCTGCAGTGGCGCGGAGATTGCGCCCCGTTCACCTCGCTGAGGCATCAGCGGCTCAATGCAGAGGGTGCGCTGAAGAATTCTGCCAGCAGTGCTCGTTCGGATCACAACCGCATGCGAGCAAAACTATCGCAGCGAGCAGGGTTCGAACCTACGCGGGCAATGCCCATTGGATTTCAAGTCCAACTCCTTAACCACTCGGACATCGCTGCAGTGCCGCAGAGATTGCGCCCCGTTCACCTCGCTGAGGCATCAGCGGCTCAATGCAGAGGGTGCGCTGAAGAATTCTGCCAGCAGTTCTCGTTCGGATCACAACTGCATGCGAGCAAAACTATCGCAGCGAGCAGGGTTCGAACCTACGCGGGCAATGCCCATTGGATTTCAAGTCCAACTCCTTAACCACTCGGACATCGCTGCAGTGGCGAGGAGATTGCGCCACGTTCACCTCGCTGAGGCATCAGCGGCTCAATGCAGAGGGTGCGCTGAAGAATTCTGCCAGCAGTGCTCGTTCGGATCACAACTGCATGCGAGCAAAACTATCGCAGCGAGCAGGGTTCGAACCTACGCGGGCAATGCCCATTGGATTTCAAGACCAACTCCTTAACCACTCGGACATCGCTGCAGTGGCGCGGAGATTGCGCCCCGTTCACCTCGCTGAGGCATCAGCGGCTCAATGCAGAGGGTGCGCTGAAGAATTCTGCCAGCAGTGCTCGTTCGGATCACAACCGCATGCGAGCAAAACTATCGCAGCGAGCAGGGTTCGAACCTACGCGGGCAATGCCCATTGGATTTCAAGTCCAACTCCTTAACCACTCGGACATCGCTGCAGTGGCGCGGAGATTGCGCCACGTTCACCTCGCTGAGGCATCAGCGGCTCAATGCAGAGGGTGCGCTGAAGAATTCTGCCAGCAGTTCTCGTTCGGATCACAACTGCATGCGAGCAAAACTATCGCAGCGAGCAGGGTTCGAACCTACGCGGGCAATGCCCATTGGATTTCAAGTCCAACTCCTTAACCACTCGGACATCGCTGCAGTGGCGAGGAGATTGCGCCACGTTCACCTCGCTGAGGCATCAGCGGCTCAATGCAGAGGGTGCGCTGAAGAATTCTGCCAGCAGTGCTCGTTCGGATCACAACTGCATGCGAGCAAAACTATCGCAGCGAGCAGGGTTCGAACCTACGCGGGCAATGCCCATTGGATTTCAAGTCCAACTCCTTAACCACTCGGACATCGCTGCAGTGGCCCGGAGATTGCGCCACGTTCACCTCGCTGAGGCATCAGCGGCTCAATGCAGAGGGTGCGCTGAAGAATTCTGCCAGCAGTGCTCGTTCGGATCACAACTGCATGCGAGCAAAACTATCGCAGCGAGCAGGGTTCGAACCTACGCGGGCAATGCCCATTGGATTTCAAGTCCAACTCCTTAACCACTCGGACGTCGCTGCAGTGGCGCGGAGATTGCGCCCCGTTCACCTCGCTGAGGCATCAGCGGCTCAATGCAGAGGGTGCGCTGAAGAATTCTGCCAGCAGTGCTCGTTCGGATCACAACCGCATGCGAGCAAAACTATCGCAGCGAGCAGGGTTCGAACCTACGCGGGCAATGCCCATTGGATTTCAAGTCCAACTCCTTAACCACTCGGACGTCGCTGCAGTGGCGCGGAGATTGCGCCCCGTTCACCTCGCTGAGGCATCAGCGGCTCAATGCAGAGGGTGCGCTGAAGAATTCTGCCAGCAGTGCTCGTTCGGATCACAACCGCATGCGAGCAAAACTATCGCAGCGAGCAGGGTTCGAACCTACGCGGGCAATGCCCATTGGATTTCAAGTCCAACTCCTTAACCACTCGGACATCGCTGCAGTGCCGCAGAGATTGCGCCCCGTTCACCTCGCTGAGGCATCAGCGGCTCAATGCAGAGGGTGCGCTGAAGAATTCTGCCAGCAGTTCTCGTTCGGATCACAACTGCATGCGAGCAAAACTATCGCAGCGAGCAGGGTTCGAACCTACGCGGGCAATGCCCATTGGATTTCAAGTCCAACTCCTTAACCACTCGGACATCGCTGCAGTGGCGAGGAGATTGCGCCACGTTCACCTCGCTGAGGCATCAGCGGCTCAATGCAGAGGGTGCGCTGAAGAATTCTGCCAGCAGTGCTCGTTCGGATCACAACTGCATGCGAGCAAAACTATCGCAGCGAGCAGGGTTCGAACCTACGCGGGCAATGCCCATTGGATTTCAAGACCAACTCCTTAACCACTCGGACATCGCTGCAGTGGCGCGGAGATTGCGCCCCGTTCACCTCGCTGAGGCATCAGCGGCTCAATGCAGAGGGTGCGCTGAAGAATTCTGCCAGCAGTGCTCGTTCGGATCACAACCGCATGCGAGCAAAACTATCGCAGCGAGCAGGGTTCGAACCTACGCGGGCAATGCCCATTGGATTTCAAGTCCAACTCCTTAACCACTCGGACATCGCTGCAGTGGCGCGGAGATTGCGCCACGTTCACCTCGCTGAGGCATCAGCGGCTCAATGCAGAGGGTGCGCTGAAGAATTCTGCCAGCAGTTCTCGTTCGGATCACAACTGCATGCGAGCAAAACTATCGCAGCGAGCAGGGTTCGAACCTACGCGGGCAATGCCCATTGGATTTCAAGTCCAACTCCTTAACCACTCGGACATCGCTGCAGTGGCGAGGAGATTGCGCCACGTTCACCTCGCTGAGGCATCAGCGGCTCAATGCAGAGGGTGCGCTGAAGAATTCTGCCAGCAGTGCTCGTTCGGATCACAACTGCATGCGAGCAAAACTATCGCAGCGAGCAGGGTTCGAACCTACGCGGGCAATGCCCATTGGATTTCAAGTCCAACTCCTTAACCACTCGGACATCGCTGCAGTGGCCCGGAGATTGCGCCACGTTCACCTCGCTGAGGCATCAGCGGCTCAATGCAGAGGGTGCGCTGAAGAATTCTGCCAGCAGTGCTCGTTCGGATCACAACTGCATGCGAGCAAAACTATCGCAGCGAGCAGGGTTCGAACCTACGCGGGCAATGCCCATTGGATTTCAAGTCCAACTCCTTAACCACTCGGACGTCGCTGCAGTGGCGCGGAGATTGCGCCCCGTTCACCTCGCTGAGGCATCAGCGGCTCAATGCAGAGGGTGCGCTGAAGAATTCTGCCAGCAGTGCTCGTTCGGATCACAACCGCATGCGAGCAAAACTATCGCAGCGAGCAGGGTTCGAACCTACGCGGGCAATGCCCATTGGATTTCAAGTCCAACTCCTTAACCACTCGGACATCGCTGCAGTGGCGAGGAGATTGCGCCACGTTCACCTCGCTGAGGCATCAGCGGCTCAATGCAGAGGGTGCGCTGAAGAATTCTGCCAGCAGTTCTCGTTCGGATCACAACTGCATGCGAGCAAAACTATCGCAGCGAGCAGGGTTCGAACCTACGCGGGCAATGCCCATTGGATTTCAAGTCCAACTCCTTAACCACTCGGACATCGCTGCAGTGGCGCGGAGATTGCGCCCCGTTCACCTCGCTGAGGCATCAGCGGCTCAATGCAGAGGGTGCGCTGAAGAATTCTGCCAGCAGTGCTCGTTCGGATCACAACCGCATGCGAGCAAAACTATCGCAGCGAGCAGGGTTCGAACCTACGCGGGCAATGCCCATTGGATTTCAAGTCCAACTCCTTAACCACTCGGACATCGCTGCAGTGGCGCGGAGATTGCGCCACGTTCACCTCGCTGAGGCATCAGCGGCTCAATGCAGAGGGTGCGCTGAAGAATTCTGCCAGCAGTTCTCGTTCGGATCACAACTGCATGCGAGCAAAACTATCGCAGCGAGCAGGGTTCGAACCTACGCGGGCAATGCCCATTGGATTTCAAGTCCAACTCCTTAACCACTCGGACATCGCTGCAGTGGCCCGAAGATTGCGCCACGTTCACCTCGCTGAGGCATCAGCGGCTCAATGCAGAGGGTGCGCTGAAGAATTCTGCCAGCAGTGCTCGTTCGGATCACAACTGCATGCGAGCAAAACTATCGCAGCGAGCAGGGTTCGAACCTACGCGGGCAATGCCCATTGGATTTCAAGTCCAACTCCTTAACCACTCGGACATCGCTGCAGTGGCCCGGAGATTGCGCCACGTTCACCTCGCTGAGGCATCAGCGGCTCAATGCAGAGGGTGCGCTGAAGAATTCTGCCAGCAGTGCTCGTTCGGATCACAACTGCATGCGAGCAAAACTATCGAAGCGAGCAGGGTTCGAACCTACGCGGGCAATGCCCATTGGATTTCAAGTCCAACTCCTTAACCACTCGGACATCGCTGCAGTGGCGCGGAGATTGCGCCACGTTCACCTCGCTGAGGTATCAGCGGCTCAATGCAGAGGGTGCGCTGAAGAATTCTGCCAGCAGTGCTCGTTCGGATCACAACCGCATGTGAGCAAAACTATCGCAGCGAGCAGGGTTCGAACCTACGCGGGCAATGCCCATTGGATTTCAAGTCCAACTCCTTAACCACTCGGACATCGCTGCAGTGGCGAGGAGATTGCGCCACGTTCACCTCGCTGAGGCATCAGCGGCTCAATGCAGAGGGTGCGCTGAAGAATTCTGCCAGCAGTGCTCGTTCGGATCACAACTGCATGCGAGCAAAACTATCGAAGCGAGCAGGGTTCGAACCTACGCGGGCAATGCCCATTGGATTTCAAGTCCAACTCCTTAACCACTCGGACATCGCTGCAGTGGCCCGGAGATTGCGCCACGTTCACCTCGCTGAGGCATCAGCGGCTCAATGCAGAGGGTGCGCTGAAGAATTCTGCCAGCAGTTCTCGTTCGGATCACAACTGCATGCGAGCAAAACTATCGCAGCGAGCAGGGTTCGAACCTACGCGGGCAATGCCCATTGGATTTCAAGTCCAACTCCTTAACCACTCGGACATCGCTGCAGTGGCCCGGAGATTGCGCCACGTTCACCTCGCTGAGGCATCAGCGGCTCAATGCAGAGGGTGCGCTGAAGAATTCTGCCAGCAGTGCTCGTTCGGATCACAACTGCATGCGAGCAAAACTATCGAAGCGAGCAGGGTTCGAACCTACGCGGGCAATGCCCATTGGATTTCAAGTCCAACTCCTTAACCACTCGGACATCGCTGCAGTGGCGCGGAGATTGCGCCACGTTCACCTCGCTGAGGCATCAGCGGCTCAATGCAGAGGGTGCGCTGAAGAATTCTGCCAGCAGTTCTCGTTCGGATCACAACTGCATGCGAGCAAAACTATCGCAGCGAGCAGGGTTCGAACCTACGCGGGCAATGCCCATTGGATTTCAAGTCCAACTCCTTAACCACTCGGACATCGCTGCAGTGGCCCGGAGATTGCGCCACGTTCACCTCGCTGAGGCATCAGCGGCTCAATGCAGAGGGTGCGCTGAAGAATTCTGCCAGCAGTGCTCGTTCGGATCACAACCGCATGCGAGCAAAGCAATCGCAGCGAGCAGGGTTCGAACCTACGCGGGCAATGCCCATTGGATTTCAAGTCCAACTCCTTAACCACTCGGACATCGCTGCAGTGGCGAGGAGATTGCGCCACGTTCACCTCGCTGAGGCATCAGCGGCTCAATGCAGAGGGTGCGCTGAAGAATTCTGCCAGCAGTGCTCGTTCGGATCACAACTGCATGCGAGCAAAATTATCGCAGCGAGCAGGGTTCGAACCTACGCGGGCAATGCCCATTGGATTTCAAGTCCAACTCCTTAACCACTCGGACATCGCTGCAGTGGCGAGGAGATTGCGCCACGTTCACCTCGCTGAGGCATCAGCGGCTCAATGCAGAGGGTGCGCTGAAGAATTCTGCCAGCAGTGCTCGTTCGGATAACAACTGCATGCGAGCAAAACTATCGCAGCGAGCAGGGTTCGAACCTACGCGGGCAATGCCCATTGGATTTCAAGTCCAACTCCTTAACCACTCGGACATCGCTGCAGTGGCCCGGAGATTGCGCCACGTTCACCTCGCTGAGGCATCAGCGGCTCAATGCAGAGGGTGCGCTGAAGAATTCTGCCAGCAGTGCTCGTTCGGATCACAACTGCATGCGAGCAAAACTATCGAAGCGAGCAGGGTTCGAACCTACGCGGGCAATGCCCATTGGATTTCAAGTCCAACTCCTTAACCACTCGGACATCGCTGCAGTGGCGCGGAGATTGCGCCCCGTTCACCTCGCTGAGGCATCAGCGGCTCAATGCAGAGGGTGCGCTGAAGAATTCTGCCAGCAGTGCTCGTTCGGATCACAACCGCATGCGAGCAAAACTATCGCAGCGAGCAGGGTTCGAACCTACGCGGGCAATGCCCATTGGATTTCAAGTCCAACTCCTTAACCACTCGGACATCGCTGCAGTGGCGAGGAGATTGCGCCACGTTCACCTCGCTGAGGCATCAGCGGCTCAATGCAGAGGGTGCGCTGAAGAATTCTGCCAGCAGTGCTCGTTCGGATCACAACTGCATGCGAGCAAAATTATCGCAGCGAGCAGGGTTCGAACCTACGCGGGCAATGCCCATTGGATTTCAAGTCCAACTCCTTAACCACTCGGACATCGCTGCAGTGGCGCGGAGATTGCGCCCCGTTCACCTCGCTGAGGCATCAGCGGCTCAATGCAGAGGGTGCGCTGAAGAATTCTGCCAGCAGTGCTCGTTCGGATCACAACCGCATGCGAGCAAAACTATCGCAGCGAGCAGGGTTCGAACCTACGCGGGCAATGCCCATTGGATTTCAAGTCCAACTCCTTAACCACTCGGACATCGCTGCAGTGCCGCAGAGATTGCGCCCCGTTCACCTCGCTGAGGCATCAGCGGCTCAATGCAGAGGGTGCGCTGAAGAATTCTGCCAGCAGTTCTCGTTCGGATCACAACTGCATGCGAGCAAAACTATCGCAGCGAGCAGGGTTCGAACCTACGCGGGCAATGCCCATTGGATTTCAAGTCCAACTCCTTAACCACTCGGACATCGCTGCAGTGGCGAGGAGATTGCGCCACGTTCACCTCGCTGAGGCATCAGCGGCTCAATGCAGAGGGTGCGCTGAAGAATTCTGCCAGCAGTGCTCGTTCGGATCACAACTGCATGCGAGCAAAACTATCGCAGCGAGCAGGGTTCGAACCTACGCGGGCAATGCCCATTGGATTTCAAGACCAACTCCTTAACCACTCGGACATCGCTGCAGTGGCGCGGAGATTGCGCCCCGTTCACCTCGCTGAGGCATCAGCGGCTCAATGCAGAGGGTGCGCTGAAGAATTCTGCCAGCAGTGCTCGTTCGGATCACAACTGCATGCGAGCAAAACTATCGCAGCGAGCAGGGTTCGAACCTACGCGGGCAATGCCCATTGGATTTCAAGTCCAACTCCTTAACCACTCGGACATCGCTGCAGTGGCGCGGAGATTGCGCCACGTTCACCTCGCTGAGGCATCAGCGGCTCAATGCAGAGGGTGCGCTGAAGAATTCTGCCAGCAGTTCTCGTTCGGATCACAACTGCATGCGAGCAAAACTATCGCAGCGAGCAGGGTTCGAACCTACGCGGGCAATGCCCATTGGATTTCAAGTCCAACTCCTTAACCACTCGGACATCGCTGCAGTGGCGAGGAGATTGCGCCACGTTCACCTCGCTGAGGCATCAGCGGCTCAATGCAGAGGGTGCGCTGAAGAATTCTGCCAGCAGTGCTCGTTCGGATCACAACTGCATGCGAGCAAAACTATCGCAGCGAGCAGGGTTCGAACCTACGCGGGCAATGCCCATTGGATTTCAAGTCCAACTCCTTAACCACTCGGACATCGCTGCAGTGGCCCGGAGATTGCGCCACGTTCACCTCGCTGAGGCATCAGCGGCTCAATGCAGAGGGTGCGCTGAAGAATTCTGCCAGCAGTGCTCGTTCGGATCACAACTGCATGCGAGCAAAACTATCGCAGCGAGCAGGGTTCGAACCTACGCGGGCAATGCCCATTGGATTTCAAGTCCAACTCCTTAACCACTCGGACGTCGCTGCAGTGGCGCGGAGATTGCGCCCCGTTCACCTCGCTGAGGCATCAGCGGCTCAATGCAGAGGGTGCGCTGAAGAATTCTGCCAGCAGTGCTCGTTCGGATCACAACCGCATGCGAGCAAAACTATCGCAGCGAGCAGGGTTCGAACCTACGCGGGCAATGCCCATTGGATTTCAAGTCCAACTCCTTAACCACTCGGACATCGCTGCAGTGGCGCGGAGATTGCGCCACGTTCACCTCGCTGAGGCATCAGCGGCTCAATGCAGAGGGTGCGCTGAAGAATTCTGCCAGCAGTTCTCGTTCGGATCACAACTGCATGCGAGCAAAACTATCGCAGCGAGCAGGGTTCGAACCTACGCGGGCAATGCCCATTGGATTTCAAGTCCAACTCCTTAACCACTCGGACATCGCTGCAGTGGCCCGGAGATTGCGCCACGTTCACCTCGCTGAGGCATCAGCGGCTCAATGCAGAGGGTGCGCTGAAGAATTCTGCCAGCAGTGCTCGTTCGGATCACAACTGCATGCGAGCAAAACTATCGAAGCGAGCAGGGTTCGAACCTACGCGGGCAATGCCCATTGGATTTCAAGTCCAACTCCTTAACCACTCGGACATCGCTGCAGTGGCGCGGAGATTGCGCCCCGTTCACCTCGCTGAGGCATCAGCGGCTCAATGCAGAGGGTGCGCTGAAGAATTCTGCCAGCAGTGCTCGTTCGGATCACAACCGCATGCGAGCAAAACTATCGCAGCGAGCAGGGTTCGAACCTACGCGGGCAATGCCCATTGGATTTCAAGTCCAACTCCTTAACCACTCGGACATCGCTGCAGTGGCGAGGAGATTGCGCCACGTTCACCTCGCTGAGGCATCAGCGGCTCAATGCAGAGGGTGCGCTGAAGAATTCTGCCAGCAGTGCTCGTTCGGATCACAACTGCATGCGAGCAAAATTATCGCAGCGAGCAGGGTTCGAACCTACGCGGGCAATGCCCATTGGATTTCAAGTCCAACTCCTTAACCACTCGGACATCGCTGCAGTGGCGCGGAGATTGCGCCCCGTTCACCTCGCTGAGGCATCAGCGGCTCAATGCAGAGGGTGCGCTGAAGAATTCTGCCAGCAGTGCTCGTTCGGATCACAACCGCATGCGAGCAAAACTATCGCAGCGAGCAGGGTTCGAACCTACGCGGGCAATGCCCATTGGATTTCAAGTCCAACTCCTTAACCACTCGGACATCGCTGCAGTGGCGAGGAGATTGCGCCACGTTCACCTCGCTGAGGCATCAGCGGCTCAATGCAGAGGGTGCGCTGAAGAATTCTGCCAGCAGTGCTCGTTCGGATCACAACTGCATGCGAGCAAAATTATCGCAGCGAGCAGGGTTCGAACCTACGCGGGCAATGCCCATTGGATTTCAAGTCCAACTCCTTAACCACTCGGACATCGCTGCAGTGGCGCGGAGATTGCGCCCCGTTCACCTCGCTGAGGCATCAGCGGCTCAATGCAGAGGGTGCGCTGAAGAATTCTGCCAGCAGTGCTCGTTCGGATCACAACCGCATGCGAGCAAAACTATCGCAGCGAGCAGGGTTCGAACCTACGCGGGCAATGCCCATTGGATTTCAAGTCCAACTCCTTAACCACTCGGACATCGCTGCAGTGCCGCAGAGATTGCGCCCCGTTCACCTCGCTGAGGCATCAGCGGCTCAATGCAGAGGGTGCGCTGAAGAATTCTGCCAGCAGTTCTCGTTCGGATCACAACTGCATGCGAGCAAAACTATCGCAGCGAGCAGGGTTCGAACCTACGCGGGCAATGCCCATTGGATTTCAAGTCCAACTCCTTAACCACTCGGACATCGCTGCAGTGCCGCAGAGATTGCGCCCCGTTCACCTCGCTGAGGCATCAGCGGCTCAATGCAGAGGGTGCGCTGAAGAATTCTGCCAGCAGTTCTCGTTCGGATCACAACTGCATGCGAGCAAAACTATCGCAGCGAGCAGGGTTCGAACCTACGCGGGCAATGCCCATTGGATTTCAAGTCCAACTCCTTAACCACTCGGACATCGCTGCACTCGCTATTTGTAACCGATTTAGTCGTTCTTAATTGAATAATGTTGAACCAAGTACGGAGTTTCAGGCATCATTAGGAGATCGGTTCTCCTGTTCTCCAGCGTGTGATGCGTACTGCAGATATGACGTATTCAGACACATTAAAGAAAGTGATTCACGTGGTTTTGTCCGTGTGGTTACCGTCGAGCAGGTTAATAACAGAATCGGTTGGTATGAATATATTAATTACGTTAAATTAAAATATTATTACGTGCTACATTACGTTTTTTTTCAATCAGATTGTTACAAGACCTGAATGTGGTCTACAATTGGTGATAGATGCAGATGTCCGTCGAACGATTTGTGGATCGACTCATTTCACCGCTATGGTAGGCTATCTCTTTCCATTTATCCACATTAGCCATGTGCCTGCCAATGTTGGCCACACTAACGACTTGTTCTAAAAGCTAATTGGTAGGCTCCGTTTTCAGTTCGTGTTGTCGGTTTTGTTATTGACTCAGTGATACCACGCACTCCATAAACAACCTCTCTTCTCTGCTTGTATAATTATTAGAATTTTGTCATTTATTTTGTTTTTTACTTGTTGTTAACATTGATATTTTATTTGTTTATCATCATACTCTATAATATTGCGCTAAGCGATGAGTCATAATATCATTCGGCGCCACCGCAGAAATTAGCCATAAATTAGGGGGAATTCGGGGGAGGGGGGGGGGGGGGGGGGGAATAGGGAGAAAATTAAAGGATAATAAAGGATAAAGGACGGCGTTGCTCAATCTCTTCTGGGATGCGCCAGCGCATTCTACTT
Source organism: Heligmosomoides polygyrus polygyrus (assembly GCA_947396885.1). NCBI lineage: Eukaryota > Metazoa > Nematoda > Chromadorea > Rhabditida > Heligmosomidae > Heligmosomoides > Heligmosomoides polygyrus. The sequence goes on from OX377202.1 coordinate 20,004,427, forward strand.
CTACGGGATGTCGTGGGGCGATTTGAATACGTATTTGGCACTACAATGCCTTGCGGTGGCCAGCCGATGAACAAGTCAGCGCTCTATCCTTCCCAGACAAGTCTGCTACCAATTCACCGACCCCGGAGGGATGGAAGTCTTGGTTGGCCTGGGCTGGAAATCCAAACCAGGAACCTTGTATCGGGTGCACGCAACAGTCGCGCCTCCTCCGACTGCGCTACACGTGCCCTACGGGGAAAATTACGACCCGAAAATGGCGAAAAATACCTAGACGTCTTCTCCCTGCCTGGAAACTTTGGCGTTGGGCAATCGAGGTCGCTGAGCACGAATCTGAAGTTCGTTTTTGAAGTATCGATCGCCATCACTCGATACTGATCAGTGCCCTGGTATATGACGTCTAATTATTTTCCGCTATTTTCGCGCCACGTAGTTGATCAGTGTCGATTGACGGTGATAGATACTGCTAAAACGAACTTCAGGTTCGTGTTGTGCAACCTCGAATACCCCAGGGCTAAAGTTTCCAGGCAGGTAGAAGACGTCTGGGAATTTTCCGCTTCCCGGATTCGGAAGTGGTCCGGAATACGCCGCATGACGTGCCCACGACGGTGAGGAGACATGAATGCGTGTTTGGCCATACAGTGACTTGCGGTGGCCAGGCGATGAACGAGTCAGCGTTTTTTAGGCAAGCCTTGTACCAATTCACCCATCCCGGAGGGATTTAATGCACATGGTTGGCCTGATCGCGAAACTTCTCCGACTGCGCTGCACGCGTCTTCGTTTGTTAGTTAGTGTAAATCCTTAAGGAATTAGTAGTCGTTGAAGCCCCAGACCTAAGAAATAACATCTACTAGAGAAAAAACTCCAACTATGTCAGGTTCGAATGCCCAAACCGACAATGGTGACACATGGAGTGCTCACATCAACCATCAGATTATACAGTCACCTTATCACCCGTAGTCCTAATGATCATCAAGTTACTGGAGCGGAATCGTCTCCATTCGTCCCAGTCGCGTACCAGAGTGCTCCAATGGATCCTCCTCGCTCGGTGGACACGAAGAGCGTCATATCGTTCGGCCTAATTTTCAACGACTTGACCCATGCAACAGCGTCTCTGATCTTCGAACGTCAACGAAGCTTGGAACTCCGGAGGCCTCTCACTTGGGTGAGTCGTGTCACTCCGAGCATCGTCCTCTCGATTCCACGCTGCGCGACGCTGATCGCGTGTTCATCCTGCTTTCGTATGGCCCAGGTCTCTGAGGCGTATGACAGGGCAGGAAGAACAGTGGAGTCGAATAGGTGGGCACAGAGTCGGACGTTCTTCGTCTTCTTGACGACCTCTTCGACGCTGTTGAAAACCTCATTAGCTGCTCGTTTCCTTCTGCCCGGCTCCGGCACTATTTCATTGGCCTTCACTACCTAGATTCACGTAGCTGGAGCATTCGGAGATTAGTCAATAAAGAAGAATAATTCGTCGGACCGCCTAACACAAAGGGAAACAACAATGCAACCAGGTGTGGAAGGGACAAAAAGGCCAAAAGTTTAATAACCAGCTTGACATCAAACGTTCAACGTTAAAAAAGGCAAAAAAGTTTAAAAGCTTGACGTCAAAAACACCGCATCGAGCTTTGAATCAAGTCGATTTCAAAAACGGTGCCTCATATTTTACATGGTCCACCAAATAAAACACAAAATGTGGCCTTTGGTCTGTTCAAATATTTGCAGGCGTGAGCATAAAATTTCCTATTTAGCCCTGTCAAATAGCCGACAATAGAAAACCGTTTCCTATTCAAATCGTTCACTTTCCCGTGTAATGCTACACCGAAGATTAAGCCGAAACCTTACATTAAGATGCTCTATTTAAAGTCATTGGAGTTCAGAAGTGGTCGCTAGTCATCATTGATCCAAATCGGGCGGATTACATTGTTTAAGGTGTTTTATAAAGAGATGGGATAAGCACAAGATTTCTATGCGTAAAGATCTTAATCCTTCTTGAGTGCATTTGCGCTGGTCACCACCACATCAAGGCTGAAAGCATTTCTTTGATTTCAAAAAGCACATTTTCAGCATGAACATGTAGTTGCATCGAATCACCTATCCGAATAGGTATTCGAGTGATTTTCATTCGAATTAGAATATTCGAATTCGAATATTCAAAAAAATATTTTGCGAATATATTCAAGTTCGAAAATATAAAAAAACGCATTCTTCATGTATAAGTTTTCAAAGGGCGCGTGTAGCGCAGTCTGGCGATGTACCGGCTGTGGCGTGCATCCAATACCAGGTTCCTGCTTTGGATTTCCCGCCCAAGTCAAGCAATGCTTCCATCACTCCGGCGTCGCTGAATTAGAACCATACTTGATTCATCGTATGATAAAAAACACGCATTCAAATCGCCTCCAGACATTCTACAGAAGTGGGATGCGTGGCGGTGGGATGCGCAGCGCATCCCTAAAGAGGTTGAGCAACGCAGTCTTTCCTCCTTTATTTTCTATTCGAATTCGAACTTTCAAAAAAATCGCCGTTTTTAAATGTACTCGAATTTGAATATTCGAAAAACCGCGAGAGCATAACTATAATGTAGTGGTATTTTACCGGTAAACAACTGATATAAGCTCACATGCATGCCTCCGTTTACACAGCCTTTAACAGAGTTTTCATTTTTGAAGTGGATTTTTTATGATTAGTAATTTTTGTTTGCTTTGTATGCAGTATGACTCTTTGCTCTGAAGAATTGCAGCTTATGCAGTGAGTTCTCCTCTTTTTGTTCCTGTATTATGTAAATGCAGTGTGAATAAATAGGCCTCGTTCTCATGATTCACTCTTTTCTAGCCATCATAACGACCTGTTGGCTCATATTTCCACTGTTTTTCGTACTGTTGCTTACGTTTCCAAACTCATATTGTTATATTCCTTATTAAAGAAAAAGGATAAAGGACGGCGTTACCCTTTTGGGATGCGCCACGCATTCTGCTTCTACAGGATACCGTGGAGGCCTTTTGAATGGCCGTACAACTCTGCCGTACAATGACTTGCCAGCTGATGAAGCGCTTTATCTTTCCCGGACAAGTCGGGTACCAATTCACCGAACCCAGAATGATGGAAGGATTGGTTGGCGTGGTAAGGCAATTTGAGCCAGAAACCTGCTATCAAGTGCACAACCGGCATCCCCTCCGTCTGCACTATACCGCCCTTACCACTTCCATGCTTGAAGAGATTGAGAGCAATTGATGCACTTTATTTCAAACATAAAAAGACAGCAACGAACCTCAGTGATTGAGAATCGGTGTTTTTTACTACTCTTATGTAAAAGATAAAGGAATAAAGGACGGCATTACTCATTCCCTTTTGGGATACACCAGCGCATTCTACTTCTAGGGATGTCGTGGAGGCGATTTGAATGCGTATTTGGCCATACAATGACTTGCGGTGGCCAGCCGATGAACAAGTCAGCGCTTTCTCCTTTCCAGACACGTCTGTTACCAATTCGCCGATCCCGGAGGGATGGAAGGATTGCTGGGCTTGGGCGGAAAATCCGAACCAGGAACCTGGTATCGGGTGCACGCGACCGTCGGCGCCTCCTACGACTGCGCTATACGCGCTCTGTCACTTTCATGTATGTAAATAAATTACTCATTCTTCATCCTCTTCTAAGGTTCGTTGCCTTTTTGAATTAAAATCCATCAATTCTTTTCAAATGGTGTCTCTCAGGTGAAGAACTGTTGTGCGCCGCTTTTTGGAACGTGACGATACCGATGACGCAAGCGGAAAAGGGCTTATTCCATTGTTGTAACCGACATAAATTCAGTGCACTTTCGAAGCTCGACGTTGTCTGGCCAGGACTGACCACCGCTCTCGATCATTGCTGAACTACTGACGCCGACACTTTCCCGTTCGCTACCGTAGCCTCATTATTCACTCAGTTCATTTTGCAATTTCACTCCGAACTGCCAACACACGAGGAATCAATTCTTCTGTGTCGTAATAGATGAACTGACAAGGAAAGCTTCCCAACTCAAGGTGGGCTTTTGCGATGCTATTTTGACAGAATATATGTAGGTACGCGTGAGCGGAGTTCAGAATCACAGTTACTATTTGCTCAACACTTTTTTAGAAACACGAAAAAAGATGTGAAACATCTGCGCAACACTCATCAACCCCTACATCCCATAAGATGTGCTTCAGTGGCGCACTCGGTAAGAGTGCAGCCCCATTGGAGCACAATTTATAGTTCGAGTCCGCGTACTGCCAGTATTTTTGCACGTATTAGTTTGTTGTTATTACGCTTTCTCAAGATCACAGCAGTCAATTTTAGATCATCAATGCTTGCAGCAAACGAAGCCTGTCTATTTGCGTCTTCATATGTGCTAGTTTTTTCCAATGGGTGGCAGTTGGTCACGTCGACATTCACCCAGGAGCCTTCTCCACATTCACGGATTAGGCGTTCAGCGAAGAAGAAGTTGTCATTGCTTGAAGATTGTTTCTCACTGGCCTTTGTAGGATGCTGCTGGTGCACTTGTGTTTTACTTGTTTCACAGTTTTCTACTATGTCTATTCGCTAAAAAGAGGAGCAATCAGACCTTTTATTTCCATTGAAATGATATGGTGCAGATGCACATCATTGAAAAACTAGTACATATGAAGGCTCAAATAGGCAGCCTTGGTTTGTTGTAATCATTGACGGTCTAAAATTGACTTCTGTGATTATGAGAAAGCGTAATAACAACAAACTAATATGTGCAAAACTACTGTCACTACGCGGACTCGAACTAGAAAGTGTGCTCCTATGAGGCTGCACTCATACCGACTGCGCCATGGATGCACATTTCGTGGGGTGCCATTGGGGTTGACAAGTATAGCGCACACGTTTTCGCGCTTCTATTTCAGGTCTTTAAAAAAGCGTTCAGCAAAAACTAACTGTAATTCTGGACTCCGCTCACAGGGTCCTACATCATGTCAAAATAGCGTCGCAAAAGCCCACCTTGAGCTGGGAACCATTCCTTGTGAGCAAAATGGCTGCCTATATAATGGCTAGACTTAAACTACATGGTAATTTACGCATTACCGCTGAAAGTTGCGAATACCACAACACATATTTCATTTCTATTTTGTTTTATTCTATTTCAAATTCTGATGAGTACTGTATTATGTACATAATAAGCTGCTCCTAGAACTCGCTGTTCTTAGAAGGTTTCTGTTGCTGTGATTTTCTGCTCGACATAACAAGGAGTCTTTAGAAGTCAGGAATGGCTACAACCGAAAATCCAGATTTGTGATTTCCTATGAACAAAAAATCTTTACTGATAACAATTGCGAGTGCGGCGACTAGGAATCGCCTTGTTGCTAAGAAGTGATCTTAATATAGAGCAGTAGTATGGTAAACTAGGTATTCATCCGAGAAAGTGTTAAAAGTAGTCGGCTGCGCCATATCCCGAGTAGATTCCTAAATGCGATATGTCAGTCATTTCTACTGGTGGCTCGTACAGCATGCACAATGTGTAGTTGTTCATGCACAGGGCCGTCTGAAGGTCCTAAGCACATTAGTTGGAAAGTTCTGAGAGTTCCACTTATCTAATTTGGTGCGTCAAGGAGAGGCAGCGGCCGTATTGCATTAATAAAAAACGAGCGCGAAAAAGAGCAGTGAAGCGGACTCCCTTGCCTTTCCGACATCACACTTTCTTCAGTGAGCCTCCATTCGCTTCCTAAATGTTCTTGTCCTTAATCTTCTATGCATTGTGAGACTTGTATTGGGGTCTTTAGCGCAAAAAACTCTCAAAAAATACCTCCGTAGGGTTCTGAGCACTTAACATTTTGTTTATTTTTGTTATCATTTCTCTTGTTTGCTACCTACAGGGTTCGCAAAAACTTCTTCTCTGTTATAAAAAGGGTTAGAATCCAAAATTGGGCATAGGTGTTTTTAGTCGACAGATTACTAATACCATGAGGAAAAATAAAGGTTTGGGATGCGCCACGCATTCTACTTCTTTGGGATGTTGTGGAGGCGATTCCATGCGTAAGTATTTTGCCATACAATGACTTGCGGTGGCCAGATGGAGAAGTCAACGCTTTTTCCTTTCTAGACAGTCTGGTACCAATTGACCGACCTTGGAGGAATGTAAAGCTTGGTTGGCTTGGTTGGAAAATCCGAACCAGAAACCTTGTGTCGGGTGCACACCACAGCCGGCATCTCCTCCGACGGCGCTACACTCTGTACACCAGTACAATGCTATTACGAAAAAAGTCGTCAACTTTCAGAATGTTCCTTCCCTTTTGAACAGGCTACCTGCTCTTCATTTGTATGTAGCTGTTTAGGAGAAAGTTTCTAGAACTAAATTAGCTGGAGCTACTGAAATCAGGTAAATTTTAAATTGAAAGACGTCTGCTTTGACTCCAGGGACCGGATTCATCAACACTTAAACCCGTGGGTATGCGGGGTATAAGGGGTAGAGATAAGAGATAAGATAAGGAGATAGGGATAAGGTAAGACTCAGAGACGCAGGCTATGGGTATCTCTACCCCCGTACCCGTGGGTTAGTCGTTGATGAATCAGGCCCCAGAAGTGTTGATTTGATTCTAAGAGCGTGTATACACTGACGCTTTCATTCCTGACTACCGCAGGACTTTCCAATGACCTTAGGCGCCTTTTATACTCGCGCCGCCTGGCGGCGCGGCGCGATGGTTGACATAGCTATCGATTTTTCGCGCCGCCAGGCGGCGCCGCATCGCATTCATACTCCGCCGCCTCAAAACACCACATTTGACGGAATTTCGGGTTACGGTATTCGACGAATCGCGCCGCTGGAGGGAAGGACGCGGCGCGGCGCGATTAGCTGCGGCAGACCCAATGTGGAGTGGGAGATTCACCACCGAGATGGGTCATTTTGCTATGTCCTTTTTGTTTTGGCTCCTCAACTAACAAAACAAAGAAGATGTAGCAAAATTATGGCACTATTGTACTTTCAGGACTCCAGAGGTCGACTAGAGGTCGAAAAGGTTTTTTGACCAAAGTTCTCCGAGGGGGGGGGGGTATTTAGGGTGCTGATCACGAATCTGACATCCGCTTTCGGTGACCATTACCTTAGTCACCCGTACCTTTCGTAACCTAGGAAGGGAATGGAGATCTGTCGACATTCACGAAGTTTTACCTACTACGCTAAAGGTATGTTCAGTGAACAATGACCCTGGAATGGCAATATGAGAGAGAATTCTGAGCGATTCTCGACAATGAGTATTTTCCAACAATTTTACTTTTGAACCCGCTTATGTTGCAAAATAAAGAGTCGTTTAGTGCCATTTACATTGCAGGGGACTTGATTCAATGCCACTGTCAATAATTTCATCCATAGGTTGAGCAGACGACCTTGACCCCAGCTTTAAGAAAGGATTCGTCGCTCCCCACAGGAATCCCACTACTAACATTAGCCAGATGCATTCCGCTGATCGGCCAGACAAATCCTTTCTGTTTTGGTTCTTCAGTGACTCATGGACCGTCTCCTCCGTCGTCCTTTGTGGCGCACAGAACGTAGTACGTAGAAGTTGGTCGACGCGCGTCGCTGACGCTCCCTTTCTAACTACAATCGCGTGGCGGCGCGTCAAAATCGGGCGCGGCGCGAATGGCCGCGTCGCGTCCCGAATTGACGCGCCGCTGCGCGGCGGGAGTATAAAAGGCGCCTGACGCGCCGCTGCGCGGCGGGAGTATAAAAGGCGCCTTATACGTATCGTATATGAATTGCCTAAACGGAATTCCGAAGAGGTAGAGCACATTGCGACTCTCACAAAGCGTTTGATTACGGGTGTCTTCCACCTTATCTTTTATTATTATTTTTATTTTTTATTTTCTTCGGATCTGTCCTAGTCAGGGAGAGCCACATAACTAAAAAGTACGTAACAAATCCAATTGAGACTTATCGAGCGGCTCCTACAGAGCAACGTAGGACCTAAACTAAAAAATTCACAAAGAAAAATGAAAATTACATTTGTTGCGGTTGTAAGCCGGCAAAGTTGTGTGCTCTCCTCACTATGTTAGATCCTGGTTATAACATGTCAGGCCGCAGTCAGCCCACGGCATGCGGCTTTATGTGCCCTCCTCGCCACGTTAGTTCCTGGTTATGACATGTCAGCCGGCGATCAGCACGCAGTATGCCTCCATTCCGTCGTTCTTTGCCCGCCGAGACGGTTGTAAAACCGCGGCGATTTTTTATTCATTTTCGTTTGATCGCTCGTTTTTTGACTTTTAGGCTCCATCTCGTTCCCTAGGAGCCGCTCGGTAAGTCTTAATTGGATTTGCTAAATGCTTTAGTTATGTGCCCCTGGACTAGGATAGATCCCTTTTATCTCCTCCTCCGACAGCACTACCCCGCGTATCGCAGGGTATCTCATTTCAGAGTGGTGATGTGCAGCAGCGAGACTAGCATTCTACAGGACACGTGATCTGCACCATCTGGCAAGAATAAAAACAGTTTAGGATTCAAGGGAATATGAATGTGGCGACAGAATTATGCTTATGCTCCTCAAAGCGACCCCGTGTCGTCAAAAAGCGGAATTCCCTCTCGTTCATGAAGCCCTCAATATCGTCCGATGAAGCAGAGAACACCCACTGCCCGTGTTTACACCGTCGCCACGGTCTTGCCCTCACTCGCCCGGACGACGCTATTCAGTGCCACTTTAGCGAGCTGACCCCGTGGCCCCAGCACACAGCCACAGATGACGTCTCGTCTCTTTATCCTCGCTGCTGCTGCCCGATGGCTGCGATGGCCACCAGCTGGCGCCTCGTCGCCTCATGTCGTCTCGCGCGTCGCTCAACAATCACATGCCATTTACGGCCGACGGACAGATTTCAGGGTTACCCGCATCTGCCGCTGGCCCCGCTGTGTTCGCTCAAGGCTTCTGCGCCCTTGAAGCGCCGGGCGTCTCTCGATGCGGCTGCTTCAGAAACGGCGTTTTTGCCTCGTGGCGTAGGACACCAATGGCTGTTGTCTGTGAATAGCGTGTTATTTGTGGTCGCAAAGAGACACGGCAGCAGGGTGTTAATTCGGCGGCGAACAGATCTGTGGAATCGAATCTGCTTTTTGCATCTTACACAGGCTCAGGCTCAAGCGTGGCGTGCGATTTTTGCCGAAAATCTACGACCCCTCCCCTTCCGGAGCAATCTGGTACGGTCCCCTTGTCTCCATCAGTGGGTTGATTTTTAGCTGTCGTGAGTTTTTCAATCTTTTATGTGATCTTCTGCTCCTTACTAGGTTTTTCTTTTTTGATATTGATACTGACTGAATACTGATTCTGCACTTAGAAATAAGGATGTTTTGCCCTTAGTTTTGAGTGCAGCCCCACATGCCCGAAGGGGTGTTACATGGTCGTTAACATGCTCACGTTCAGGAAAGGAGCTTTTCGAAACTTTATGTTATTAGGGCGCGTGTAGCGCATGGCACGTGTAAATTCTCCCAATGCCAGTCAACCGACACAAAAGCGCATTCGATTAGAAAGCCGCCGAAAGCTATTATGTTCATTTACGAAAATGCTGGTTGCCTAAAGCGAACAGAGGATCCACCCATTTGGGGAGAGGGCACTTTACTCTGACTCAACCACAATGGCAGCAAAACCAAAACAAACTAGTTCACAGAGACAGCACCGTGAAGCGGCCTGCAACAGAACCTTTTTTGTACTTTTCTGGCCTAGTCAAGCTTCAGAGTCCGCATTGGTTTCGCTTTTCAAACAGTGCCTCCCTCGGATTAGGATAGATCCCTGAATTGACACTCAGAGTAAAGCGACCGTCTTCTTTTTCTTCTTCCATAGGTCCTCACAGGCAAGAAGCATTCTGCATTCTGACATTTTCGGGGATTCGGAGGAGTTCTGCTGAAAGGCTCCAAAAAACCACTACGCTTGTCCACATGTGTGAAACTCGAACAAAAACGCAATGAAATCGGAACTCGACGACGAACCTCTCGCTGTTCACGCGTCTTGAGAAATCCAGCATCGGAAACGTTTTAGTATTTCACGGGAGTCATTCACTTTTTGCCGCATCCTGAAATTTTCTCACATTTTTTAATGCCGAGATATCAATTTTTCAAAACTTCTCAGTTATGTTTCTGCAGGACTATCGATCGATCTAGATGCCTACAGCTAGTATAGTTTTATCATACTTATAAAATTTACCGTTTATCAATTAGAACTGCAACCAGCTCATATTTGCTTTTTATTAGGTTTTTCAGCTTCCAATCCATAGCACTCTTAATGCTAAACACTGAGCCCCTTATCATGTGCTTTGAATAAATAAAGGAAGGATACAAGATGGTGCTAATCAACCTCTTTTGGTACGCGCCACCACTTTACTTCTACCTGATGTCGTGAAGGCGATTTGAATGCGAAGGCCAGCTGATGGACAAGTCCGTGTTTTAATCTTCCCAGGTTGGTCTGCTGCTGATTCTCCGAGTCTAAGGATGGAAGACTTGGTCGGTGGCCTGGTCGAAAATACCCAAACATGAATTGCCAGAGCTGACGCCTCCTCCGACTGCGCTATAAGCGCCCATCACTACATGTATCATAGCGGAGAATTTTTCTTCTGTTCTAGAAAGCGCTTGGTCTGAGAAGGCCCGCTAACGCGTGCATCCGACATCAGGTCCCTGGTTCGAATTTCTCATTCAAATTGGCTCTATGACATCACGTAGAGGTAGAGTGCGTGGCGCATCCCAAAGGAAATAGGTTCATGCCGTCTTTTATTCCTTGCTCTCTACCCCTAATCTGAATCAAGTTTAAAGGAGATGATTCTGTTGTATATGACAGATGTAAGATGTATGACGGATCAAATAACCTAGTCAGGAGGGGGACCGTAAACTGAAATCATATCCAAATCAGTTTCTTAAAGCCTTAATTGGCTGGTACCGAGGATGTACGCTGTTACAACGATGTTTTGTTGCGATCAAAACTTCTAGCGCCAAGCGGGAATCAAGCCCGCACCTCCCTCTGACCGGGCGGGAACGCTCTACGCTATTGCACCACCGGCACTGTTTGATGGAGCGCAACATCCACATCATCATATCATTTGTTAGAGTTCTTAGCACGCCCCTTACGTAGTGGCGTAGCCAATAAATAAATAAATAAAAAGGATAAAGGACAAAGGACGGCGTTATTCAATCTCTTTGGAATGCGCCACCCATTCTACTTCTACGGGATGTCGCGGAGGGGAGTTGAAGCGTATTTGGCCATACAATGACTTACGGTGGCCAGCCGATGAACAAGTCAGCGTATTATTCTTCCCAGACACATCTGGTATAGAAGGCCTGGTTGGCCTGGACGGGAAATCCGAACCAGGGACCTGGTATCGGGTGCACGCGACAGTCGGCGCCTCCTCTGACTGCGCTACACGCGCCCAAATAAATAAATATCCTCTGAATTTAAATAAAAGCCCTTGCATTGTGAAGCAGCAGCTGAAGCTGTTTTGGAGACCCAAGCAAGGGATTGGAGACGCAAATCACCATATGTATGTGTGGCCGACCCAATTATCTTTCTTGGTGGTGTACTGACGAGGACCGTTAGAGGAAAGCTTCGAGTTCCGGTTGCCAAATCACGAATAAGATCTGACTTTCTGACCTACAGGATTCTCAAGGGATTCAATTTGTTGACTGAGAAGTGTGATGACCTGGAGAAGCTGTCTGTGCAAGCCTGTAAACGTCATGTTGCTGGTTGAACCCAAGGAATATGATATACAATACCGCTCGCGCCGCACGGTCAAAAGTGGGCGAAAAAACGCCAACATGGCGTCGCAAAGCGTCGCACGCTCATAACTGCTTCATTTTAGGTTTCTTGAATAAAGGTTGGTACCATTCGATTCGCCTCTTCGAGATCTACACAAATGTATGTAAAACTTTATCGGAACACCCGTGTTTTCGCCGTGGGTGGTCCAAAATTGGCTGGACGGGCGATTAGAGCAGCTTATTTCCCAGGATATGCGTGCTTTCGGAGTATCTCAAAGATGGCGTACGTCGCCAGTGCTCTGTCATGCAAGGAATGCCCCGAGAGTGCGCCGTGCACAATGCACACAGACCCTAACCTATCAATCGAGTGGACGAGCGCATGTCCCCTGCGCTTCTATCTTCTCTCACTGGGAACTGCGACGTTTTCAAGACTATTTCGAGCCGTTTGGAGAATGTTGTCAGAAATTCCCCGCCACCTCACTCAGGATTAGTGCCAATCTGTGCCAGCGAAACATTGTTGTGCGCCGTGAACAATGCATACAGAATCGAACCTTCCAATCGAGGGGGGGGGGACAGCTCGTAGACTGACCGTTTGGGCACTTTTATCAGAAATTTCTTGCTGCCCTACTCAGGAATTGCTACAAGGCTGTCCAGCGAGCCTTTGGAGTGCGCCATGAACATGCATAGAGAATAGAACCTTTCAATCGAGGGGGGGGGGAAGCTTGTAGACTGAGCGTTTGGGGAGTTTTATCAGAAATTTCTTGCCGCCCTACTCAGGAATTGCTTCAAGGCAGTCCAGCGAGCCTTTGGAGTGCCCCATGAACAATGCATACAGAATCGAACCTTTCAATCGAGGGGGGGGGGGGGCGACCGCTCGCAAATTGCACGCGCAGGCGTTTTCGGAGCACAATATCTCTGTTAAGTTGAAACCTTTCAGGTTGCAGCTTCTAGGTTTTGTGGGCAGTCGTAAGCAAATGTGTTAAAGCATTGTTACTATTATAGGTATTCCTTAATCAGCTGCATCACCAGCAGAAGTTTAATTTTTTTACTTTTCCGAGGAAAAAATGTACGAGACTGATGAAAGAGCTCCCCTGAAACGATGTACCTAGGCAATTAGTTTCGTTCTGTGACCACCTCCTGATCATCGCCCGCTTCTTATCAGTTTCTAAGGCCACCGCCGTCGTCCGCCCTTTCGACCGGCCCGACCGCACGGCCTTGAGTTTTTCGTGGCGCATTCAGCAGCAGCAGCAGCAGCGGCAACAGCGCCACCCGGATAGGGCCTGCGTGAAAAACCGCCTGCGGACAACCACCGCTCCCGTTCGTCTCCTCCTCTTCTGATGACGTTGTCATCTGCGTTTGAGCAACGGGCGGCAACGGCTCAGGTGTGGGTCTTTTCGCCGTAGCTCCGCGTACTTCTGCCGTTGAACTTGCCGCCAGTAAATTGATTTTCCCATTCAGTCGTTCGCCGGCCAGCGTTCCTACGGGGAGGCCTGAGAGAGCTGCGTATGTGGGCGACGCCTCTCGTTCGTGCCCGATTTCCTGGCTCGTACGATCCCCCACAGCTCTCTGCTGAGGTGGGCCAGTGGTGCCTCGTTACCGTAATGACCTTCTTGATGTCCAGATCAATATTTGCGCTTCGGCGACCGCTCGGATTACTGTCGTTCTTTTGGATCAGCCGCACACTTGCCGCAATTAGCCATTTTTCCTGCTGTTCTCTACAGTAACCTCAGACGCTCTCTTCTTTCGTTTTTTATTTGAATTTTTCCTTTCCGACACGTTCGTTTTACTCTACCATGCAATTTATGTCGAAATTCAATCGTTGCTTAATATTTAAGAAATTGAGCGTTTTTGACCAACTTTTGGTAACCCACTTCCCTTGTACCGTAATTTTATCGATCGTTATTGACTGAACCAATGACTTTTCCAAGCCAAGCTCATCTATTTTAGCCAACATAAAGCCTATCTTTTTTGACAACTTCACATCAGCAGCTCTAGTGGTACTGCAACGTCATTGATCACTATCGATTAAACCAGTATACGATGTGCATCGCTTCCGTGTCCGATCAATACTGTTTTCAGGACCTCTTCAAAATCAGGACAATTTTTTTATCCAAAATAACTAATCGACTACTCTCTGCAAATTTTACAACATCCCAGATCGCATAGCACTGTAACTTTATCGATCGCTATCGACTGAACCTCTAAAGCTGTCTGAAGTGAATCGCCTACGCATCCTATCGATGACGTTTTATTCCGAAGTTTTTGAAAGCCAGGGTCATGTTTTTAGCATAGACCACCAGTCGGTGACTTTCTGCCTACTTCACAATAAACCAGATTGCATGGCACTGTAACTTTATCGATCGTTATCGACTGATCCTTTGAAGTTCTCTAAAGTGAATCGCTTTCGTGTCCGATCGATACCATTTTTCCGGACTTTTTCAAAACCAGGATCTTTTTTAACCAACTTAATGGATCTAGCTCTTTCTAGCAACAGAATCACAGCTCGTTAGTTACTGCAACTTTATCGACTTTATCGAGAAATCTACTCTCGGAAGTCAACCACTCTTACGAACTTTTTTAAAAAGTACTTTCTGGCAACCTCTTTAAAATCACTATCGTCTTTCAGTTTAAATTTGTCTACCATTATTTACTGATTCACTCTTTGAAGCAGACCACTTTTGTATCCGATCGATATTGTTTTGTTTTCGACTTTTTCAAAGCCGTTGTCAATTTTTTGGCAGACATAAAGATTCAGACACTTTTTGACTTTACTGAGCTCACCTGATACTGTAACTTTGCGACCGATTCCGTCTCTGAAGCCAATCGCTCTCATATTTCTTCGATACCGTTTCATTTCGGCCCTTTTACAAACCGTGGTCAATTCATCCAGCAAACATATAGCTTTGAACACTTTCAAGAATGTTCACAGAGTTATCACAGAGTTACATCCTTCTTGGTGCTGTAGCTTTATCGATCGTTATGGACTATTTCTCTGAAAATCTCCGAAGCGAATCGTTTCCGTATCCGATCGATACCGCTCGCTCAACGTGAACAAAGGCCTAGTGCGAAATCGATGCATCATCTCACTGTAGTGTACTTCCTAGCGGTCCGCCTGCACTTTGCCTCTGATGGCTTGAGATCGTAGCAACTACGTACAGTAACCCTGAAATTCAAGGGCTACCTAGAAGGTCAAAAGCCACGGAAGCCTGATACCTAGAGAACCGCGAAGTCCAGTTTTTATGAAGAATAGCCGATTTCAACTCTTACGCAATTCTATACATCATTTAAAATCTTCTAATCCGAATTTTTGAAATCTTTCCTTTTTCTGCTTTTTGCATCTCCGCTTTCTCATGCCGTGCGGATTCAAAATTTTGTTAAAGGTAATCTCCCAGTTAAAGGTGGCTGGGTATAGACTGTATGGCCATTCTAACAGTTTATGCTCTCCGTAAAGCCTCTCTGTACTACTTTTTATGTAACCGATTACGTATAGAGCAGTCCGAAATGGTGACGGCTCTGGTATGCATCGCGGATTGATTTTTGTGGTTACTTCTCTCCACCTTTCCGGGATTTTTGACTTTTTTGACAAGTCCTCTAATTTTTATAATTTTCGCTCAAGCATTTTCTGTAGAACGAGAACCGAAAAATATGACGAGTAACCCATAGAGGATACAGGACGGCGTTAATCAATCTCTTTTGGGATGCGTCACTCATTCTATTTACTTCTACGGCATATCGCGGAGGCGATTTGAATGCGTGTTTGGCCATACAATGACTTGCGGTGGCCAGCCGATGAACAAGTCAGTGCTTCACCTTTTCCAGACAAACTTGGTACTAATTCACGGACCCCGGAGGAATGGAAGGCTTGGTTGGCCTGAGCGTGAAGTCCGAACCAGAAACCTGGTATCGGGTGCACACGACAGCAGGAACCTCCTCCGACTGCGCTACACGCCCCTTGAGTAACTTGTAACGCCCAGGACTTGGAGACTCGTTCTGTAGAACATTCTCTTCTACTTTTATAAGCTTTTTGTGCTGGCAAACAATAGTACTTGTTTTAAGAAAATAATTAGCAAACTACGGCAAATAAGACTAAGTAAATCTTGTTAATTGAATAAATAATTCATTTTGTTTTTGCAGCGCTATGCTCTCTAAAATTGTCATTCTTGCATATGCGCTGAAATTAGACAACAAAGATGTAGTTTAGTCGATTTTTTTATCCTTGAATCCTTAGTTGTGTTTAAATAATTAATCACAGTCTCATTAAAAGAATCAAAGAATTATTAACGAGCTTCCCAGCGATGCTTGGCATGTTACTTTAACTAACCACCTAATTCTAGGTGGATATAGCTGCAAACAGCCTGGAAAATTCGGTGCATTGATATTATCCAGGATGCCCTCCTTGAGTGTATGCAGACTATTTGGCCGCTCGTTGGCATCTGTGTTCCGCATTCTCGAGTAGTAGCGCAGTCGGAGGAGGTGTCGAATGTCACATGCGTACTCCGAATTGAGGAGCTTGGTTTGAATCCTGCCCAGGTCAACCAAGCCTTCCGCCACTCTATAGTCAGAGCTGGTACTGGGCTCGTCTGGATATTGTCTTGGGCAGATAGTCATTCATTTTGCATACACAACATCCCGTAGAAGTAGAGTGCTTGGCGCCTATCGAAAGTAGCTGGCTAATGCCGACCTTTGACCTCTGTCCCTTATTAGATCTAGAAGGTTGTCTAAAAACTTATCCAGAAATACGTTGCCCCATCAACCTTTGCATGCAACGACATAAAGGCCCGATTATCTGGCATCGCCGCGTTTTGTCCTATATGCGTTAAAGGGCCATTAAAGGATTAGCTCTGAAGCTTTTCAGGGAGGTAAGGTCGACTTCTTGTGAGACATGTACGCGACACAGCGACCAAAATTCACGAAAATCTTAAAAAACGGAAAACTCAGGCGGCCTTTAAGCAATCCATTTGTTGCATTCTACCTTTAGGGGATGCCGCGGAGACAATATGGTTACCCCATTCAATCCCACACAAAGGCTTCCTCTTTGTCACGGCTAGTGGCTTATATTTCCAGTGCAGGCTTGATACTAATTTACCAACTTTGGTGGGATCGAAGGCCTGATAGGCCCGAACTGAAAGCCCGAGCCAAGAACCTGATTCAAGGAGCAGACGACAGTCGGCGCCTCCCTCCGCTGCGCTACTCGCGCCCTTGCGCTATTATACCAAGAGAAAGTCATCTTTACTTTGTTTGTACCTGTTTGTTCGAGAATACGTCTTATTGTGAATAATTGCTGCAGCTAGTTGAGGGGATGACGATAGACTTAGAGCTCACTTCACAACTGCTTTGCTATATTTATGTTTTAGGATAATTTAGTTTCGTGGTATTTTTAGGCCTAAAAGGAATACCCAAGAGGCAAAAGCCAGCGTTTTCGAGAGTAGATGTATTTCACAACTCGTCAAGGTGGAAAAGCAGCCGAAGCTGCCTGGGATATTTGCGAGGTGTACGGGGATCTCATGTGATGATTGGTACAAAATAACGTCGTTTATGGCCGCGCATGTAGCGCGTGTAGCGCAGTCGGAGGAGACTGTCGCGTGCACCCGATATCAGGTTCCTGGTTCGGATTTCCTGCCCAGGCCAACCAAGCCTTCCATCCCTCCAGGGTCGGTGGATTGGTACCAGACTTGTCTGGGAAGGATAGAGCGCTGACTTGTTCATCGGCTGGCCACCGCAAGTCATTGTATGGCCAAGTACGCATTCATGTCGCCTCCACGACATCCCGTAGAAGTATGTAGAATGCGTGGCGCATCCCAAAGGGGATTGAATAACACCGTCCTTCATCTTTTATCCTTTATCCTTATCGCCGCGTATTGCAGATCTGTTTCTTGTTGCTTTCACCCAGGTCATGGAGCACCGATGCTCCCAATTTTTCGGAAAATCACAATGAGTAAGATGGTTAAGAGCTGTTTTGTGATCATAGTTCATTTTGTCGGCTATTTCACGAGTTGTATGGAGATCGTCCTCTTCCAGAAGTGCCTTTAGATACCCTTCATCGAATCATCATATCATCATCATCATTTCCTCCATGGGAAATTCATGGGAAACTTGCAGAAGAAAAGGCGTACAACAGCATTAGTTCGAGTTGAAAAATGGAAACTCGTCAACAAAATCGACACAACAGAAAGGAGATATGTAGGAAACCAGTTATAAGTTGGGGTCTTTCACGAGAGGTACTTGTTCAGGAAGACATTAAATGTGGAGAGTTTAACAGATATAGGATTCTTTTTGCTGAGTTCGTCAATTTGTGAGCCCGCTCGGTTAACAAAAAAGAGCTTGGAATTCCAAAGGTCTTCTGCTACGGGGGCTGTCGTCGAAGTCTTGAACTTCGGAAATTGTTTCTGTGCGGTAGACTCGCCTATGACACTTTCTCCATGCACTTCGCAAATATCCCGAGCTGATTCGGCTGCTTTTTGACCACGATGAAATGCGAAGAAGAGATGTCGATATTTGTCTCCTGGGTGCTCCAATTATAAGCCTAAAAAATCAAAAAATGAACTATTATAAAAAACAGAGTTTTTAGAACAGAAGCAGTACTTTCAAATAAATATAAATAATTTGTCAAACAAATAACAAATCGTTTATATCATTTTCACGTCGAATAAGATACTTTTCGAATCAAATTGGATACTTTTTTAATCAAAGTGAACACCTTCACGTCAAATCCGACACTTTTCACGCCCGCAATAATGGACACTTCTTGTAAGCTAGCCTATAACTTTTGAAATCAAAGCGTACCCTTCCAATTTGAAAAGAGCTCCTGCAAAAAAAAACTTGAAAAAACTTAAACTAAACCTCTTCAAGAAGGTTAGAATCATTTTTGTTAGAGGAATTTTTACTACAATTTTCTTTGAAGTTGCAATTCATCTACACGAAAAAGAGATTGCGCCACGCCCTCTTCCAGGACGTCGCGATTTTTGTTCCATTGAAAGTAGAATTTCTGTTTGCACGGAGGTGTTACCCAACTGCTCCGCTGATCCCTCGCTTTCTGTTCCACACGTCGTCCCGTTAAATATGCGGGTTAGCCCCTCGTCGAAAGCGATAGTGTATGACCCTCTAAGCATTAATTGCCGTCGTGATCGCTTATTTATCGCAGTCAACGACGTCGTTAATTGGGGTTACAGGAAATCACCCCGATGGAGCGGCGGGTGCTCTCGCCTCTGTGCAAACCCGCGTAGCGGCTTACCCTGGCATTTCGGTAATATCGCACTGTGCGCTTCATCTTTATCTCCGGTGCATCTAGTGCCTGTCAGAAGCGCGACATTTTCGTCGCCCAACACAGTCCACGGCGTATTCAGAAGTGCAACCGCCGACAGACGACGACGGCGGGAGAGGTTGGCACGCGAAGCGCAAATGTCATGGAAACACAATGGAAATCGCCACCCTCGCTTGAAAACGTGTCGGTTTCGCGTGACAGCTGGGTGGAGCTCCTAGACAGTTGGCCAGCTCACACTGGCTGGCTGTTTTTCGCTGGAATTCCCCTGTCGTTGTAAGGATTGTTACCGTACTTCTGTACCGAAGTCTGAGCTCTCGGTTGTCTCCACTCTCAAATATTCGATATTCCAATTCCAAAGAGAGAAAAATCATCTTCACCAACAACTCCTTCTCCATGTTCAGTTGTTAATATTCGGCAGAAATCATATGAGCCAATAAACGCGACACAAATTCGTATTGAGCAAGACATCCTCTTTCGAACGACATATAAAACCAAGCAAAAAAGTCCTACCACAGAACCGAACTGTCGGTAAAAATTCGGACGGAAAAGTCGGACGTCCCAATTTGATGACCCAAAACTCAATAAAGAACAAATGAGCAAATAGGACCAACACGTATTGTTGTAGTACAGAACATTGTCTTCCAAATGTTATGGAGAACTGTGCAAAAAATTCCAATCCTAAGCGGAGAGAAGCGACTGCGCAGATGGCCACCTTTTTCACTTTTTCACTTTTCACTTCAACGACCTAAAAATTGACAAAATTATATGAAATGAATGAAAAAAGAAATGCAATACATGTTCTGATAGAGCAAGTCATTCCCGTTCGAATGCTATAGCGCTATGCAAGAAACCGCCGGCAAAATCCGCAATGAATCGTTGAAAAAAACGGCGGGAACTTATGGGACAACCTAATAAAACATGATATCACTATGCTCTACAGTCTCGATTGTTTCGTGAGGTGTTCGCTTCGTTTTGAAAAATGTGCAATTTTGTTTGAAAAGTGTGACATTTGACGGAAAATTGTATATATTACAGCCAAACGCTCCTGTAATACGACTTCTATCCATGCCTATATTCGTTCAATCGTTTATTGCCAATAACCATACTCTGTAATCGGGTGAAAAAAGAACACGCATAAGATTGGCTATGTAACCCATATATAAAGTATTTAATAACCACTAAGAAAGCGAACAAAAACGGATGGCAAGAAGCTTTCTCAGATAGGAGGGGCCACTTATGTTGGACGAAAGTAAAGTCAAGTAAAGTCACTGAGGAAGAGAAAGAAAAAAAATAAGAGGTAGTCATTAAAAAGGCAGACAATATATAATTTGACACAAAAAGTTAATTCCTGGATTCACTGAATTGCTGAACTCTCTGAACTGCCGCCGGAAGCGCTAGAACTACGACCCTCCCAGCACGCAACTGGCCGAGCCATACCGGGGCGGGCCCTGTATTTCAAGGACCTCATTGAACTAGTACGTACCCCAGGCGATGGCTGGGAGAGGCGGAGGCGTGGAGGCGAGACGAATCAATAGGAACGTTTGAATAGATTGAGATTTCAAAGGCTATCATTTATATTGTATTTTAATATAATAATTATCACGCTCTACAATCTGAGGTAAAGGCGTAGAAAGTGGATAAAGGATAAAGTACGGCGTTACTCAATCCCTTTTGGGATGCGCCACACATTCTACTTCTACGGGATGTCGTAGAGGCGACATGAATGCGTATTTGGCCATACAATGACCTGCGGTGGCCAGCCGATGAACAAGTCAGCGCTCTATCCTTCCCAGACAAGTCTGCTACCAATTCACCGACCCCGGGGGGATGGAAGGCTTGGTTGGCCTGGGCGGAAAATCCGAACCAGGAACCTGGTATCGGGTGCAGGCGACAACCGGCGCCTCCTCCGACTGCCCTACACGCGCCCGTGCAACCATAAGATGCTCCACCTTCATTCCACAAAGTAGAGAATTCTCTTCAACGAAGTCAAGCTCCTTCTCTATGCTTGTTTTTGTGCGATGAACGTCGGGAATCAGTGTGATCACAGCCACATCGTGGCTCCCAGTATCTCGCTCTCGAGTCTCACTGCTCTTCTTAAGCGAAGCATCTCCAGTAGGTAACTAGCACGTCAGCAAATGTCCATTATCATTTTCTCAGCCCAATTTGCATAGGATGACACGGAATTAGCAACGAATCAAATCAGCTACCTTAGAATATAAAAGACGTACTAGCACTCGAGTCGTGCCTCACCCGAATTCTTGAGAGTAAATCAGCTGAAGATGCGGATCAATCCTCGGCGAGGGAGAGCAGCGCTACATTGACAGTTTCGCCCAGCACTCCACGACAAGACGCCAAATTCTCTGAGCTCACATGAGAGCCACCGTATCATGTATAAGGAGATTGAGCACATGAGACAAATTCAGGAGAAGCGATGAGGAACAAACCATCCCTTCCGACTAGGATAGGTCTCAAGATGCTTTATCTGAGCCACGCGTTGCCGCATCAAAGCTCTTTGCCCGTCGGCTGATTCTTCAGAATCCGCGAATTTGTTGTGCAGTGTGCGAAAGTGCAGATGTCTCTAGCCACTCCAATTCCGATGATCGCATTCATTCCATATGGCGTATTAGTTGAGAATGAGCTTATCCTCAGCTGAAGGCGTTCGACCTTTTAGATGTTCACAGTCAGTGGCTAGCTACGGTATGCCTTAAGAGGGATATCTGACCAGTTCATGGCGATCGCCTGGAGCTTCTTCTATAACATTATTATTAGAGGTGTATTGCGGATTATCCTTAGATGAGCCGCTACTATCATTATTAGGGAGAACAGATTAAAGGTTACCACGTTGGGACTTCAATCTCAAGTCTTTTTATTAGAAACGCTCAGAGTTTCTGCTACATTTACTTGGTTATTTATTGTTTCAAATCTAGACCCTTTCTTCATTCTCAAAGTGAACGGAATGAGACGATAACAGCCATGAAAGAAGGGAAATCTATTCGTACTAAACAGGCAGCCACATTCATAGGTGACTATTTTCAAACAATTTTTATTCTTTAATTTTTTTTGAATTTTTGACATTTTTTGAGATAACAAAAACTAAAAAATTGAGACGACAAAAAATTTGTAGAGCAAAACAGAGCGTTAAGACTATACTCCAATTTACATAAAGTGTTCAGTTCACGAACTGGAAACAATGATTGGCTGCTGCACTGGAATTAATTACGTTATTTTCATGTCAAATATTTTTTTTTGGAATTGTCCTACGTACATTGTCGAGAGGGGCGACCACTAGGTGTTAGTTTTGTATGTCTTTCCATGCCACACAACCACGTCCCGTGAATTTAAATGAAAACCCTCACATCATGGGACAGCAGCTGAAATTCTCGTAGAAGCTCAAGCAAATGATTGGACACGGAACTCACCATGTGTCCACTCCTGACTGGGATAGATCCTTTCTGAAATCAAATTGGAAACTTTTAAAATTGAACTGAACGCTTTTCAAATCGAATTGGACACTCCTCCTTGATGCTATTGAAATCAAGCTTTACATCTTCCAGGTCAAAACAATGTTTTCTACATTGAAAATGAGACTTTCCAAGACAGTTAAAATAATACTTTTTTTGCTAAAAAAATTTAGATAGACATTCTTTGAATTTATAAAATTCAAGTTCTTCAAAAGGTGAGCACAGTATTTGAAATTATATAAAATTTTGTACCTTTCGAGGAAGTTAATAAAAAATTGCGATTTAAAGTGCAACAAGGCAACAATCACATAACATACTAAAAGTAAGAAAATATTGCAGCGTGCACTCCGCTGACTCTTTTTTTGTTGATAGTTCAAGTTTTGTTTTAGCATAGATAAACGATTCAAAAAGTTGAACAGTTATAAAAATCATATCATTGTGGTGACGTTTAAAGTAGCCAGCACTATTACACTATCAAACGGCTAAACATCGCAAAATCTAAGATCAACTAAAATAAAATGAATTGATCATATTGTTCCAAAATAGAAATATGGTATAGAAAGGTGATGTTTAATCGTTGAGCTCCCCCGAGCATTATTTTACTGATTTTCAGTACTTTCTGCGAAAATCTGTTGAGCGGAGGAGACTAGTTTGGGAATCGTACATATTCAGTTATTTTGACCCTTCTAGAATAGCCGAGCTCAAATAAATATTTCATGAATGCGGCCTGCTACAGCTGCTCTAATCCATACTTCCTTTCTACTCACTTCTACTGAGGCTTTTTACACGGTCTTATGTTGAGAATGTCCAGACTCTTCAGAAATCTGGCCACTTCGAAAGGCGGATCAGAAGAAGAAGGTCGATTGTCTTAACTGACAAGGAACGTCTGTGAGCTTACCCTAACGATTCTAAACAAGACCTAGGTTTTGTAGTGTTTTGTAGGGCGGCTAACAAGGAGCACAAGAACGGAGTTCGTTTTTGAAGCAGGACACTGTGTGGTGATGAGGCCCGTGAAAATTGGAGGGGGTGAGCTAGGGCACTGTTCTTCACTCACTCTATTCCCCTGACATTCTATCCTCGGACTACATAGCACTTCATTGACCCTCTTGAGGCACTCTTGGCGGAGGAAAATTCATCGAGGTTGATGATGCTGAAAGGGCCGTGAACGATCTCGTCTTTGAGCGAGGGGCTTAAACCTGATCAGTGAAGGGATTTAGCTCCGCTTAAGAAAGAAAACAAAGGAAAGAACGCCGTTACCCAAAAAAGCGGCCCTAGGCAACCAACGTGAAAAAAACAAGCAAGTAAACATCATAAAATTGATAAGAATAGCGTGAGCTGTAGGAGCAGATGAACCTTTATATCCAGGAAACTCTGTGCTTATGACTTTATGAACTACTTTTCTGAGTAGGCTGGCTGGGAAATTCCGATAAAACTCCTCAAAGGACCACCCTATAAGCTCTCGCGCTCACTCGATTGATAGGCTCAATTCTGTATGCATTGTTCACGGCGCGTTCCAAAGGCAAGCTGGACAGTCTTAAAGCAATTCCTGAGTACGGCGGCTGGGAATTCCCCCAAATGCTCACTCTACATAAAGGCTGGCGCGCCCACTCGATTGATTATGTCCGGCCTATATGTATGCATTGTTCAACTGTACTGATTTATTGTCAAAAGATAGAGCTCGAGCTGCTGAGCTTAAATAAATGTTCTTTCACAAGTTCTCTATTGAGAAAGGTTATTTAAAAAAGCCGCTTTCGAACGCACCAAAGCGTTCTTTTCAGTAATTGGCCAAATCATATGCGCGGTAATGTAGTAACATTTTGAAGCCCCGAGTTTCATTCCAGCCCAAATTAAGTGTTTGAAAGTGCGTTCAAACGAGGAGCTGTTCTTGCGGAAAAAGGTGGGGTCTAGCATTAGGTGCGTGAGCTGTAGCGACTAACGATGGCGATTATAATGTCGAGTAAATTCCAACGGGCGCCTGTCGCGAAGATGCACCGCATAGGTACGGGAACGTGCCGTTCTTCCTACCGTAACCGCGGGAGCTAATCAGACACCGGCTAAGCCGCATAGGCAGGGATTGGCTGCTGCGAATAGACTCCGCTGCGTGTTCCTGCACCCCGTGTGGTGCGTTTTCGCGACATATACCTTCCGTTGTGTGCTGAATAATAAATAATGAATAAAACTGCCAAATGGCTTTCTGGCCAAACTAGTAGTTATTCTAAGGCTTAAGGCAATTCACAAATGTCATCTAAGAAGACCGCTAAACTTTGCTGCAATAATTATATTACAGAAAACCTTCTGTTATGTAGGGAGTGATCAACCCCAGACGCGGATTTCTAGAGAGCGTTAAAAATAACAACTGGCGACTATTCCGGTGTACAATACAATATTATTATTTGCTTATTTATACAGGCCAGCCTGGGGGTCATAGTGTTACCAACAATGAGAAAAAACAACAACAACAACCAGTACGCAACTAATAAGGATTCGTGTAGCGCTTTGAAAAAATAACAAACAAGAATTTATGTAGATGTCAGACACCTACATATTTACGAGAGCTTCGAATTTCACATTTTCAAACCTGGAACTATGTTTTCTGCTCTTTTCGGCTGCTGAAGCTCGAGCCCAGCCTATTAACAAGAAACCTCTGCAGTTGAACTATCATATATGACTTCAGACTTGATTGAGAAGACCAGAGAACATTTTGTAAGAGAAAAGAACGCGTGCATGAGATAGGCACAGTAGCGCAGTCGGAGGATTGCCGGCTGAAGCGTGCACCCGATACCAGGTCACTGGTTCGGATTGTCCGCCCAGGCCAACGCCATACTTCCATCCCTCCGCGGTCGGTGAATTGGTACCAGACTTGTCTGGGGAGGATAAAGCGCACACTTGTTTATCTGCTGGCCACCGCAAGTCATTGTATACGCCAAATATTCACACCGCCTCCACGACATCCCGTAGAAGCGGTATGCGTGGCGCATCCCAAAAAGGATTGAGTAACGCCGTCCTTTGCCCTGCATCCTTTCTGGCTTGATAAGGTCAAACTCTCTTCTCCTGCAGGCAGAGGTCTCAATTCCAAAGTTGAAATTACGAGCGCTGCTGCATTCTAGGTACTCTAGCATAGCCAAATCCCACGGTCCTAACGAAATTTTTCGGGTAAAGTTCCTTTGAACCCTTTCTAAGGCTTTCATAGTGCTCTGTTTGTGAGGGATAAAAATTACCGTACCATACTCTAGTAGTGGTCTGACATATGTTTTGTATGCTTCCAGAAGAACGCGTGGATTCATAGTTGTAAGGCCTCTAAAGATTCTGCGCATCGTGATGGTTGCTTGACGCGCTATTCACATGCTGTGCTCATCAAAGGAGTGGTCCTTCCTTGCCAAAAATCCAAGTTCAGTGATCTCCTGCACCTCTTCAAGTTCTACTCCTCATAGGTAAGACTTTAAAAAATTTATCATCCCACCAATGTGGAGGACAACACCAATGCGCGTTTTCAAATTCCTGAATCGCGCGGTGTTTGTTGTTCGCCTCCCCTCCTCCTGAATTATGAAGTGCGCCTTCAGCCGTCCGATGCTCCCTCTCGTCCGTGCTGATTAGTAAGCAACGACCCGCTCTGTCCCATTCCAATCCGCTAAGGGTCCCGCACCTCCACGTCGTCGTCACGCGCAGCCGTCGTCTCCACTCTACCGTATCCATTATCGGCCGCCACATCTGCTCGTTCTCTGCGCTGTGTAGCCGCTGCTGCTGGACGGTGGCCAATCTGCCCCCCCCCCCCCCCCCCACCGCCTAATTGCTACCGCCGGCCGCCGCCGCAGTCGCAGCCGTCCACGATGGCGACGACGACGACGCGGACGAACGCCCGTCTACCGACCGCCGATCAATGGGTTCTTCTGCCGGTTTCTCAGCTTATTCCCCGTCGCGTCTCGCCTGCCTTCTGCTGCCACTGCTGCTGCTACTTGGGCTGCCGCCGCTGGTTCCACGTCTCCGACAGTTTCTCACGCTCTCTCCAGCCTGTTGCCACTCGTCCATTCCGTCCCTCGTTCTCACGCCCGCTTCAACGTGCCCTCGAATGACCAACCGAATCAGATGCATCTGTTTACGTGGCGTCACGACGATGCTTTCAGAGACCAAACACACAGAAGCCAAAGCGTGCCAGTCGAACGACGGTTTTTTTCCCCGAGAGAGGGCTCGCGTCGCTCGCTGGTAACACCACCGTTGAGCTCTGATTCACCACTGAAGGTCTCGCCCTGCAGAAGATAAATTTTCCCCCACAAAAACCACCTGCTGCTGAGGTTCTTCGTCCTTTGTTCTCGTTTTTTTATCTCTCCGTTCGCAGTGGTGTTTTTTGTCTCATTATCCGACAGCCCTAGGGGCGTAGGTGCGTGCCCGACGATCTGTGGACCTCAGCTCATTAAACCTCAGCTCATAACAACAGGGTAATCATCGTGCCAATCCTATAATGGCAGGTGTTGTGTGAGGGGAGTGATCTGCTGTTTCCTCCCTCTAGCTTCATACGTCATCGTCAGGGATGTGCGGAAGTTTTTTTTTGTAGAAAAGCGAAACGCGGAATACGGAACGGAAGACCTCAAAATGGGCGGAAACCGGAATACGAAACACGGAACGGAAATGAATCAAAACTCATTACTTCACTTATTTTTTCAAATCTAAAAAAATATTTTAAAAATTATATTTATATTTATAAAAAAAATATAAATCTAAAACTGTAGTAATAACAAAGCTGCCGAAACGGGCAAGGCAGCATGCGACTCTTTTCCAGCAAAATATAAGGATAAGGATAAGGATAAGGATAAAGGACGGCGTTATTCAATCCTTTTGGGGTGCGCCACGCATTCTACTTCTACGGGATGTCGTGAAGGCGAGTTGAATGCGTGTTTAGCCATACAATGACTTGTGGTGGCCAACCGATGAACAAGTCAGCGCTTTATCCTTCCCAAACAAGTCTGGTACCAATTCGCCGACCCCGGATGGATGGAAGGCTTGGTTGGCCTGGGCGGGAAATCCTAACCAGGAATCTGGTATCGGGTGCTGGAGACAGCCGGCGCCTCCTCCGACTGCGCTCCACGCGCCTCCAGCAACATATAACAATAAGAAATCCTTGTACTCGTGTCATTACTAAAATGAATTTTCAATCAATACTAGTGTAACAAATCGAAGTTTATGCCAAATCTTTCTCTATACGGGAAGCATTTTAAACGCAATGAACATAGCTGAAGAGTGAGATGTCAAAGATTTCACTGCTCATGACACTTAACAGGTCTTACTAAATGTCCCCAATCTATCCTAGGGAAGAGGCAGCGCTAAGGTTAGTTTTTTATGTTCAGCACCCACGACACGACTCCGACTTTTTTGAGTTCGCATGGGTACAGATGTAGTATCATTTGGTTGCTGGAGCTCTGGAATAAACTCAAAGGCGAGAGTGGAGAGGCAAGACATCGCATGCCCTCCTCCGACTAGGATGGACCCCATGTTCCCCATGGCAAGCAATTAGCAATTAGAAACCTAAGGGTGGTGCTTATAGAACTCTGGTCTAGAATTGGTGCTCCAGGCCAGACCTAAGATTAATAGGGAAAAGGATACGCATGGCTAAGTAATCTGATACATGACTCAAATACTCATGAAAGTTTTTGTAGCCTTATACTCTTCAGTAGTAAATCGCTTCAAGAACAAAGAATCCAATTTGTTTATCATACTGTTCCGATACAGGATGCACCATCGGTTTGAAGGCAACAATCACAAAAAAAAAGGTGGCGCGCAGCTAATCTCTTTCTTCAGCCTTTCGTTTAAGTTCAAGAAGAAGGTTTGTGAATGAAGGCAGTGCAAAATAATAAGTGATGAGTCACAATTTCCGTTCCGTCTTCCGGCTCAAAAGGGTGCGGATCACGAAACGAAACGGAAGGGTAAAAACGGCCGAAAACCGGAAATCGAAACACGGAAACGGAAATTCCGCACATCCCTGGTCATCTTGGCCATCCCAATCAAATCCTCATTTTTTGATCCCACCTGAATTTTTAACTGAATCTTATAGCCAAATTTTAATTTTTTCCATCATCTATTCTTTGGCTAAATTGTTCGGAGCCACTTTGAATTCACTTTTTTTCCCTCTACATACGTAATGGGAATGCTTATAAGTCCACCTGCACCCAAAAACTAGGCGGAGAGTCTTGAGGACAAGATGCTTTAAGGTCACCTATTAATTAACTTGAATTTGTGAATTATTAATTTGAAATAAAAATTAGGCACCTTAAGATAAAAGATTAACCACCGAACTAAGGATTAGCACCTAAGATGGTAAAGAATTAAGGATTGGGTGCCAAGCAACCACCTTTGTCCGATAAAAAACTAAATGTGAAAGCATCACCGCCTTTTTTTCTTGTAATTCAATCCAGAAGTCAGATGTTGGAATATCGGTGTGGAATGGTCAAAAAATGTCAGAAATTTTTTGCTGACATTTAAAATCTTCTTCAAAGGTACCAGGAAGATATATAGCCTTCTTTACAAAAAACCTTTTTCATCGATGTCTACATTATTGTGCTATTTATTAGCTAAATCTTCACGAGTATTTTGCTTGGACCTCACCAAAATTCGATAAAGGACTGATTCCTAAATGTTGGGGTCAGCCAACTTTTCTCAAACTATTTGCTCAAATTCACCAAAATTCGTTCAAGGTCATAGAGAGTTGGCCAACGTTTCTCGACTAATCTGCTTTAAGCTCACCAAAATTTGATTAAGCATTATGCACTAAACCTAGAAAAATATCCAGCCTGCTTTCATTCCATTTTAGGGTAGATGGTGACCACAACGATTTAATCCAAGCTTTTCCGAGACTCCTCGCAGAATGTTCTAAGGAAGACTCAATAGTACACAATGCCCTAAAATTGCACCCCAAAAGCTGAACAGCTATGGTCGGCGGTGGTAAATTTCTTCCTGGAGTGCGCCGTGCGCCAAAAAAGTTGCGAGTTTTTAAAGTTGAAGTTGTTTTTTGATCTGTTGTGAGTCTACCATTGAACGTATGGGACCCAATTTTGTTGATTCAAGCTGACCTATATTTAGACAAAATTTGAAAACAGATCTGGAAACAACTGAAAACAACACATAGCTTCTAAAATCTATACGCTGGCACTTGCATGTACATCAAACCGATTTGATGTTCGAGTCCTGTCCAGGCGTTCCACCTTCATAGCGTGGCTGAATTGGTACGAAAGTTAGTGGGAAGAACAACTGACTTAAGCATGATATGTTCGAAATACGCATTGAAATCTAACCCAAGGATCTCCCGTAGAAGTATAATAGAATGAGTAGCATGCCACAGAGAAGATGTTTTTTGACCTGTTTATTTGTGCACGCCGAGGTGCGCTTACAAAGGAATCATAAGAAAGTACTAATTAACCAAGACCAGAATTAACACAGGGAGAGGGAAGTTTAAAAAACAGGCCTAAGATTAGAAACAGTGCAGTTGTTATCGCTTTTCCAGTAGACAACGGAAAAAAGGAAAACTTGTAATTAATTCATTTTGTCAGCAGTTCTTTTTTTGCATAAGAAATTCAGATAACTGATTCTTGATAGGAAAACTGATATCCTATCCGATTCGGATATCCGATGTCAAATCCGAAGACAAATCAGCTATTTGGATCATATGAAAACCTTTCTTGTTAAGTTACCGTTAGTTAGCTAAGTTACCTTATATTCTTGTTAAGGCTGCTCTTATCTGAATCAGTCCAAGATCCGGAGCTTCTCAAAAATGTTTTTATTCGCATACTCTTTTTAATCGGATTTGAAAAAGTGACAAATTTCGAATTAACCGAATCAGTATCGGATCCAATGTCTACTCTTCACGAGATTTGCGCAATCCAACACGGGATTTTAGCCTTTGTCCAAAGAACAATCGTTCGTTTGGATACCTTATTTAAAAGAATATCAGTTCAAATGAATTGTAGCACATATGTGACATAGGGTTTCACTGCCGCTAATTTTTTTTCCTAGGCAAGTCTTCCTAATTTTAAGAATTTCTTTGAATCTTCCTGCTTAGCATATCGAATTCTACATGATCAGATGGTTTTGGGGTCATTAGTTGGCAATGTGCTACTCTTCGTAGCTGCTATTGCGCTCTTTCTCCACCGCTGAAGTGAAACTCTCTGATGACCAAAGAACGACAAGAAGAGACCTCAGTGATCCAGTTAAACGTATTCAAGAATAGAGACTCTCTGATGACACAGAGAGGAGCAAGATATGTATGTAGACCTTGAACGTCCAGCAGACTGAATCCTCAGGGATATAAACGTTTTCTTAAACGCTCCATTCTTACCTAATGCTTAAAACCTTCCCACTGGGTGTTTTCGCGTTCAGTTCCGGTTGGGCCAGAAGGAGTAATCCGCTTTAACGGATAGGGTTAAGCCAAATCGGGCAATTCCTTTTGAAAGCAGGGCAATTTCGGGATATTCGCCGCGTCAGATCGTTACGAGCGCTAGGCGTGTACTGGCTGGGCATAGACTTGAAAGGATGGATAGTAGGTCACACGCAGAACAGTGAATGAGCAAAAAGAATGAATATGGTAGTAACAATTAGTAAGCATTAGGAAAAACAGCAAGAAGTGAAGAGTGGACGCGTAGTAGCGCAGTCGTGGTAGGCGTCTGCTGTCGCGTGCACCCGATACCAAGTTCTTGGTTCAAATTTCTCGCTCAGGCCAACCAAGCCTGAATCGGTACTAGACTCGTCTGGAAAGCACAAAAGGCTGAATTATACCTCGGCTGACCACCGTAATTCACAGTGTTGCACAACTACGTATTCAAATTGTTTCCATACCTATATTCCGTAGGAGTAGAATGCGTGGCGCATCCCACAAAGCGCAGCGCTTGGCTAACCTTGAACCTTGTTCTTTATCCTTTTATCTAGCAATCTATAATAAAAAGTGACTTCCTCGCAAGATCGGTACATATCGAGAGCGGGCCCTACCGTCGGAGAAAAGTAGACGCCATCAAATCGAAGCACATTTTGCATCACCTTGGCAGCTTCAAGTATCGCTGACCCTTTTTGATCATTAGCATCCGCTTTCGATTCTGTTAAAAGGCTAGAATTCTGGGGCAGTGACTCAACCCAGTACGAAAAAAAAAAACAGTCTCACGTCAAACTGGATAGTGTTCGATTTAAACTGGTCACTTTTCAATTCAAATTCTACACTCTTCCAAGCCAGTTTAAATTTTTTGAAATCAAAGCGAACAATTCCAAATCGAAATGACCTTCATGCAGGTTAAACTACAGGCTCAATAAGATGGCTAGAATAATTTTTTGTTCAAAGAAGATTTGGTGTACCTTTCATTGAAATTGTTTAGTTTACCTGCCTGATAAGGGAATTCCTTCTATAATTTTTTTAAGCTTGAAAGAGTGTCCATTTTTGAGTGAAAGTGTTTAATTTGATTTGAGAGGTGTCCAGATCAACTGAAAATGGAACATATAGCCAAGTCTCGTTGAAAATTCGCCGTTTCATAGAAAGTATTTAAGGAGCTATTGGACCGGCCGCTTTGGATTCACGCTGGCTTGCTGTTCGGCATATTTTTCCGGACTTTTATGGGCTTTCAGGATTCTTAATCGTGTGGGGGCGCAGTTGGCGAAGGCGCCGGTTGTCATACACACCCCGAATTGAAGTTTTTGGTTCGAGTTCCGTCGGGGCCAAACGCGTCTTCCTTCTATCGCACCAAGGTCGGTGAATTAGTGCCAGACTTTTTTGGAGCGAAAACGTGGTTAGACTCTCTTAGAGTTCTTAGCGCAACAGCTAGTAGGTCTTTGCTTTCAGTCACGTCTACTTATACAGCTTATTCGCCCCGCTCCCTTCTATTCACTAAGAGCAAGCCATCCGTATATGCCATTCCTTTCAATAATTCTCTCAATAACTCTTTCAATAATAATAATAATAGCAATAATAATAATAATCCTCTCACCTGTATTTTAGCGAGCGTTTGTAGCGCTTCGGAGGAGGTGTTGGCTGTCGCGCACCCGGTACTAGGTTTCTGGTGCGGGTTTCTAACCCAGGCCAACCAAGAATCCATCTCTCCGGGGTCGGTGAATTGATACCAGACTTGTCTGGGACGGATAAAGCCCTGATTCGTTCATTCGCTCATCGGCTAGCCACCGCAAGTCATTATATGGCCAAATACGCATTCACATCGTCTCCACGACATCCCGTAAAAGTAGAATGCATGGCGGATCTCAAAAGCGATTGAATAATGCCGTCCTTCATCCATTCCCCTTTTCTATGTGCTGGTCCAAATTTAAGGTTATTTTAGTTTCGGAAGTAAGTTGATCACAAGTGTATGAGTTGGAATTCCTCTCAAACTTGGCCGTTTTCGCAGGAAATTTGCTTAAATAGTGCTAATCCTCCTCACTACGCTACAGTACCATGAACATGACTGCTGTCATCTACACTGTACTTTATCAGCGCACCACTCCCCTGACGTAATTGGCGGAGACGGGGATAATTTCCCGTAATATCAGCGTTGCTTAACAGCTTAAATTGGTCGGGTTGCTCTGTGCACTCTATTACCCTTTCGTTTCCGAGCGTGGTTTTTCCTCGCCTGAACTTCCCAATTCTTTATTGAAATGTGTACAGAATACTGGGTAATCCTGGCCAGTGCATTAGCATTACTCACTGCTTCTTCATCGGGACTAATCCGTTCTGGAACCCGTATCTCTATGACGACTTAAGGGGCGCTCGCGGTATTCACCTCGCCATTAGTCTTCGCCGTCGTCGGCCGAACAGATGTCTGGCAGTGAATGAGAAATCGCTCCCCGCTGGCGGCGGAGCGGAGCGTGCGTGTCCGTGAGCGTCAAACCGTGAAACATCGGCGGCGAATTGATGAGGCATACGGTAAGAAGTCACGTTAGCATGTCAGCTTTGACCGTCTGAGAGCATGACCTGCAAGGGTCTTGCAACTGGACTCCTGAGATGGTCCTTATATCATATGGAAGCGCTTTATGGAGCGCTGTTGTTACAGAGGAGCTATTTTGTAGTGCTATAGCAGAAGCCTCCACCTACCTCCTTGGAGGCAGAAGAAGTGCCCCTAAAGAACGGTTAGCCGGCTGGTATATCTGTTTGTCTGACTGTACGTCGGCAGAAAATTAATGGCCGCTGAGCAGCCCCTCAGTACATACGCGAGCGGAATCAGTCAATCCACGAATACCGATCGATACAAGTTCGATGGTCGCTGATCAGGTACATATTACAATAAAAGGATGAAGGACGAACAACCTTTTTGGGATGCGCCACGCATTCTACTTCTTCGGGAGGTCGTGAAGGCGTTTTGAATTCGTATTTGGCATATGCAATGACTTGCAGTGACCAGTTGATGAAAAAATCAGTACTTTATCCTTCCCAGATAAGTCTAGTACCAATTCCGCAACGTCGAAGGGATGGAAAGCTTAGTCGGCCTGGGCGGGAAATCCGAATCAGGAACCTGGTATCGGCTGCACGCGACAGCCGGCGCCTTCTCCGCCCGCGCTACTGCACGCCCATAAAGATTTGCAATATCATTCATATAATAGTGGTGTGAAACTTTTGTGTTGTCAGCGACTTTTATAGAACACCAGTGTTTTAATAAATAGATAAATATTTCAAATGTCAAGACTGCTGTAACAGGACCAGTTTTTCTCTTGTGGAAGGATCGTAGAAGAAATTATGATTTTCAAGTTGATAAATGGTTTCTTTGGTCTTTTTGAAGAATTTTATTCATTCTCTTCTTCTAGCACAAGGGGTGGGCAGTGAAGGTCCTGTTTCCTAGGCAAGGAGGCAATATTATAAGATCAGCATTAAGACCTTGACGTCTGAAACGTTGTCAATAAATATGGACAACTAATATGAGTTTCGCAATTGAGAATAAGACGCTACTAGAGTGAAGCTCAGGGAACAAGCAATCTTAAAGATCAGCTTTTTTTTAACTTTGCTTGAGCCTAGAGCGGCTGGTATAGAAGATACATGTTGTTAGATGGATGTCTAGTTGCGATCAAAACTCTTGCGCCAGGCGGGACTCGAACCCGCATCTTCTGCTTTCCGGGCAGCGATGTTCGCCTTACACCACCGGCGCTGTTTGGTCCAACTGAACATCCACGATATCCAAGAGGTCAGATCAGATAACTGAACATCCACGATATCTTAGATTCAGTTCGACCAAACAGCGCCGGTGGTGTAAGGCGAACATCGCTGCCCGGAAAGCAGAAGATGCGGGTTCGAGTCCCGCCTGGCGCAAGAGTTTTGATCGCAACTAGACATCCATCTAACAACTTAAAGATCAGCGTTCTTTACTTGTAGAGCTGGCACGGAATTTTCGAAGTCCTCAAAAAATCGCATACTAGCAGACTAACTGTATAAGTGCAGAAGACTTGTCGACCAGTAACGGGGTCGGTGAATTGGTACCAGACTTGTCTGGGAAGGATAAAGCGCTGACTTGTCCATCGGCTGGCCACCGCGACTCATTGCATGGCCAAATGCGCATTCAGATCGCCTCCACGACATCCCGTATAAGACGAACGCTTGGCGCATCCCAAAAGGGATTGAGTTACGCCGTCCTTTTAACTTTTGTCGGTCGTGTCTTATAGTTAGAAGCTTATTGTTTTTTATTCTTCACCGTGTCGTTTTTCATACTTATTCCTGCCTTCGCTTGGTTCTCTTATCAGTTTGTTTCCTTTGTTGCATGAATTTTTTATTTATTTATTTATTTATTTATTTATTCATTTTTATTCTACTTGTTTGTGCGCTTTACAACGAAAAGATCATAAGAAAGGAAGAACATGACATTTGACGGGCTGAAACATGCTGAAACAATATAATTTCAGCATTCTTCACTTGTAGGGCTGGCTTTGAATTTTTGAGGTTGTCAAAAAACACATTACCAAACTCACTTCAGGAGTTATTTCCATGTATAAAATAAAGAAATAAATATCTTCCTAAAATACCCAGAAGAATGGCGCTCGACTAAGGCGCCTGACTAGGTAAGCTTCTTTTCCATAACTTCTTACCCCACACCGGCCCGGCGCGTCGAAGGTGGCAATGAATCATCGCAAATACACTGTAACGGCCATTAGTGGTAGCTGAACACTGTGGACGGGGTGAACACTTGACCGCTATCAATCAGCTGGTCAGGTGCCAGCAATCTCCGTGACGATCAGGGTCATCGAGAGGCTCGGCGTACTCCCACACTTCCGCTAAAAACAGGGCGTTTTGTTGACCAGTGCACTTCCCCGTATTCAAAAAATTAAAGCCGTGGCTGTACGTTTGGCCACTATAGCCTTGTATAATAGTATTTTGTTGCTCTCCAGTTTGGCAGGCTAACTCCGAATGAGATGAAAGCTGTCCAGTCTTTGGAAAGGAGGCCTATTGGCTGGCCGTTCTTTCCACCATCTTCTCATCCTACTTCGAACAGCATTGAGCAGCATTCTTGCCTTGGTGTGGCGGAAGTTTGAAATTAATGTTCTCGTGCGATGGCGTACAGCTCCTGTCGAAATTAATGGCCGCTCCACGACACTGCGTTGAGAGCAGTTTTTCGACGCTTTTTTCTTTCAAACCTCCCTGTTTAAAGGCGTAGGGGCGTCGCAGGGCTCACTGGAGAAGAAGACAGCTAACATCGTTTATTATAGGGCTGATAAAGTGATGATGAGGGAACAGCCTTGCCTTTGCCCTAGTTTCCTAGTTCTTATTCCTCTTCCTCCTTCCCTTCTTCTTCCTCCTCCCCTTCCTCTTCCCCTCCCCTTCCTCTTCCTCCTTCCTCTTCCTCCTCCCTTCCTCTTCCTCCTTCCCTTTCTCTTCCCCTCCCCTTCCTCTTCCTCCTCCCATTCCTCTTCCTCCTTCCCTTCCTCTTCCTCCTTCCTCTTCCTCCTCCCTTCCGTTTCCTCCTTCCCTTCCCCTTCCTCCTCCCATTCCTCTTCCTCCTCCCATTCCTCTTCCTCCTTCCCTTCCTCTTGCTCCTCCCCTTCCTGTTCCTCTTCTCTTCTCTTTTCCTTGTGCCCTCCTTTCGATGACCAAATCAGAACCGTCTCCAGATGAGGAACTATTATGTCTGCTCTCAAAACATAGCAAGGGCAGCTTAATGAATGACGTTCAAAGAAGAAGGTCCAGAAAGGCCACAATTCAAACATCAGCTGTCACTTGCGGGTTTTTTCTGCTGGACATTTGCTTGCCGGCAGCATTATTTTCGTCCTACACTCGGCTCGCCAAGAGTACACTAATGTTTGTCGACACGCTGACACAACAATCCAGTTTTTTGCGCTGATCGGCCTAGCCGCTGTGCGTAGTGCTATGCCGGTCGGATAAGGATTACTGTGTGTTGAGTTGTGTTGCAGTCTACAACCTATACTTCTTGCCCTCCACTTCTTTTTTCTACTGGATAGCACCGCGAAAGGTTCCGCCGTTCTGGCATTATTATTACGTTCATATTTGCCATCCTTTTATGGTTAGTTCTTTCGCCGTGACTACATATGGTGATAAGCACTTCTGGGATATGCCCGTATTCTACTTCTACGGTATGTCGTGGACGTGATTTGAATGTGACCATGACTTGCGATGGCCACCCAATGGAGTTTGTGCTTTACTTATTCTAGGCAAGCTCGGTACCAATTCATCGACGCCAGATGAATGCTTGGTGCTTATTTCGAGGGCTTAGGAAACGAAAGTTTTTCAGCGCAGAAGGTGTCGAGATCGCGCCGCGCACTCCATGGCTGGGTTGTTATCTAAACCTGAGTGGAAGTGCTGGTCCTGTTACTCGAAGTTTTACAGTTGAGAAAATTACGACGACCTTTCTTTGCAAACGGATTCAGTTGCTCCTTTTTGATCCATTTAGGCTACTCTTTAATTTATAGGCAGGTGGGTGCCGAGCGAGCTACAGCTGACACAGGCTCTTGGCTCGGCAAGCCTACCATCTTTAGTTGATCGGCATCAGATTTGTTTAGGAAGGATAAAACAGTGTTTTATCCATAGGCTGGCTACTGCATTTCGTTGTATAGGCTAGCTGAATGATAAAGAACAAAGTGCGGTGTTAATC
The DNA here is from genome assembly GCA_947396885.1 of Heligmosomoides polygyrus polygyrus. Lineage (NCBI taxonomy): Eukaryota > Metazoa > Nematoda > Chromadorea > Rhabditida > Heligmosomidae > Heligmosomoides > Heligmosomoides polygyrus. The sequence goes on from OX377202.1 coordinate 20,041,874, forward strand.
AATCCCTCTTAGGATGCGCCACGCATTCTACTTCTAAGGGATATCGTGGAAGCAATTCGAATGCGTATTTGACCTAACATTGACTTGCGGTGCCCAAACGATGGGCAAGTCAGTGATTTACCCTTTCTCAGACAAGCCCAGTACCAAATCACCGACCCCAGAGGAATGCTTGGTTTCTTGGACTGGCCGAGAAGTCCAAACCAAGAACACGGAATCAGGTGCGCGTGACAGCCAGCGCCTCCTCCGATTGCGCTACGGGGTGCCAAATTTCAGCATACAGCCTACTAGTCCCTGGGAAAATGTAAGCTGCTTCCTAAATGTTGCGTGTTTTAAGACATGCGTAATGCATCAGGTGTTTCTTAGTGACGATATCTGACAATACTGTGCCACTTTCCTCGAAGTACAGGTTTCGTGTTAATGCTCTTGATGGCTTGAGCCTTGAAAGGATATGTCAGTTTTGTTTCCCATTTTAGATGCTTCAGCATTTATCTGAGACGCATTAACTAATGACTTGTTCTAAACGTCTGGGACTGGACATGCAGAGCTTACAGTCGAAGGAAGGCATTGTGCAGGATCGACGACACCATGGAGAGAAACATAAAAGAACCCTAGAAAAAGAACCGAATTGGCTACATAACGACAGCAGTACCAGTTAGCGTGATCTCGTCTCTTCGCCACGCCACGCATTCTACTTCTGCAGAATAACGTGAAGGCACTTTGAAGGTGTCATTGGCGGTCAGTCGATGGAGAAGTCATTGTTTGCTGTTTCCAGAAAAGTCTGGTACCAGCTCACTAGACTTGGATTCAGATAATTCGGATCCTTCATTTTTTTGAATTCCTGGTTAAATGGATTGAGCTGAGGAGAGTTTTTAAAAAGGCTAGATCTTTGGGCGATTTTGACAGGGTTGATTTTCACCAGGTCGGATTTTTGGGTAATTTAGATAATTGATCAGAAATCTCGTGTCCTATCCGATTCGGATATCCGATGTGAGATCCAATGATAAAACAGCCATTTGCACCTTGAAAATTCCTTCCTGGTAAAGCTACTCTTTCCTGAACAATTCCAAGATGCTGACTTTCCAATGATGTCATTATTCGCATAATCCTTTCATTTGGGTTTGAAATACCGACGGATTCGAATTATCCGAATCGGCGTCAGATCCAAGGTCTACAACTCATCGCCTCATTGATGATGGAAGGCTTGCTTGGCAAGAGCGGGAAATCCGAACCAAGAACCTGGAATCGTGTGCAAGCGTCAGCTTGCACCTCCTCCGACTGCGCTATCGGCAAGAAATGGTTTCCGATACTACGAATTTAAACCAAGGAACATATAAAGGAACTTGCAAGGAATTTGATCACATGAAAATTCTTGAATTTAGATAAAGAATAAAGGATAAAGAACGGTGTTATTCAATCCCTTTTGGGATGCGTCACGCGTTCCATTTCTATTGGATGTCGTGGAGGCAACCTGAATGAGTATTTGGCCACACAATGACATGCGTCGGCGAACCGATGAACAGGCGAGGGCTCTGTCCTTCTCAGACGAGTCCGATACCAATTCACCGACCCCTGATCGTGAGGATGAAAGGCTTGGTTGGCCTCCTGCACCCGGTTCTTGAAACTCGGAGTAAATGCTGGCTTCTGTAGGCACCAGGAATCGATCATGGTTTGGACCTTGTCCAAGCCAATCAGATTCTCTATCCTTCCAAGGTCCATAAATTTGGCGGAGTTGTGTAAGGCATCCACTAAATTGTCGCCGACGCCAGAGAGTTAGGGCATGCCAGATGGCGAGTGCAATGTCTGTATGACTCCAATGAATGTGAACATGACCAGCTTGAGATACGTAAAACTCTTACCAGCGTAAACACAATGGTTCATTATTCACTCGAGCGAACTTGCTTTTTGTTCTTTTTTATCTCTAGAAAAAACTCGTTTTTTTTCTTCTTTTCCATGGCGTGAAATGCTCTCATGTGTGCGTTGAATGGTTGTATTGTAAGTAATTCATAAACGCTCGTAAACTGACAATAATCCACTAGGGAATCGCTGAATAAAGATGAGTGTGAACTTAAACTACTTTAGAGTTGTCGCAAACCATTCGCTATTAATTGTATAGTACATCCTTTGAAAAAATACGAAAAAGTGCAGTGGTTTCATACAGGAGTTGGTTAAAAACCAAATAGCGTGTCCAAGTTTAATTTCCATCCGGTTTCGGCTTACGATAGCGGCTTTGCAGGTTTTCTTAATTGAAATATCTCTTTCGTCAATCAGCGTCTCTCACACCGCCATTTGCACGACACATAGTTTCTCGACGGAAGTGTACGGTAGTCGACCGGAAAGGTATACGGTACGGTAAACGGGGAGATGATCGATAATTTTCTCTCAGCCAATTAGTTCTCGCAATAAGTGAGAATGGCATTTTTCGCCAGATCGAAGGTCAATGTAGTCATGCATGAGCGATTTATGGGAACGAACAGGCCAACGGGGCGGCGAGTGGCGGGGAGTGGCCAGGGTTCCTTGGGGGAAACGCCGCCTGAGAGCGCCGCCGGTCTCACGTGCCGAAAGCGTTACAAAGAACGGCATTCCTCCGGGTAAGGTGCGGTTTAGGGGCGGGCTAGCCAAGCAGCGCATCTACAGAATTGAATCCTAGGCCCGGATTCATGAACGACTTACCGGCTGGCAAGTCTAAAATCTACCACTCTCCACTTACCCGCGATTCATGAACGCGCGGCGGAGAAAATCAGCGGTAAGATTCCAGGTAAATGCTACATCGCTATCGCGTCCGGGAACAATTACCGCCAAAGCAAAGGTTTTGCTCTCCTGCTAATTTCTGACCCAGCGCAACGACCGTGGCCCGTTGCCAACTCACCCGTCAAATCAATACTCGACAGGAGCGCCTACCCTTGCTTTGGCGGTCATTAATTAGAAATAAGGGTAACTTCCCGGTATGTGGCTGGAAAGTGACCGTCGAGGTAAAGCGGGGTAGGATTTACAGCCGGTTGCGTTCATGAATCCGGGCCTTGGCAATATCAAGCTCTGCCGGGCAATTTGGGATAGTAGCGATAACGGCCACTTTATAGACAAAAGAAAAAGATCACTGCTAATCAGTCCTACTATTGGATACGCCACGTATTCTACTTTTACCGGATGCGAGGATGAAGGCTGCTGGTCCATACAAGTTTGGTACCAATTCCCTGAGGGATGGAGGATTTGGTTGGCCTTAGCGGAAAACCAAACTCGAAACAAGAACCTGGAATCGGACTGTCCGCGACAGCCAGCACCTCATCCGACTGTGCTACCATGCTACCTTTTTCAGTGTTAACCATATTTTCACTTCCTACCTACCCTTGATGGCCGCGTGTAGCGCTGTCGGAGGAGGAGCGACTGTCGCGTGCACCCGATACCAGGTTCCTGGTTCGGATTTCCCGCGCAGGCCAACCAAGCCTTCCATCCCTCCGGGGTCGGTGAATTGGTACTAGACTTGTCTGGGAAGGATAAAGCGCTGACTTGTTCATCGGCTGGCCACCACAAGTCATTGTATGGCCAAATACGCATTCATGCCTCCACGACATCACGTAGAAGTAGAATGCGCTGGCGTATCCCAGAAGGGATTGAGTGACGCCGTCCTTTATCCTTATCCTTATCCTTACCTTCCTTAGGATGTACCAAAGTTATTTCAGAACTACCCTCGCAAGAGGGTCGCTTTTGGATCTATCCGAGAGAGGGGGCGGAGGATCTTCAGAAGGATCGGAGGATTCACTATATCCTTTGTAGAAAAAAATCAAGTCGCAGAGCAAGATGTCAAGTTAAAATCATGTCGTAGAGCACATTCCAGCTCGTGAGCTGGAGATACGGGTTCGAGTCGCGCCTGGTGCTAGAGTTTTGATCGCAACAAAACATCGTTATGCAACAGAAACGGTTTACAATGATTACACACCGAACTAGCAGAAGAGAGGATTTTCCCTACAAATCCCTTGGGGAAGGCAGCAATCCCTTTTTCTAGTAGTGCTCCTCCGACTGGCGAAGGTCCCACAGCCTTCTTGAGGCGCGTGTAGTGCAGTCGGAGGAGACGCCGGCTGTCGCCTGCACCCGATACCAGGTTCCCGGTTCCGACTTCTTTCCCAGGCCAACCAGGCCATCCCTCGCTGTCGGTGAATTGGTACCAGACTCGTCTGGGAAGGATAAAGCGCTGTCTTCTAGCAGCGCTGAGTTGTTGGCCACATCAATTCATTTTAGGCAAAATACGTGTTCAAACCGCCTCCACAATATCCCGTAGAAGTAGAATGCGTGGCGCATCGCAGAGTGGATAGAGTAACGCCGTCGTTTATACTTATCCTTATAACCTTTTTGATGAGTTCGGTATAATGAAATCGCTTTTGGGAGGGCATTTTGACTTGGGAGGACAGAGTTGCGTCGATTTTTACAAGATGAGAACTAGGCGACGGGATCGAATGGTAATGGTCTGTATCAGCTTGTCGGATCTGTCCTAATCGGAGAGGGGAGGGAGGCATTTGCACCTCTAATCCTTTACTTGAATTTCCACGATAGCTTCGCCTGCTCTCCCACAATGTGAGGGCTTTTACTTAAATTCAGGGGACGCGGTTACATGGCATAGTATGACGAGCGTTACTGTCGCCCTTCCCTGCTAGGGCAGATCCGCCTTGTCCATGCTGAAATAGCAGCTCGTCCAAGATTCAACGAGAATCGAACGCGGCATCTTCCGAGAATTCGAAAAACCCGTCAAGCGAGGTAAAAGCGAAGGTCCATCAGTTTAATACTGCTACTCATTCCTCTACCACTAGAGAAACAGGTTCCAAAATGCCGCGTTCGTAGACGAGAAAGCAAAGCGAAAATCGAGCCCGAAACCTCTTCGGCGTCTATTTACGATCGGCAGGTTGGTAGCGCTATTAAACGGCCCCCACTAGTACAAAGGACCCTAAATTCCTCAGAACGGGCGCAGCACACCTTGACCCGGCGGATCAAGTGCCGTCCTTGATGTCGCCGCCGACGTCGCCGTGGCCGTCGCCTACCGCTGCTAGCCGACTAGCTGGGCTAGGAGGGGTGTGGTCCAGTGGGGTTCGTTCGCCGTCGTCGCTGTCGCTGTCGCTCGTTCCCACTCTCTCTGTACGACGCGGCAAGCTCGACCGACGCTCGACCCCTCGTCACAATGGCATTGATTCGCTCGCTCCACACACACACACCACACATCGTCATTCTATCCGTTCGTGTAGAGGCGGTGCAGCCGTACCGTACCGTATTGGTGGCTGCTGCTTCGTCCGCTCATCTGACCATGAAATCAACGTGCATGTCGTGCGCTCTGATTACCTATTGTCCCGCCCGTCGCGCCCAAGTGCTTCGTTCTTGCTGTGGTTTTCATGCGCCGAAACGCTCGAGGGGAAGTAGGCGGTTCGTGGCGAGCTATTAAAGCTGGACTTGCCGTCTCGCGAATCGCTCAGCACGGCTTCGGAATTGCTTCCAGCCGCCGGCTACCTCGGAATTTCCCCTCCATCGCTTAACTATTTATATTAGATGGAGTTCTTCAGTCGGAGTTTTATTCTTATGCTTAACTACTTTACTGCGAAAAGCGAACTGTCGCTTCAATTAAAATCCTTCAAAAAACTGGTTTCAAGGGCGTTGGATAAGAATTCTGGATTGTTGTCTCCTATCATTTATATCGGTTGCGCTTCCGTTGTTATTCCGCGTTCGTACTCCGTGTTCCCCATTGATGCTTTGGTCTTCTGCTTACTGCTTGATTAGATTGCTCTTTTCAAGTGTTCTTGCATTCATTAATCTCGTTTTCGATTAGTTCAAGTGCTCTGGATAGTGACATCCAGCTGTTCTGTTTGTTGTGGTTGTCTTACTATAATACATGTCCACGGTTATTATGCGTCCATAAATAAATAAATAGTTAATAAACAAATTGACGTAAAAGTTTCCGCCAGTTTTACAATTTTTCAAATTTATTTGTTTTTCAATAATTTAACAACCGTTAACAAATATTAGGTTGGAAACAAATGTCGTGGACTCTCAAGCATCTCCAACAGGAGCGTTGGCACTATTGTACTTTACGGACTCCAGAGAACAAGGAGGGTTGAAAATTTTTTTTCGCCCAAACTTCCACAGGGGGTTATTTGGGGTGCCGATCACGAATCTGACATCCGTTTTTCGTTTTACGCTGGATTAAGGGCGAAATCGGTGACCATAATCTTATCACCCGTACCTTCCGTAACCTACCGTACACCAGCGTAAAACGAAAAACGGATGCCAGATTCGTGATCAGCACTCCAAATAACCCCCTAGGCGAAGTTTGAGCGAAATCGGTAATCATGACCTCGGCAGCCTTAGTTACCCGTACCTACTGTAGCCTACCGTACTCCAGCGTAAAACAAAAACGGATGTCAGATTCGTGATCAGCACCCCGAATAATCCCCTTGGGCCAAGTTTGGGCGAAATTGGTGACTATGACCTCGGCAGCCTTAATTACCCATACCTACCGCAACCTACAGTAATCGACCGAAATTTCAAAAACGGATGTCAGATTCGTGATCAGCACCCCAAATAACCCCCTGGGCTAAGTTTGGGCGAAAAATTTTTTTCGACCTCTCCTCGTCCTCTGGAGTCGCGAATGTACAGTAGTACCGTTTTTTTCAGTAATTCAATACAACAGTGAACAAGCATTAGGTTGGTAACAAATGTCGTGGACTCTTAAGCATCTCCAACAGGAGCGCTTATTATACAAGATTATAAACGGCGGATATCAGGACCGGCTCACCGTAACTTTAGGCGTCGGGCGAGACGTCCTTTGTGCAATCGCATAACAAGGCTAGGGAAGGGACTCCAGGGTGTGTGCCATACAAGCTGCTCGTAGGGAGTCTGATTTCGTCGCTCAGGGGGATTCCGCGGCTTGGTTCTGCGCTCTTCGATCGGCGACGGCTGAAACAATGCGCAAAAAAACGCGCAATGTTGTGTAGACGTCGAAACCTCTCAGGTCGCAGATAGTCAGCTAGAATTCAAGTCCGCAAATTCACCACGCCTTATCTATGAAGAATGAATAGAAAATATAAAGGATAAAGAATAAAAGACGGCGTTACTCAATCCCTTCTGGGATGCGCCAGCGCATTCTACTTCTACGGGATGTTGTGGAGGCGACATGAATACGTATTAGGCCATACAATGACTTGCAGTGGCCAGCCAATGAACAAATCAGTGCTTTATCATTCCCAGACAAGTTTGGTACCAATTCACCGACCCAGGAGGGATGGAAGGCTTGGTTTGTCTGGGTTGGAAATTCGAACCAGGAAAAAACTGGTATCGGGTGCAAGAGATGGTCGGCGCTTCCTCCTACTGCGCTACACGCGCCCTAGCAATCATAGATTAACTTTTAAAAGGTTAATTGCAAGGCGAAAGGAGTACTGTAGCTCATCGCATCTCCTGATTTGTTTTGAGGGTCATAACTTTTGCTGCCAGCTTTCAGCCCATGAACCATGAGTCTGTCCCTGTCTACCCAGTTCCACGACATCGTCCCCGGTGATTGATCGTATAGATGATTCCAATGCACGACGTGGCGAGTCTCCCTATCCGGCCCGCCAACAATTGCACTGCTAAAGCCACCATAGGGTTGTGGATGGTTCACTAAGGTAAACAAGAGGGCGGGCAACCGCTTTCTGCCCTCTAACGGTGAAAATACCACCAAACCTCCTGATATGCCATTCATTAGCCTCAGGTTTGGCGGTATTTTCACGGTTAGAGGGCAGTAAGCGGCAGATGAATATGGTCCTTGAAGATGTCGATCGACTGACATGCACATCACACCGCATACCTGACGACTGGCGCGGCGCTACTTTGCGAAGGGTTCATCATGACACGCTCCGCTCAACTTGTTCTGCTTCGAAGCCGAGCTTAGGGAGTTCTAGTGGCACAGTCGGAGAAGGTGCCGCTGTCGCTTGCACCTCCAATCGAGGATTTTTTCGCATCCCGCCAAGGCCAACAAAGTCCTTCACTCCGCCGGGGTAGGTGAATTGGTAACAGACTTGTCGGTTACGGGTAAAGCGCTGAGTTGTCGCTTGACTGAGCAAGTCATTGTATAGGCCAAATACGCATTCAAATTGCCTCTACGACATCCCGTAGAGGTAGAATGCATGGCGCATCCCGCACAGGGTTCAACTTTTGCCGATAATCGTCCTTTATAGTGTAACCTTTACTTTTTAAAAGTTTTTTTTTGCTATTTCATTTTTCATAATATCTGGACTTAAATGGGGTGCAAATGATTGCGGAGGGTCCAAAAAAATTTCAGAAGGCGTTCTCCCAATAGTGCTAAAGCTTTATTTTAATACGAGCGGTGGAATAGAGATTCGGGTGGCAGCCCCATTAGGAGCCGAGACCCCCTCAGCGAAATCGTGTTTCATCTCTCTCTCTCTCATTCATCATTTTCATTAGCGTCTGTCCCGCTTGGTGGCGGGGTCCGCTCTTCTGGTGTGGTGATGCCAATTCTCCCGATCAAATGCTTGATCAGGGTGCACACCAGCCATCTCTAAGTCCAAGCGCAACGTATCTAGCCAACGTTGCTTCGGGCGTCCTCTGAGCCGCTTTCCAGGGACCACAAGATTCAGGCCAATCTTACACACGGTGTCGTCGTTAGCGCGAAGGACGTGGCCGTACCATCGAAGACGAGCTTCGCGCAGCTTCTCGGATATCGGGGCGACACCGAACCTCTGTCGTATGGTGTCGTTACGAACGCGGTCCAAACGCGTAACTCCAGCCGCCCACCGTAGCATCTTCGTCTCCATTACACTGAGGCGGCTTTCAACTTCCTTCGTCACGGGCCAGCACTCAGCACCGTACGTCGCTACTGGGCGGACTACTGTTCTATAAACCTTCGATTTGAGGTGCTCAGGTATTGTCCTGTCGCAAAGCACCCCAGTCAGCGAGCGCCATTTGGACCAGGCTGCACTCACACGCGCATTCACCTCCATCTTTAAGCTGCCATCGGACGTGACTGTTGACCCAAGATACTTGAAAGATGTGACTCGTGAGAGCTCAGTACCATTGATCTCGATAGATCCGAGCTCATTCACATCCGTCGTCAAGTATTCCGTCTTTTTGACGTTTAGCTTGAGACCGAACAATGCCAAACGATCGCACCATGCCTGTGCCTGTCGCTCGAGTTCGGTTTTGTTTTCACATGCAAGCATGACGTCGTCAGCATACAGCAGGGTCCAAGGTGCCGCCATTTGGAGATCTCGTGAGATTGCATCCATCACGACCACGAAGAGCAGTGGGGATAGCGCAGATCCCTGATGCACCCCTACAGAGATGGGAAACTCCATCGAGGTGCCCGCTGGCGCTCGCACTCGACTCCTTGGGCAAGAGTATAAAATGCGCACCCACTCAATAAGCTCTTCAGGGATACCATGTTGTCGTAACGCGTACCATATAACATCTCGCGGAACGCGGTCGAAGGCCTTCTCCAAGTCCAGGAAGGCAAAATGCACCGGTTTCTGTTTCTCGCGGTGCTTCTCTAGCAGAAGACGAACGGCGTGAATGGCATCAACGGTGCCACAGCCAGATACGAAACCACACTGATTCGTGGAAAGCTGTACGACATCCCGGATACGTCCGTCGACAATTCGCTCAAAGATTTTCATGGTGTGCGAAAGAAGACGAATTGGACGGTAACTGGCGCAGTCTGCAGGACTGCCCTTCTTCTTCCAAATCGGGATGGTCGTGCTTTGCTGCCAACCCTCAGGCACTTTCTTCTCAGCAACAACCTGATTGAAAAACGCAGTCAGCCAGTCAGCAGGGCACCAGCCCTTCGACTTCCACAGGTCAGCTGGCAGGTCATCGGGACCAGTGGCTTTGCCTGACTTCATCTTCCTCAGGGCTGCTTCAGTTTCGCTCACTGTGATCTTCTGAAGGGGCCCGTATACAGGTGATGCAAAAGGAACAGCAGGATGTTCAAATTCTACATTCGAGATTTCCTCGAAGTAGTCGTGCCATCGCTTCACAGCACTCTTACGATCCATCAGAAGATGACCGCTCTCGTCGTTAATGCCAAAGAACTTCTCAATGTCTTCTGCTTGGCGACAGCGAGCTTTGGCGAGTCGGTAAATATAACGCTCACCATCGCGCGTTTCCAATTTTTTGCTGACATCAGCGTAGTATGCGGCTTTAGCAGCGGCCACTGCCTTCTTTGCCGCTTTCTTTGCTTCTCGATAGTTCCGCCAATTATGGACTGTCTTATCACCGATAAACACGTGATAGAGCCGTTTCTTTTCTCGGACTTTCTCTCTGACATCATCAGTCCACAGCCATGCCTGCTTGTCGACCCAGCGTCGTCCAGGCTTCGTTGTGCCGAGTTCAAGGCGTGCAGCCCGAGTTATCGCATCGGTAGCGTCCTTCCAGGTTTCGTCGACAGTTGTCACTGTCGGCAACCGAATGCGAGAAATAACTGCCGCTTCCTTCTCTTTCAGTCGCCACCATTTGATTCTAGCCGACCCACATCGCTCGACATGTTTACACCTCGAAGGTGTGATCTTCAGCGAGCAGATCAGTGGACGGTGTTGCGTGGCAACCGTCTCATACGGCACGGTCTTCGCATCTGTGACAAGGCCTTGGTCGCGACGCCTAACAAGGACATAGTCAATCTGCGTTTTAGCATTCCCGCTATAAAACGAGATGAGGTGGGGGTCACGCTTTCTAAATTTGGTGTTCACGATGGTGAGGTCATGTGAGTCTGCATACTCAAGTATACGCTCACCATCGGCGTTGCGCGACCCATATCCAAAACCACCATGACAGTTGAAGCCGTCTTTCGTTGCTCCGACGTGACCATTAAGGTCACCTGCCACAACAACCATATCTTGTGACGGTACTTCCGCTGTCTTCTCATCAAGCAGGGACCAGAACTCGTCCTTGGTTTGCTCGGAACAGCCTGTCTGCGGAGCATACGCAGAAAAGAAATGGCATCGTCGCTCTTCTACGGCGACAACAATCTTCATCAAGCGGTCATCGAAACGTTCTACGCTTGCAATCGCATCACGGAAACGCTCGGAGACGATCACACCGACACCACTGGTGGTCCTGGGACTTCCACATAGAACGGCCTTGAAGCCACGTCCTATGTCCCTTGACTTGCTGCAGGACCACCTCGTCTCCTGCACCGCACAGAAATCTATCTTTCTTCGCTCCAGTGCTTCTACCAACTCGCACGAGCGGCCCGTCAACGTACCCACATTCAACGTTGCTACGCGGGTCTTGCCTACGTTGCGGGACTTTCGGACTAGCTCAGTTGCCCCCCGATGCCGTCCTCGCATCAGGGACCCTCGCATACTTTCCACACTCGCCGGGCTTTGCGAGTGCGCGTCGGCTCCCGCGGACGCCGTAGCATTATCTCGAGAACTCTGTAACGTCATCAACCATATGATGTGACACAAAATGTTCGTAGGCCGGCCTGTCACTAGGGCCTGTCGCCTGCATTCGAATGTCCGTGTTTGGCTCGGCTTGCAAAAGCAAGCAGTTTCCAGTGGCACCACGTGGAGGAACGGACATCGCCACCATCTCTCTCTCTCTCATTCCAGACAGAATATTTCTTTCCGCCCATTCCGACACTACAGTAATCCAGAGGCTCATCAACTCAAGCAAATCGGTGGTTTAAAAAACGTACAAACACTTTTTCACCAAAGAAATTCATGAATTTTTTGAACTTTCTGGTTTTCCCTCGATCATTAATACTTGAGCCTGTCAGGGACTAAACAGCTGATTCAAAAAATTCATGAATCTCTTTTTATTTTAACAAAATTTTAAAATCACTTTGGATTCATAACTTTGCCCTGCTCATGAAATTTTAGCTTATTTTTTAGCTTCTATCATCCTGTCGCATGTAACCGATTGCAGGTCCTTGGTTCCAATTTCCTGCTTAGGCCTATGGGTTGGTACCAGATTTGTTCGAGAAGGATTATTCATCGACTGGCTACCGCGACTCATAGGACAAATTCGCATCTAAAATTCCCCCACGTCATCCCACAGAAGTAGAATGCATGGCGCATTCCGAAAGCGTATCGTAACAGGGCGGGTGCACAGCACTTGAAGGGTTCGCTAACATCCGAAATACAGTCACGGTTCGAGTTCTGCTCAGGTTAACCAAGCCTTCCATAGCTCCTTTCTGGTGCACTGGGAAGGATAAAACACTAACTTATTCCTCGGTTGTCCACCTCAGCCCTTCTTCTGTAGGTCAACTGTGGCCAAATTTATTTATCCATTTATTATCTCTTGGAGAAGCACAAGGCATGGCGCATCCCACAATGAGATTGATTAGCACGGCTTTTATTTTTTCGCTCTTCTTGTATCGTAACAGGCAAGGCTAAAACTGCAATTAAGATGTTTCTTCGGCCTCTTTTTACGTTTTTAGTCTGTGTGCATCTCACTATAATATGTCGCGTGCAACTGATACCAGAGGCCGGATTCATCAACGACTACCACGGGTATAGGGGGTAAAGATACCCACGATGAAGCCTGCGTCTCTGACTCTTGCCTTATCTCTACCGCTTATACCCCGCATACCCACGGGTTTAATTGTTGATGAATCCGGCCCCAGGTTTCTGGTTCAGATTTCCCGCCCAGACCAACCAAGCCTTCCATCCCTCCGGGGTCGATGGATTGCTACCAGACTTGTCTGGGAAGGATACAGCGCTGACTCATCCATCGGCTGGCCACCGCAAGATATTGTATGGCCAAATACGCATTAAAATCTCCACCTTGACATCTCGCAGAAGTAGAATGCGCGGCGCATCCCAAAAGGAATTGAGCAACGCTGTCCCTTGTTCTTTGTTGTATTGTGCACCAGAAGAAGACCAGATGAAGTGCTGACTTCAGGGGACTTCCTTTCGAGGGTTTATGTTGTTTCGCCGCTGCTGTGGTGCAGGCGGCGCTGGTTTTCATATGCATCTAGGATCGATTATAGGTTCTATTCCTGTCCTACACAAGGAAACTTCGACTCTTCCAGACTCAAATCGATTCCCTCATCGGCTCACCTCTATGTGCCATTTTTGGCTTTTTTGGCCTTCCGGTCAAAGTGCCTCCACGACGAGCTGTAGAAGTAGAATGCGTGGCTCATCTCGAAGCGAGATCGATTGGCGCCGACCTTTGTGCTGTACCGTCTGCCTTTGTTATGAAGTTTGGGTGCGATCCAGATGCGAAAACCAGCAGACACCACTGAACCGACCCGACCACAACGTCGATTGATTTCACGACAACCTAATGGATTGCCGTCATTCATCGTCGCCGTTAGTGGCTCGACCGATGTGTCGCCGCCGCGTCCGCGGGTCTACGCGGTTCCTCCTTTTTTGGGACGAACTGGATTTTTCGTCTGCCGCTGCAGCGCTGCAATCACGTATCATCTCCGATTTCTTACGGCGCTTAGTTCACATATTGACAACCGTTTTTTGGTGCGGTATCTCAGGGCAGGAGTCCCGAAATCAGTGCCTACAGCACGCTCCTGTCTTTCGGTTTTTTGGGTGGAATAGGCGCAGAAAACTACCGTTTTCCCACAACTCTCTTCAAAGGTGCTATTCAGAAAACAAACATTGCCATTTGAACTCAGTGTAGGCTGTCTATCCAATGATGTCGGTGCCGGCACGCCATAAGGGATTCACCTCTCTCAAAAAAATTGATGCTTCAAAAAATTGAAAAATTGATAAAACTGAATCCACTTCAAAATCACAGCACGGGTCTTTCAAATTAAATAAGAGATTGCATTGCTCAAGGAGAATTAGATATGACTTCCACTAATGTTTTTATACTTCACTTCCCCCAATAAGTGAAGACACGGATAAGAATTTTACAAAATTTTATTTGTGATGATGATGGTGATCTGAAATTTTATCAATTTTCATTTTTCTATTTTTATGTGTTTCTCTGCTACTCCCATGTTCGAACTTATCTATGATGAGTGTGAATGATAAAAAGAAAACGATCTCGTCCTGTCGATTCCTCGTTGTTCACCCACTGTAGGTCGTTATTTGTTGTTTGTTGATTGAAGTACGATCACATTGACGTCCATTCCTGTGCTGCATCTCGAGGCTTGATACGAACTGCTACTCCACTATGCCTCTCAAAACGAGAACAGCTGGCTAAAACAGGATGTTCGCGCCGTTTGAATTGGTCGGCTTTGGCGGAAGTGTGCATCACAGCAAGTTGGAGCAAATTTTCATGTCATTTATTCTGAAATTTCAGAGAATTATGTGCCAAGTCCGTCCAGATAATAGCGACCGGAAGTTTTTGTCATAATTTTAGCAATCACATATATGAAAAATTCTGGTGCAACGCATGGAAGGGCGCTCAGAAAAGGTGCCATTTGTCGCATGCACCCCGGTTCTGTGCTCCAGGTTCGGATCCCACCCTTCATCCATATCTCGTGCTTTGACTAGCTGGTGCTAAATTTAGCTGAGAAGGACGAGACGCTGACTTTCCATTGGCCGAAGTAGCCACCGCAGTTCGTTTTATAGGCCCAACATGCACCCAAATAGCCTCTACGACATCCAGTGGAATTAGGATGCGTGGCGCACTCCAAAAGAGAGTTGATTAAAGCTACTCTTCATACTTCATACCTTATCATGGAAAGTTTAGAAGGTGTAAAGAATACATTTTTGTCGACACGTCTTTGATTTCCAAGAAAGGAGAAATCCTAAAACCTGATAAAGAATTCGTGAGAGCTATAAAAACGGATCGTCTCCGTAGGTTCCCTCGGATGTAAATCAAATTGAACACTCTTCTCGAATTGAAAATGAAATCGACATTGAAAAAAAACGCTTCTGAAGTCAAAGTGAACACCTTCCAAATGAAAACGAGCGTGCTTCAAATTAAATTAGAGATTGCTTTGCGTAATAATTGAAGAGGCTGTTTAGAATTTGAAAAAATTTTATTTTTGAGAGAAAAATAACGATTTGGAGCTTCTTCTAAAGTGTAAAAAAGCTGCAATTTTTCAGTTTATTAGAAGAAGAGATCGCGTCATACACTCGTTTAGCTCGTCGCGATTTTCATTTGATTAATATTGTGAGCCTACTGCTTACTTAATACAGCAACAATTTGTTTTGTTGTATCGTGGCCAAGTGGTACACGGAACGAGAAGAAGCGAATGCAGACGAGTGCAATCACCAATTGAAGAAGAGCACCTTGTACCATTTCAGCACGTTTTCCGGAATCTAAGCATTGAAATCCTCAAAATTTTGAGTTGCAAGAGCTAGCTAGCAGAATGTTTCACTTTGTCAGAGATCCGATAAATTTAGACTTCCACTTCGGTCACTGCAGTTTAGCTTCGGTTTACTGTAAGCTCGCTTATCCCTCGGAGGAGCCACACATAGCCTGCTTCGATCAGATTAATTGCTCTGATGTAGGTATCCTCTACAAATAACGAGAACTTGACGCTTGTACAACGGATTTTCGCAGTGATTTTGCAGGTATATATAGGCGCTTGTAGTCAACCTGATTGAAAAACAGATTGGTGAACGAGCTGTGAGCGACATAAACCGGCATCAACAAACTGTGATGGCTACGCACGCACGAGGGCTGTACCTCCTACTCGTCCTATATAATGTGCTGCAGTTCCCCTGTCCAGCACCCGGCATCATCTGTCAGCCGTTGACCCGTTGATTGTTCGAGTGGGCCCTGGCAAAGTGCTCAGTCGCCTCTGGGACGTGCCAGAGTAGCCCAGTGGCTACCGCTCGCTCACGAGGCCACACATCGTTCGTTCAGGAGGGATTCAGCGAGGAACTCTGACCAACGTCATGGGGCGTCCTGGGGCCAGATTCATCGACGACTTACAGAGATTTAACCTAGAAATTACAGCCGAAATTCCTGATAACGCCAATATTTCACCATATCCCTTGTTGATAAGCCGCTTTAATTCGCGTTTTTTTTTTCAAGAATTTCGGCTGTACTTCCTCCATTAAATCTCTGTAAGTCGTTGATGAATCCGGCGCCTGGTGTTATTTCGATAATCTGGTCAGAACCGGGTCAAGTTAAGCCTCTCTCCCAAAGGGTTACAGCCTCGACGACCCATCTAATTTTCAACGGTTTGGCCTGAGCTAGAGGTGGTCAATGAGGCCTTTTAGCAGACTTAGACCAAATATTCCATCATGCTTTGATTGGGCTGGCTCGATATGGCGCGTCTCGCATTTATAAGTAGCCATTATCGTTTTCGTTGGATTAACCAACGACATTAAATTCCGCAATCGCACGAACAACACCCTAATTGAGGTTTGCCACGGGTACTGTAGCATAACCTGTCAGCTCGAAATTTTCCCATTTAGCTGCCCAGATGTCGTGTCCTTGGCTTTCGAATTTGATAGTCTAGAGGTGCGACTTCATTGTTCGCAAATATGATGCTTTTATGAACTTTTGTTGTTCTACAAACAAAAGAAATGCGGAGGAAATAACTGCTCTCGCTAATTATCTCAGTTAAACTCAATTTGGCACTATTGTACTTTCACGACTCCTGAGGTCGAGTAGAGGTCGGAGGAAATATTTCCCCCCAAAGTTCATCCAATGGTGTTACTGGGGTGCTAATCAGCAATCTGTTACCCTATTTTCAATTTTCGGCTGAATACGGTAAGTTACGGTAGGCACGGGTGAGTAGGCTGTAGAAGACATGATGAACAGCCCAAGCCCCACCTATGGGTTATTTGGGATGCCGATCACGAATCTGCCATCAGTTTTTGACATTTAGACTGATTACGATAGATTACGGTAGGCACGGGTGAACAAGGCTGTCGAGCTCATGATCAATAACATTGCTCAAACTTCGTCCAGTGGGGTTACTTGGTGTGCTGATCACGAATTTGACGGCAATTTTTGACATTTTGTCTGATTACGGTAAGTTACGGTAGGCGAGGGGAAGGCTGTCGAAGTCATGATTACCAACTCCGCCCAAGCTCAATCTATGGGCTATTTGAGGTTCTAATCACAAATCTGACATTCCTTCTTGTTATTACGGTGAATTACGGTAGGGTGGGTGAGTAACCTTGTCGGGGTCATGATTATCGATTTCACCCAAACCTCATCGATGAGGTTTATTCGGGGTGGTGATCAGGAACCTGGCACCTTATTTCCAATTGTCGGCTGAATACGGTAGGATACGGTAGGTGTGAGGGTAAGCCTGCAGCGCAATAGCTCGCTGAATGAAGTTCAGTCGAAATCTATGATCATCACCAAACAGCACCACATGCCCGCACATACCGTAAGCTACCGTACTCTAACGCAGTACTAGAGGTGGGTGTCAGATTTGTGATCATTACCCTAAATAAACCCCTTTGCGCGAAGTTGAAGCGAAAAATAACTACCTCTCCTCGACGTCTGGAGTCGTAAAAGTCAACAGTGCCGTCAATTTTTCAACAAAAAGTGGTATCTACTTCCGCTTCTTCGGCGGCACTATTCACTACTACGTCTATGAGCCTGTTCTCGAAGCAGAACTGGATCTATTCTAGTCGAGAGACGGCGGATGTATTGCCTCACTACCCTCTTCGGCGATCTCCTAGAATAGGGGGTTGGTAAATTTCAACCACACCAACATACGAGAAAAATAACAAATAATTATACAATAAAATGAAATTTAGCATGAGTTCCTAACTCGGGCCACACCCCGGAGTCCCTTCCCTTGCCCAAATTCGTGCTCTCCTCTCCTTCTAGGTGGCTCACTGTGATTTACCAAGCCCCTATTCTGGTATTGCGCCCCTCTTCCGCGAGAGCTCTAGTTGGTTGGTAGTTCTTGATGTTGAAGTTCTTCAGGAGAGACAGCTGGTGTGGTAGAGAAGAAAAAACTTCTCCAAGGCTCAGTCTCCTTAGAAAGAGGAGCTTCAGCTTGAGCCCAGTGTAGATCGTCCGTTCATTTCCTCGCCACTGCACCACCACCGGGGGAAATCCTGTTTGGCAACAAACCAGACCACACAGCGAGCGAGCGAGAGATGGGAATCAGCAGCAGCAGCAGCAGCGGCAGTGGCAGCGAGGCCCCGGGGCTGTAATGTGCCCGACTGCGTTGCCGAAGCTCATCGGAATCTCCCCACCCCCGGAGTAGGAGGAGGGAGACCGCCACGACGGCTCTCAGCTGGCCGGGGTCCAGCGGGGTGGCCTTCGCTGACCCCGGACCGCCCCGTTCGGGTTCTATCGATTGCGTGTCAGACAGCACCCACACACGCAGTCGGCGGCCCGCCCCCCGACAACGCCGTTCTCCGGTGGCGTCACTGCCCAGCCGGGTTTTTTCGGATTTTTCGTGGTTTTCAAGGTCTCCCAAGTCGCCGAACTGTCAGATCTACTCCTCGGCCGCCCTCTTGACCGAGGCGTTCAGCTGCCTTCGTTCTCTCCTTCATTTTCGCCGACTTAGCCATTAGGCTTTCTTCCGGTCTCCTAGCTATTATACCGTGTTCACGTGAAGTTCGACACTTTTCGGATCTATCCTAGTCGGGAGGGGCAGCGCTAAGCATACTCTAAGTCCGCATGAGCGTCATCGTATCATTTAGCAGTAGCTGAAGCTCCGGGTCGAATTCAAGCAGATGGAGAATCAAAACATCGCATCCCCCCCTCCGACTAGGATAGATCCCACTGTTCCAATCAGACCGTGGCCGGGTTCATCAACGACTTACAGCGATTTAACAGAGGAAATACATCCGAAATCCCTAATAGCGCGGCTTATCAAGCGATTTGGTGAAACATTTCGCCGCGCTCTCAGGGGTTTCGGCTGTATTTTCTCTGTTAAATTGCTGTAAGTCGTTGATGAATCTGGCCCCTGGACACCTTTTTTTTCAATTTGCCCACTTCTCCAAACAAGCATAACGCTTCTGAAATCAACTGAACATCTTCCGGGGAAATAAGAGTTTTTTGGAGTTTTTTTGGCCGTGTGGGGGGGGGGGGTGTTGAGTGATTCACGGAACCTAGGGTTCCTGCTGCTGCCTGAAATGTTGTTTTGTCATTGGTTTCCGTTTTTTAGCGCTAAAGGATACCCTGGGCGCGCGTAGCGCAGTTGAAGGTACAGCCGATACCAGATTTTTGGTTGGGTTTCCCTCCCAGGTCAACCAAGCCCTCCATCTCCATCCCTCCGGGATCGGTGAATTGGTAAGAGACTTGTCTGGGTACATGTCGCGTAGGTGAGCAGCATTGGTAGGTGGGAGTGCACCAGCCCATAGTAACCAAACAGAGCACAGGCCGAACATAGGCCAGCACACCGGGGCACCAACGGTACAAGCCCTCTCTGAATGACATGCCCATTCCATGCGATCTGATTAGTTTAGGCGCTCACACCTACCAATGCTGCTCACCTACGCGACATATACCCTTGTCTGCAAAGGATAAAGCGCTAACTCGTTCATCGGCTGGCCTTTGTATGGCCAAATACGCATTCAAATCGCCTTCACGAAATCCCGTAGAAGTAGAATGCGTGGCGCATCCTAGAAGAGATTGAATAACGACGTCCTCTATCCTTTATTCTTAAAGGAGACTTTCGTTATGTTTCACGACATTTTTGTGTTCTCGTAAAAACTGCGTAGTTCAATTTCAATTTTATTTATTCACATGGATTTCTTCGGTGGATAGATTAGTGTTGTTGGATTACCTTTGTGTTTTTTTTTTCGCTGAAATTCCACACCCCCAAACCTCGTATTGCGTTCAGCTTTCAAATCAATACGAGCTCCTTCCACATTAAACTGGACTTTCTAAAGAGGTCAGAACAGTTTTTCTTTGCTGAGGGAACGTTTGGTGTAACTTCACGTAAAAAGAGGAGAGAGCATAGACTGGGCATGGAAAGGAATCCAGGGTGTGGCCAATTTTGACGGATGTGTGGTAGGTGAAACGCGTCCTTGGGCAAGATTCATCAACGATTAAACCCGCGAGTATAAGGGGTAGAGATACCCACGACGAAGCATTCATCTCTACTCCTTATCTTATCTCTACCCCGCATACCCGCCGGTTTAATTTTTGACGAGTCCAGCTCCTGGAGTGCGCACAAGAGGCTTCTAAGAGACATTTCCTCCGTCTTCTTTATTCCATTGCCTGTGTCATGTTAATCGACCATTTTCTGTATGTCCATGTTTACTGTCAGTTTTCTTCACGTTCTTGCCTTCGCAAAGTGACTTTCGTGCGTTGGGAAAAGCTCCTCCACTATCCACAACTGGCGAATTGCTCGCGTACAAACTCGTCCAGATCAGGCACTCGTTGCAGGACCACGCATTCATCCTTTTTGACTTCCGTCGACTTCTTACAGGAAACTGTTGTCACCCAATTTTTCTGGTGAAGAACAGTTGTTCTTTTGTTTGTCTTAGTGTAATGAGGCGGAAATGTTGATTTGGACCGTTACGTTATGCCCACCACCGCTTATTGGTAGTTGCCATCTCCTTGGCATGGACGCCTACATTTCTTCATGTTGTTATTTTACGTATCTATCCATTTGTTTTGACCCTATGGTAGCAAAGGTATGTCTTTTCGATGGTGTTCGATGCATATTCAAACATGTGCTCCTGGGAATGCTTAAAGAGTGGGCTCAAAATCACACGGGGCAGTCTCCCGAAGGGGGGGGGGAGATGGTAGAGTGAATGAACTGTAGGTCATTCGGTTCGCCATTTTTTCTTGTTTTCAGTCGCCCTGTGAATATTATGTAGTGCGTTTTTTGGTGCAAGTCGAGTCGGAGGTGTACCCGACACTCTCATAAAATCGTGGCAGGAATAAAAACCCTGGAATGAAATAACTGATGTTCTCCAGTTCTGGTAATTTTTCGAATGGGTGCCCGAGACTGCGTTCCTTGTTGGGGTGAAAAGTGAAAAAAATACGACAGACTGAGACAAAACCTGGAAGAAAGTCGAACAACTCTGGCTATCGACTCAGTCAAGCAGTTGACGCGCACTTGTCTGGTCATTAGACGCGTAAGGACACGACTTGACAAGAGTTAGCGTGAAGGCTAGAAAGTGCAAGAGGATTTATTGCTTTAAATGATTAGTATCAGGTGCCCCCCCCCCTCCGAATCGACTTGCACCCGTTTTTGTTTATTCATACGCCATAAAGAGTGTTACAATTTAAAGGATAAAGGACGGCGTAACTCAATCCCTTTTGGGATGCACCAGGCATTCTACTTCTACGGGATGTCGTGGAGACGATTTGAAGGTGTATTTGGCCACATATGAATTGGTGGCCAGCCGTTGAACAAGTCAGCGCTCTATCCTTCCCAGATAAGTCTGTTACCAATTCACCGACCCCGGAGGGATGGAAGGCTTGGTTGGCCTCGGCGGGAAATCCGAACCAGGAACCTGGTATCGGGTGCACGCGACAGCCGGTGCCTCCTCCGACTGCGCTACACACGCCCGTTACAATTTAGCACAAAATAACTAAATCAATAACCGTGAAACTGTTGTTCTTGTAAGGGATGTAAGACCAGGGTTACTGTAGCTGGGTGGCCGTAGCACAACGGGACTTGATCTATTCCAGCTACAACCTACAAAACCTACAGCCACCTGTCTCCCGACCAATCAGCTACAGTAACCCAGGTCTCACATCCCTTACATTCTTTAAAAAAATCTGAAACCGAGTTTCCGTTTTCGTGCCACCATTTAATATTTCTAATTTTTCTTGTAATGACGTGTTTTTTTCTGCAAGCATATTTGCTTCATATTAAATACACGTTCCTTCGCATATTTATTTCATAGGATTACATGTATGAATGTATATATATATATATACATATATATATATATATATTTGTATGCTAAAACTACAGGGTTGACCTGGAAAACTCGTTTGGGCGCAATGATACCACGGGGGGAGTGCAGCCCACGGGCTTCGACCGACTTAAGCGTAGCAGTCGGATATGATGACATGGAATTTCCCACAAACTTACGCGTACATACTTCTAATGCAAGTTGCAGCGAGAGGGACCTAGGTCAAGCGAGTAAAAACTCGTTCAAATGTGGGCTGTCCCCCTCATAGTAGCATTGCGTCCTCGTTTACCGTAATCATACCTCAGCATTTTTCAGCCCTCCTTTCTCGTGAAACGCAACTTCGCATGCATCAGAATAAATAAATGAATAAAAATGGCATATCAGCAATCATGTCAAGTAATCGCAGCAGCTCCGGAATATCCTATGGCTGACGTTATCGCCTTATCCTTTTCCTTTTTAGAATTTCAGAAGGTTGTGAATTAATAGTACCTCTTGAGGCGTTCTGGGATTATATTCTTCAACAACTTACATAACTTTAACAGAGAATTCACAGCGGAAAACTCAGATAACGTAGCTTATCTCTCACCATATCGCTTGATAAGCCGCGCTATCCGGGATTTCGGCTGTGATTTTATCTGTTTAATTGCCGCAAGTTGTTGATGAATCCGGCCCCTGTTCATCATCATCGCTGAACAACTGGGAAGTAGAACAATATTTTTCTGTATGGTTGTTATCGTAGATTTCGCGCATCCTCCCAGTATTTACACAGTCGCTGATCGATCCTTCAAAAATGGCATCAGATTTGTGGTAGGTTCCTTCAAGCAACATTTACCTAGGTTACGATAATTCACGAATAAACAAAAGAGCCCCAGACATCTGACCTCGCAACCGCTCGTAAACATCGCGACTAGGTAGCTACGTGCCTTAATGGCGGGCTTTTCGCTGCGGGTCCCTGAGGCAATTCTGTTGTGATTTCAATCAATTGGAATCTGCTTTCGGTGGTGCGAGACTATTATTCATTTATTGTATTATTATTTTTATATTTTTACGTATTTCCCATGCCTGTCGAGCGTCTTTGTCACATTTCCATCACTGCTTGACGTCTTCTTTGTCCTTTTCTATCGACTGGGGACCGCTTCCATTCTACAAATCAAACACGAATTCATTGTCTCTACGACATCTTGTAGAAGTGGAATGCGTAGCGCATCCCAAAAGGGACCAAATAACCCCGTTCATTATCCGTTATCATTCAAAACAGCTCCACCGCAAATCCTGTGATCAAAAGCAGGCCGTGTTGAAAGACAAGGACTCCTTGCTCTACTGTGTGGGTTGGCTCTGGAGATGTAAAGGAGAAAAATAGCGTGACGTTTCCGTCAGTTCCACCATTCTAGATTTTTGCTGTTCGGAGATTCTCGTTCAGATGTTCGTGCATTCCCCGTCTGGTGCAATTTTGTGATTTTTTTTAGAGATCTATCAATAAATCAGCCAAAATGTTAGGTTATTCATGGAGGACACCTGTTCACCTGGTTTGTTTACCTCCTTCAGCTGCGCATGTTTTTTCCGTCTGTTATCGCACTCAATGCCCGTTCGTCTGCGTCTTTTTCAACAAGTCGACACTGCCACAATTTTCTACGGTTCTTTATCTTATTGGACGGGAAATTATAGTCATGTTCTCGAGAAGTTTCGGGGCTAGACGTCAGTTGTGACCCCGCGTCGGCTGTTATTTAGGGCATGCAGTGGCGCCATAAATGGCACCGGCCAGCGAATGAGTGTCGAGTGCTGGCAGCGAGACAAAGTGCAGTGTGCGGAAGCACATTTGCCCTTCCACACGCCGCCTTGTCTCCGTTGTTTCTGTGATTGGCTTTATTGGGAAAGTCCTTGAAAGGAAAGGATTTTTCTGCCCGGAAACGGGAGCTCAGGGGATATCAACAGCGCTCATGGTTGACAAGCTGGATCGTATATGCAAATGTGTAGGTCATTCGGCCCACAGAGTTGGGTATACGAAATCCTTTCCGCCGTTCCTTCCATTCCAATGGTTATTAAAATAAACCTCGAAGCTTATCTTGATTGGAATTTTTGGATCTATAGTAGTCGAAGGGGGCATCGCTGAAGGAGCGAAACAAATACACATGAACAGTGTGTTGCATCTCGGCTATAGAATTTGCAAGGAAAAGTCCTCTCCTAGGTCGCTTCATGGCCCCGTATATTCTGCTTTCAATTTTGCCGCCGTTGTCAGTCAGAGAGAATTGCCTTCCCCCGCTGCGATAGGCACTTCTATTTTTTGTCGGAGACTTTTTTGAGAAAGAAAACATGAGGCGCCCTCCTTATTCACGGATCGGTTTTTGGTTCGACGGCCTTCAGGCTTATTATAAAGGTTTTGTCCCTTAGGCCTGTGTTATACTTCGGCGACGCGGTTGTCGACGACGTCGGCGACAGTGTTACGCGGGCTGCTACGCAGTGCGTAACACTGTCGCCGACGATTGGATTCTCTACCTAACCAGGTAGAATACAGCATCTACCTGCCCATCAGTTGGCAACATTGGTATGGATTCCGTTCCCGTAGGTAAAAGACTGAATTATCCATCTACTGGCTACCGCAGCTCTATGTATAGGCCTAATACGCATTCAAAATACCTCCATAACATCCCGTAGGAGTAGAATTCGTGACACATCACAAAATGGATTGTTTAGCATTGTAACGTCGTGATTTATCCGTTATCTTTAATCAGACGCTTATTCCACGACGACAGTGCCACGTTTCCCGAATCCGCGCTTTGAGCGACGACGGTGACACGTCTTCTGAACGCAGGCGCTTGTGACGATACGTGGGCGACACGTATTCTTATTTCGGAGGCTCGCTGCATGGCATAGGAGGAACGTCTTCTGAGCCCTGACGCCTGTTACGCGACGTCTATGAAAGCGCTCGGAAGGGCGTACAGACGGAGAGTCGCTAACTCCTATATATAGTACGATGGGTCTCTCGTTAAAAGATCCCATTGGATGAAATAGCGTATCGCTATAACCACTCAGCCAGGGCGTAGGTATTGTTTGCAGGCTGTATCAGTGGGTATGCAGGGCACAGAAAGTGCCCACACACGAGAGTTGCTTTAAAAGAATAATTCGCTGTCTTTAGCCTTTCGCGACAATGTGATTTTTCGCATGCCCGTTGTGCCCGTTATTGTTATTAGTAAATCTTTTTTCTTTTTGTGGGTTCGTGTAGCGCAGTCGAAGGAGGCTCCTGCTGTCACACCAGCCGATTTCGGGTTCCTGATTCGGATTTCCCGCCCAGACAAACCAAGCCTTCCCGATCCCTCCGAGGTCACTGAGTTGGTACCTGAGTCGTCCGGTGAGGATAAAGCACTGAATTGTCTATCGGCTGGCCAACACAAGTCGTTGCACGGCCGAATAGTATTTATATCGCCTCCACGACATTCCATAGAAGTGGATTGCGTGGCGCATCCCAAAAGGGGTTGAGCAACGCCTTCCTTTATCCTTTTTCCATACTTAAATTTCTTTTTAGACCAAACTAAAATAAAGGGCTGCTTCACTCATTAAATAATTAATGTATGGAATAGGAACAGGAATGGATTGTTTCAGGAAGAATTGTTTCGCATTCCTGTAACATCGTCGGAAGTTGTCAGATCCGGCCAGTAAGCGTCGGACAGCATTGCCCGACATTGTCGCGAGAGCGTTAAAGTATATGAATGCATATGAATTAGACGTGCCTACTGTTGCGCGCAAATCGAATCGGGATTCATGGTCCGGATCTCGCTCAGGTCAACTGAGCCTTCCTTTACTCTAATGACGGTGAATGGGTACCACACTTGTCTGTAAGGCATAGAACACTGGCCCTGAAATCAGTTAGCTACACGCGAAGATATTGTGTAAGCAAAATGCGCCTTCAAATTGCCTTTGCGATGGGCCGAAGAAGTAGGATGCGTGGCGTATCTCAGACGGGGATTGAATAACGCGGTCCTTGATGCTTTTTAGCTTTGAAAAGTACATAAATGAGCACTAATCGACCGTCTGTTTCATAGAATTCGTTGTTTTTTGGCCCAAACGGTCTTAGATTGCACCTCCCTGCCAACCAAATAGCGCTTCGACCGAGTCTCCAACTTTGAGCCCGTTATGGACCCACTGTAAGTCATGCATGTCCTGCTTGACTAACTGCTCCTCCAGAATTGTTCTGTGACGGCGTGTCTCTCGCCAAACTGTGTTTGATTAGCAATGCGGGGGCTATGCCCACACGCCAATTACGGTCAGTCATGGCACGACAGTCGCCCATATCCTAAGTGGCTGCAACGAAGGGGCTTTGCCCAGCATTAGTTTCTAGTGGTACGGGCTTAGACCGAGATTATAGCTTAACGCCTGCATACTAAGCCGACCAGGTATCCTGCTTCCTGTCCTTGAACCCTGTATGTGCCTTGTGCTGTGTACGCGCTCCCATTTTCTGTGTTTTTGCAGGTTTTTTCATTCATTCTTCCTCTACGTTGTACTTCTTTACAATCCTTATCGTATTTCAAGAGTAGATGCCTTGAGAAACGTTGATAAGACGATTAACAGAGTCCTTTATTCTTTAAAACTGACTGCTATTTGCACTATAATGAAACGATAAGCGGATCGGTTGTCCAATCTGCTCAAAACATTTTTTTCGGTGGACTATAACTGTCCCCATTTCTATTTCCTACAGCTCAAATCCTAACCTTCCCTTGTAGAGTGTTCTCGTGCTGTTTTGCCGAAAATAACGACGTCAATGACGACGAGGTGCCGACTGTGACGTACAGCTGATTCCAGGGTCTTGGTTTGGATTTCCCGCCCAGGCCAACCAAGCCTTCCATACTTCCCGGATCGGTGAATAGGAACGAGACTTGTCTGGGAAGGATAAAGTGCCATTTCGGCTGGCCACCGCAGTCGTTGTATGGCCATACGCATTCAAGTCGCCTCCACGACATCCCCTAGAAGTAGAATGCGTGGCGCATCCCGAGAGGGATTGAGTAACGCCGTCCTTTATCGTTTGTCCTTATTCGTCTTCACGCCAATACTGGCTAGTGCTTGCGCAACAGTAGTGGGTTTTAGTTCCTTCCAAGCCCAGTTTCAATAGTTGAAGCTCAACATTGTGTGCCACTGTGAGTCATTGTTTAGGTCAAGCGCGCATTTTCAGCGGCTCATCAAGATCATAGGTAAGTACTAGGTTATTGCAAAAGTAATTGCTGATCCGAGGTATATTCAGACAGATGGTTATTTCGTGTAAAGAATCACCTGTTAAAGTCAAATTGCTCAGACTTTCTTGTAGGTTTTTCTCTTTTTAAAGTTTTCTTTCACATATTCGCATTTTCGCCCGTCTTTATTTTGGACGTTATTGTAGTGTTTTGAGAAAGGGTGAATCGACGCGATTGTCAGATGATTATGCTCTGCAATCTCAACGTTTTATAGCTGAGGCGACTCGTAACATTGCGAAAACGTTCGCCTTGGGATCGCTATCTGAACATTCAGTGAGGTATTGCTTTGAAAAGTTTTGTTCTGGAGATCTTAACCTCGAGAACAGGCATGTTCCAGGTCGGGGAATGTCGCCAGGCGGTCATGTTTTATAAGCAGCCGTTGAGCAAAAGTCGGACACAACTGTCCGAAGGATAGCAGCAGATATAG
Organism: Heligmosomoides polygyrus polygyrus; assembly: GCA_947396885.1. Classification (NCBI taxonomy): domain Eukaryota; kingdom Metazoa; phylum Nematoda; class Chromadorea; order Rhabditida; family Heligmosomidae; genus Heligmosomoides; species Heligmosomoides polygyrus. The sequence continues at coordinate 20,069,203 of OX377202.1, forward strand.
GTGCCCACTCCGCTACGGTATCAACGCTCTAAAATAGCTAAAAATTCAAGTTAAACTGTTGGTGACAGACTGGACTTGTCTAGGAAAAGGTTTTTCTCTCCACTTTCGGAGCAGAGCGGAGCCATATTGTTTGTGTTTGTTTCGCTTCTCTAGCGGTACCTCTTTCGCTCTAGGACAGCTCATAGCACTGTAATAAGTGTACCCGTTGGATGCATCCATGTCGTACTTTTCATGTAAGTTTGACATCCGACGAGCTTCTTGCTTGGGAATAATAATGTTATTAGGCCGCATGAGACATTCGGGATATAACAAACTGTGATGGGTGCCTGCGGAATACACCGGGTTCATAAAAAAATAAACTCCTATAAAACATGCTATTAACTTGAGACAACAATGAGAAGTATCTGAGACAACATAAGCACCACACAAAATCCTTCGGCTTGGCGGTCGTAGATATCTAGTGCTGATGAAGAGTTTTTTTAGCGATTCGTTTGAAGATTTTCCAGTTTTTGAAGGATGATGATTATTACTTTTCAATGAGAATGAATTGGTATCGCCTCTAAGCTCTGAATTGTTCCGTTACTAATGCAGAGCGAGAGCGTTTTTGACTTGTGTTATCGCTAAGTTTCTCTTTTTTCCTCTGGAAAGCCCTTCTGATCCATGTTCATCCGGCGAAGAAGAGATGCGTTTCATTTCTCCAGATTTGCGTTCTACCTGGCTGTATTGATTCGTTTATGTTTACGGCGCCCGTTGTTCCGTTGTTTTTATGCGTTCTCTGCTACTCGCCACGTGAGAACTTTCCCATATGTTAATCGTACATGTTCTCTGCTTCTTAGCAAGTTGAATGCTAGGTGACGATACCTTTTCCAGTGCTTCAGAGTGTAGCTTTTGTGTGCTTCACTCCAGAAGAAAGTCCTATCTATGTGATTCTCGAGGAGAAAATTGAAATTACAGCACACTTGGTTTTGCCAAGGAGCTAGGAAGCTATTAATCATCTTTAGCAAATGGAAAGGTGCCTAAAACGCAACGCTACGCTAGCGACGTAATTTGTTGAAGAAGTTTCATTTGCGGAACACAGAAGAAAGAACGACCGGGTCGCGGGGAAGCGTCCGGTTGGGACCTTCTGCTTGACCTTGACACTTTTGGGAGCGCAGGTGACACTAACCTATTAATCTGCTGGTCATGTAACGCTGATGTGAAGAACGAATCCACATATGAAGTCTGGAATGCGTGAATAATAGTTTTTGTCGAACATGTAGTATAGTATAGTATTCTTCTGAAGCCGGTGGTTCATTAGGGTCATGAGGAGGATTTCACTAAACTAAAGATGTGCTATTTTCTTACTCCACTGGAAAAGTGTTACATTCGTCGTTGTTGTTTGTTGTTAAGACGACAATTTCTAATGTTTTCCAGCGTTTTTTCGTAGTTTTCCTACCTATTCGATGTCTTAAAAGATCTAAGGGCCTGTTTATACTTCGCGACAAGAGAAACTGGGGCGACGGACATAGTGTGGTGTACGTAAATAATTGCGTACTCCACACTCCGTCCGCGACGAATGTAGTGTGAAATGCGTAATTATTTACGTACACCACACTACATCCGTCGCCCCAGTCGCTCTTGTCGCTCTTGTCGCTTTTGTCACTCTTGTCGCGAAGTATGAACAGGCCCTAAGACATGTCAAGGATTATGATGTTGCAATCTTTCACATCAGACACTTTCTCTCTACTATTTACACAGATTTCATGATCATACAGTGTTTGCTTCCTTATCCGGTATTCCTTTCATCTCGTTTTCGTCTTATTTTTCGTCGTTCTTTCAAGTATTTCTCATTTGCGATTTCTTGTCCGCCGAAGGTCTCTTGCCAGGTCAGCACAACGTGTTCGTCTTTCAGACCATTTCAACACGGGGTTCGGTGGTGCTCGGCACTGATGGACCGGCTTAGCCCAATTTCCACGGATTCCGGGTTTGAGTCATGTTGCTGTCCACCGAGTCCAGCTACCTCATCCTCCCACTCAAAGGTTCGTCCATTTTCTTGCCTGTTGTTCTGTTTTTCGCGGGTTTTCTTCATTGTGATCATTTGCTTCGGAATATGTTACGCTTTCTGTCGTTTCTGTACTTTGTTCGCCTTTTTCTCTGTTATGAAATCCCGTTTTCCGTATTATTCGAAGAGTTTGATATGCTCTCATGTTGCTTTAGCACTGAGTAACAGGAACACTGTAGCTGGTAGGGCTTGAATGTCACTCTGGTGCTAGTCGCAATAGGGCTGGAGGGGGGGGGGGTGTACGGAACTGTGCACCTCCTCTGGATTTCGCCAGTGAGTAAACGTGTGAGCATCAAAAGGTGCAGGTCGACAAGGTCCGCCCTCATTTCCGCCATAAAATCTCGCCTTTCAAAGTGAAAATCACGGATTCATATGAATTAGGGATAGACATTGATTGAGCGATGCAGAAGAGATTCAAAATGGGTCCCTTTTCTAAACGTCGGCTGTTTTTTGGTTGTGGCGATGCGCAGTTCGTCGCAAAAGGACCGCCATTTTGTGGGGTCGCGATCGTTCCCTTTGTACTCCTGGTGTGAACTAAGAGCTTGGTGGATTGGATTCCTTTGTAGGGTTACCAACACTGGCCTTTACACCGAGAAGACTTCCATGGCTTCTACAGCTTGGGGATTAAAAACATCTTCATGGAGTGGTACTCTGCTGATTTTCTTTATGAGATGTCTTCTGTCAAAACTGCAATATATATATACCATTTTCAAACGAAAAGGGGCTTCACGTTGAATCGGACACTTTTCAAATCAAATTTGACCCCTTTTTGAGCTAGTTTAAGAATTTTGAAGTCGAATCGAACTCTTCCAAATCGAAATGAGCTTCTTCTACATTAAACTAGAGACTCTTCAAAGGGGTTACAATAATTTTTTCCAAGGAAAATTTGAGTGTATCTTTCTTTAGTTTTAATTCTCCTACCCAAATCAACACGTTTGCAATTGTTTAAAAATCTTATTTTCTGAAAAAAATGGTTTAAAGCTTGTTAAAAAAACAGGAAGGCGGTTAGTTCTTTGGTGCCAAAAAGAGTTTGTGCCGTTCCGTCATCAAAGACGTTGCGATTTTTATTTGATTGGGGACATAACTTTTGTTTACATGGAGTTTGACACCTGTTAACGACACAACAAAAACAATTCTAAAGAACATGCATATCCTCGCTTCATGTAACTGTACACTATCAATAAAATGAAAGTTGCAGCCAACTTTTATGTGCATGTCGCGATCTGGTCTTTAAGTGCGCCATATGCTTGCTTCTTAATTTGTCATTTTCTTCTAAAATTAATATATATAATTATTACATTTATTGGAGGAAGTAAACTAAAAAAGTCAAAGAATGTTCTACCAAATTTTCTCTGAACCAAAAAACTAGTCATCTTGTCGAGTCTGTAGTTTAATCTCCCCGAAGATCATTTCGATTTTGAAGAGTTCGCTCTGATTTCAAGAGTCTAAAAGCTACCTTTGAGGAGTGCGCAATCTGATTTGAGAAGTATCCGATTCGACATGGGATTGGATATTTACTCGATGTATACTGTACGAATGGAATCTGTTCCTCGATTAGTTTCCATAGTTATGAGGAGTACATTAAATTCTAAATGAAAGCGTTTTAACCTTAGCTTTGTGCTCTAAAAAAACTTTCACAATGTGAGGTAATTTGAAATGTTTCTGAAAGACCTGTAAGGCGTTGTGGGAGCTAGATCTGCGTTTTTAAGCGAAGTACAACCAATTCATAGAAAATTATAAAGGTCGGACGTAGATAAGCGAAATCTGACATTACTTTTTGGCCAGCGCCCTACATGTACTCCGACAAGTATTTGTTGCTCCGCGACGAAAACTGCATTTATTGCTGCGGTCCTCGCTCCTCACGTGCCATCTGCTGACCTGAGACGTGTGGTGTTGTGATCTGATAGTACGCGTGTGTTGACTGGCCGTTGTGTACACTAATGAATCAGCCCATTAAGTCTTGCGTAGTGCTCACTTGACGGCTAATGTGATTAGCATTTACAGCATTACGGTTATGGGTATCGTTCCGGCCGCTGTTTTATTGGCATAGGGTTGCACATCTGATTGCGGGGAGGAAGTTTATTAGATTGTTGGGCGATATTGTGCCTTCACGACTTAAGAGGACAAGGGGAGCTCTAGAAATTTTGCCCAAACTTCGTCCAATAGGGTTATTTGGGATGCTGTTCACGAATCTTGTATCCATTTAGTATGGTGGAGTACAGTAAGTGAGTAAAGCTATCGGGGTCATAATCACCGATTTCGTCCAAACTTTGTTAGCGGTGGTTGTTTGCAATGCTGATCATGAACCTGTCCATTTTAGTACTACGGCGAATTACTACAATTACAGCTAGCTGAGTAAGGCTGTCAGGATCATGATCACCGATTACCCATCTATACTTACCACAACCTACCATTCTCTACTGTATCGCTAAAGATTCTTGATCAGCACCTCCAAATAACCGCGTGGGAGAAGTTTTGGCGAAATCGAAGATTATGACCTCAACAGCCCATACATACATACATACATACGTACATAGCTACCTTTACCTACAGTAGTCGGCTGAAATTTCAAAAACCGTGATTAGAATCTGAATCTGATCCTCTGCCTGTTATCGGCATATCATAGGTTTTTTGGCAAAATAAGGCCAACAAGTGATGGTGTTGATCGATGTCGATTTGGGATAAGCCACATATTTTTACAGAATGTTGTTGAGGCGATTTGATTGAGTATTTGACACATACAATGACTTGCGATGGGCAGCCGATAGGGTAATTCAGCGTTCTGCTTTTCTCAGGCAAGTGTGGAGGTTAAATCAGCTTTCTATCCTTCCCATGCGAGTCCGGTACCAATTAATTTTTCCGCCGGTATGAAACGTTCGGTTGGTCTAGGCAGGATTCGACCCAAGCACCCCTGTTTCGACACGTATCCTCAAATTTCGCCGAGATGTTAGAAATGAAGAGCTTTGCGATGCACAAATGACACGTCTTCTGTTGATTGCGCTACATAAGTCTAAGTGTAGTTTGGGTTGATGGCAAAAAGTGGCTGTTTAATTGGCTATGTGAAGAATAGTGATCAATTTCTGATCTGTTCTTGTAGAACGGGCCACTTTATTTGTCAATTAAAAAGTGGCGTTTGTGCGAATGAATGGTGCATTGTTCTTTGTTTTTCTGTGTTTGCTTCATGTGGCACAGCGAGCAGAAGAGCAACGATCAATCACTCTTGCGTCGAGGTGTAGTTCAAGCGTAGTCGGGTCACCTTCCTGAAATACCTCAGGGTACCTAGCTTATTTCATGGACCAGTGCACAAAGCTTCGCGATTGCGCTGTGCACTGCGTGACTGGGTTGTGATCTAGGCGTGACTGAAAGTAGTCCTATCACAAGAAGCTTTACAGTTAGGAAAATCTCGACGACTTTCCTTCGCAAAGATTTAGTGAACCCTTTTGTGCGGCTTTTTCGATCCATTTAGGTTGCTTTCAAAGCCTTAAGGCGCGTGGATGCATAGAAGGCTAATTCTAGCACCAGATTTGTTTAGGATAAGGGATAAAGGACGGCGTTATTCAATCCTCTTTGGAATGCGCCACGCATTCTACTTTTGCAGGATGTCGTGGAGGCGTGTTGAATGCGTATTTGGTCATACAATGACTTGCGGTGGCCAGCCGATGTACAAGTCAGTGCTTTATCCTTCCCAGACAAGTCTGGTACCAATTCACCGACCCCGGAGGGATGGAAGGCTTGGTTGGCCTGGGCGGGAAATCCGAACCAGGAACCTAGTATCGGGTGCAGGCGACAGCCGGTGTCTCCTCCGGCTGCGCTCCCCGCGCCAGATTTGTTTCCACCGGCGCCGTTTGATCGAACGCAACATCCACACCTCGTGGGACCGATCAGCACCCACCCGTATCCGGGATGAGCTGGCCGCTGATATCAGCATGGGACCAGTTAAGCTGATGGTCTTGATAAAAACGATTCAAATGTTGTGTTCGATCAAACGGCGCCGGTGGTGTAATGGCGTAGAGCATTCCCGCTCGGTCAGAGGTGCGGATTCGAGTCCCGCCTGGAGCTAGAAGTTTTACTCGCAACAAGACATCGTTGTGACAGCGTACAGCCTCGATACCAGCCAATTGAGGCTTAAAGAAACTGATTTGAACTGTCTATAGTAGTGTTACCTACCCAGCTTGCAATCTTGGCCTGCAAATACCCCACCAGTTGGCTATGATACCGCCTTCCTTGAGACAGTGGGAACCTGTCGGAGCTTCGGAACAAGGGTGTACTAACTTCTCACGTGGAACTGACAGGTTGGGTGAAGCAAACTACGGAGACAGTAACTCCTCTGGACAGTGAGGATTGGATAGCGTTGCAGTTGAGCCAGCACTCACTATAAGGGAAAGATTAGAATTCGTATTTGGCCATACGTTGACTTGCGGTGGCTAGCCGATGAACAACTCAGTGGATTTATCATCCCCAGATGAGTCTGGTACCGATTCGCCGACCCCATAGAGACAGACGGCTTCGTTGGTCTGGGCGGGAAATCCAGACCTGGAACCTGGTATTGGATACGCGCGAAGGCTGACCTGTCCTCCGACTCCCTTTCTCGTCCCGTTAGGCTAGTTACGCTTTCAAATCGCCTCTAGGATATGTCGTGGAAGTGGTCTGCATGGTGCATCCACCAAATGTGTTGTCGAACTGTGACCTTTATCGTTTATTCATGTCTCTTATTCATTGTAGCGTGTTTCAGTGGGCATCTAAGTTCTTGAATTTCCAGTTCAATCATTCCACGTGCGCATCGTTACTGCCGTCCTCGCCGACAACCCTTCTGCCAACCGAACATGGTGCTCATAGTGTTATTTGCGACCTGACCCCGTCGAGCAGTGAGGTTTCCCTCTATCGAGAGGTATGTATTCTGGTCACGATTCCTGAATATCCTGATTGATGTCGAACTGCCCTTTCAGGACTCTGTGTCATTGGATTCGCTGTCGACTAGTTCACGAAATAATGACTGCTCGTCGAGTTGCGTAGCATGCACGTCTTTAGATAGTCCTAGCTCGGATTTCAGTGGTGAGACAATAATTTTAGTTTAATTCTTCGATTTTGTTTGGTTTCTGCTTACTGCACACAGCGGTTTTCTTGACGATGTCACAAGAGGATTGCTTCAGAAGGAACCAGTTGCTCGAGTCAGCCTCGGTACGTAGACGGCGGCTCTATCAGATATCACTGTTTGTGGAGTGGATGTGACAACATATATGAGAAGGCCGACGATTTGTACGATCATGTCACTGAAGTGAGTCGTCCTCATTTATCATTGCACCAGTACTTAGATGCGGTTCTTTTTTCTCAGTTGTTCACCTTCAAACGTGCCAGTTCTTTGCATTCTCAATGTAATGTCTGATTATGATTTTTTGTAGTTGTTATTTTTCCCCTCTTCTGTTTTCTGAAAACTGCATGCTGAGAGACTTCGCGGTACTATTGTACTTTCGGGACTCCAGAGGTCGAGGAGAGGTCGAAAAAAATCTCCCAAACTTTGCCTAGAAGGGTTTATTTGGCGTGCTGATCACGGATCTGACATCCGTTTTTGAAATTTCGGCCGATTACAGTAGCTTACGGTGGGTACGGGTGACTAAGGCTGTCGAGGTCATGATCACTGATTTCGCCCAAATTTGGACGGAGGTTGTTTGGGGTGCTGATCATGAACCCGACATCCGTTTTTCGTTTTGCGCTGGAGTACGGTAGATTACGATAGGTACCGGTGACTAAGATATGGCCACCGATTTCGCCAGTAATGAACGCTTTAGAATATCTGAAAAGTATCTTGCCATTGCATAGCAGTAGTGGCGGCATCGTTCCCGCAAATTTGCGCACTCTTGCAGGCGATCGCTACATCCTGTGCCACTACCGTAGCGGCCCAGATAACCCCTGTAGCCGAGGTTTGGGCGAAATCGGTGGCTATGACCTTAGTCACCGGTACCTACCGTAACCTATCGTACTCCAGCGTAAAACTAAAAATGGATTTCAGTTTCGTGATCAGCACCCCAAACAACCCCCTAGGCGAAGTTTGGGCGAAATCGCTGATTACGATCTCGATAGCCTTAGTCAACCGTACATACTGTAACCTACCGTAATCGGCCGAAATTTCAAAAACGGATGTCAGATTCGTGTCCCCAACTCTTCCCCCCCCCCCCCCCCCCACCTTCCCCATCCTATTAGGCGAAGTTTGGGAGAGAATTTTGTTTTCGACCTCTCCTCGATCACTGGAGTCCCGTAAGTACAATAGTGCCGACTTCGCTTTAGAAGTGAGTATACGAATGTTCATTCATCTGGCAAATAGTACACAAGAATTTTTAAACAGGGTATTTCGGCTGCGTGTCTAAAGATCGTTTTGAACCAAAAATTTTATTTGATTATTTTCATGATTTTGTTCATCTTAAGGGCTTGGCTCCTAAGAACCTTGAACTCCTATGAGTTTTGTAAACTTACAATTGGCGTCACTCATTGTTTCGACAAGCGTTTTACAAGGCATGTTTTTTATAATTTATAATCACTAATCCACTAAAAATAACTGCACTTACATGATGTATGTGTACCTGATGGGTGCTTGATTCTAATCTCTTTAATAGCAAGCATAAAAAGTTTCCGCGGCGTAAGTTGCAGAGGTGAGCTTGTGCCATGTAAGCATTCAACGTGTCGCGATGTCTATTTGGCTGATGATTCAAATGTTATAAGCACGATCTTTGGTTGTGCTCAAAAGTTTAGCGCTAAGCGGGAGTCGACTCTGCATCCCCACCTTTTGGCCCCGTTTATACTTCAACGCCGAGCGACGCGACGCCACGCATGGCGGCGACATTGATAGAGAGACGCGATCGAACGATTTGGCCGCTTTACATGCCGTCGCGTCGCTCGGCTCGGAAGTATAAACAGGGCCTTTCGTGTGCTAGACCATTACACGACCGACACTGTTGTTTGATCGAACACAACATCCAAAAATGCTCATGCTGTTTGCCTTGAAGTTCCACAGTGGAACTATAATCGTCTCTTTGTGCTCCAGATTAATATAATTTTCCCACGTGCGTGCGTACGTGCGTAAACACCATCTAAGCTGTCAGTCAGCCCAAAATAGTGACGTATTGGATGAATGCATGGCGTGGTCTCTTCATGTGACATTCCTGAAGCTTTTGCTTTTTTACGCCACCAAAAAGCCGAAAAACGTAGAGCTGCAGTTAGAAACTAGGAATTTTAGGTTTTAGGTTTAAGGGCCTTTCATTACGTTTCTTCTTGTTACTGTCCTTGTTCTGATAGGAAAGCGGACTCGCTCGCGTAATGGGAGTGGATTGTGCTTTGGTTGGGTCCTGTACCAGACTGGGCAAGGGAAGGAACTCCCTGATGTGGTCAGTTTTGACTCAGGTGTGACATATAGGCCCCTTCCTGGAGTTCCTTGTAGGCGCACGGGTTTCGATTTCATATAAGGAACAAGTTTCAGTCTTTTGATCAGCTTGCATAGAAAGGTTCATAGTTCTTTACTAAATCAAACAGATGTACCGTTTTCACATCAAATTGGACACTCTTCTAAGCTAGCCTAAAACTTTTGAAATCACAGCGAATTACGAATTGAAATGAGTTTCTACACTAATCTAGGGTCTCTCAAAAAAGGTTAGAGTAATTTTTTATTTAAGGAAAATGTTAGTATAACATTCTTTGAAGTTCTAATCACTCACCCAATAAGTGAGTGAGCCATTGTTTGAAATTTCATAGAATTTTAATTTTTGTGGAAAAATAATGGTTTAAAGCTTGGTTCAGAGACCAGAAAGGAAACCATTTTCTAGTGCCAAAAAAGAGATTGCAGTATTTGTTTGTTAATGTTTCACTGCTAGTTTTCTTCACAATATTGGAAGCGGTGGGTTTCTTCAGTAAAACGGTAGGCTTCAAAGGAAGCACGTAAGGGTGTAATTAGCAGCAGACGGGGAACAGGAACGCTGGTCTGCGTTCCACGTTTTCGCTGAGCGTGTTTTTCGCCTGCGTCAGAACGTTTGCGTAATCAGTTCCGCAGTGTTTTCATTGATCTCTTGGCACCGTTCTCGCTGAAAGTGATTGCCCTGGTCAATGAACAATAAACGAGGCCATTGAGTTTTTGGGAGCACCACCACCACGCCATTCGTTCCGTCATCCGTTTATGTTCGCGAGTCAAACTGGACGCTATTCAAGCAAATGGAACACTTTCAAATCAAATTGGACACTCCTCTAAGCAAGCCGGGCGCTTTTGAAATGAAACTGAACCATCTACCAGATGAAAACTAGCGTTTTCCGAATTTAACTGGAGATTCACCGAGACGGTTAGAATAATTTTTTTTGTTCAAGGAGAACTGAATGTGACTTTTTGAGATTTTTGAAATTCGCCTTCGATAATTGAGCAAGCTGTATGAAGTTTTACGAATTTTTATTTTTAAAGGTTTTCTTAAAGAGCAGGAAAGCAGTGTTTTTGATAAAATAATAGATCACGCTATGCACTCGTTTAGCTCGTTTCATTTTTTACCTGATTGATGTGTAAATGTAACTACTTTTCTGCTGTGTCCACTTATTGGATGGGGTGAAATGAAAAAATTCGAAGAAGGTCGTACTAGATTTTTCTTGATCAGGAAATAATTCCAATCTTCCCGAAGACCCCTGTTGAATCCGAAAAACCGCGTTTTGATTTGAATAATATTCAGGCTTGATTAGAAATGTATCCAATTTGTTTGAAGAGTATCCCATTTGGTTTAAAACGTCTCCAGTTGACGTGAAAATGGTACAGTCAGTAAGGCTAAAAAAGTAGGTGAAACTAAGCGCTAATCTGCCACTGGTTGGGGTGCGCCACGCATTCTATGTTACGAATCGCCGTAGAGGTGATTTGAAGCACCTATGGCGCATGCAACAACTTTCAGTCACCAATTGATGAGTAGTTCGTTGTTGTTTAATTTTCCAGACACGTCTGGCACCAGCTTACTAATAATCGTCATGATCGAAAGGTTTGCTTAGCCTGCATGGAAGGAAGTTCGTACCTTAATTAACTAAACTTTTAGCAATATTTTACTTTTTTAATTAATTTTTTTTATTGTTATAATTAATATTATAAATGTGATTCTTGGTTTCTTAACTCGATTAAAGAAAATAATGATCTTTTGAAATTAGAAGTTGGAAAAGGTGGAAACTTTTAACGTAGCATTTTACATGATTATACAGGATGTCTCAAAAATGTATACACTGTCTGAAAGATGATAACTTTGTTGCTATAAAGATGCCGAAGAAATTAAGAGCTCCCGAAAGCGCTAGAAAACAGCAATTTTTGACATGTAAACGGTTGGGATTGTGTCACCCACTTGTCTGAATTCTTGCATTTTCCATTCGATTAATTATGTTTCGCTTGATTTCTTTTTATAGTTTCCCCATAAAGTGATTTATCGAGTGACTTGTGCTACCTGTAAAGTACATAATCTACAGGCACTTTACAGCTTGCGGCAAATTAAAAAATGCTCGTGCTGTTTGGTGGGTCTAACAAAGATTTTTGAGAGGTTTAGGGCTCCCATCAAGTTGTAGTGGACTTACAATCTCTAAACGTTAAAAGAAGCATAGCACAAGTTAGTGTGGTCAAGTAATGACAGTATTGTAACAAGCAATCGGCCCGTGCAGAATCAGTCGAGTCTGAAATGTAAGGTCTCAGATGGATGCATGGCGCAATCTTGACTATCTATACGCCACAGAAATCTCGTTACCCTGTGGCTTTCGTGTGAGTCTCAAACGTCTTCAAATGCTTCATTAGCAGCAATGTTAGAACCTTTCAAGCAGTACGTGCATTTTTATGATACCCTTCATTGTGACGTATGCTTTGGTGGGTTTTTAAGTTTTACGGTCACTTTATGTATGAATTGTGACAAGTATTGAAGTGAAACACATCGAGTGTGAAATGTAAGAATTCAAGCGAGTGCGTGGCGCAAGCTCGACCTGTTAGATGTAAGAAAATTTCTATTTTTCCGCTTTCGCTTGAGCCTTAACTTACTGGCAGCAAAGTTATCACTATTTAAACTGCGTATAAATTTTCGAGACACCTCGTTTGTTCGTCTATACCCTCAACCTTTTTCACTTTTTCTATTTTGTACATTTGCCATGAAAACAGCAGGTAACGGAAAAGATTAAACCAGTTGAAGATTAGCGAGCAGAAAACACGAAGAAGCCTGGCTAATTTTGAGATCTTCCGTTAGGTGATGTCCGTATTTGTAAGAAGGGATGCGCCTCCACTGCGTTGACCTCTTATTCATAGGAATCTATTAGAGACTATTTCTACCGTCGCCTTGTGTGATTTCAGCAGCCTCTAGTAGTTCTGAGACGTGAATTTTTCAGGTCCATATAAACGTGTTGCGGGAGCTGTCGTCTGAATCCTCAAAGTCGAAGCAGGAAAAGGAGGATGATGAGCCCATCAAATGCCATTGGGATGACTGCACAATGTTTCTTCGCCGAGGCGATCAGGAGAAGAAGGTTGGCGCTTAGCTTTGCTCTTTTGACTTTCACCTAAAACTCGAGAGAGGTTTCTAAAGTGATGGTCAAGGTCTTTTTTGTTGAGGGCGCCTTATTAGCGCTTTCATTAGGGTTTTCTTTTTACTAAGGCCTTGCTAGAGTACTCATTGTTTGCTTTGAAATCAGGAAGGGAACATCGAGAATGCACGATTGCTGCCGTGTTCGTTCCATTGGGCGGGAATGTTTGTATAGCGGAGCCAGGTGTTCACTAGTCGCTTGATTGTCGTTCCGTGGGAAGCCGTTCACAATGGAATTCCGTGTGTGTGTGATTCAATACGTTTGCCGTGACAGTTTCACGTTGCGAGGCGGCTACTCGTCAGCGTTATGCAAATCAGATCTGATGTATTCATCGCGTGGTGTGCGGCAGCGGCATCATCGTGTGAAGTGGAGCTGTGTATCTCGAGAAAACTATCGAAACACAGGGTGCGTAAAAAGTATTGACGCACTAAGCTTAAACATTGGAAGTAACAACACATTATAAAATTTAACAAGTTTATATATAAAATGTCAACAATGATCTAGCGAACAGAATAGCATCACTTGTATTTTATATGGACTTCTTTCCTGCGAATGCAGGGGCGAAGACGAAGAAAAGTAGTCCACGTCGATTTCTTTCCATGCTTTGACCTTCAGTGACTTGATACTTTTGCGCATTCAACCCGTAAACGTGTTGCATATTCTTCAAGCACCTCCAAAGTGCTAATTCTGGCAGAGGGCTCGCTGCAAGGAAGGCGCATTCGGCCAGTATCATGGTTTGTGCATTCATCAGAAGCGGCTCTCGTTTTCGCGGATACAGGAGCATGGCTCGAATTCCACCTAGAGAGTAAGCCGTGTCTTCCAGCCGGATTAGACTCCTGCGCAGAGTCGAGTATTGTTCAGGACTGGTGGCGTAGCAACTTGGAGGACTTCATTCCGGCAGAGGAATGACATCTGTATAGAGCGAATTTGAATCCGCTGAATTACTCTATATGGGAGGTGTTGGAGAACAAGGCTTGCGCTACTTCCCACAAAAGTATGAAGTCAGTGAAGGATGATCTGGTCAAAGCATGGAACGAAATCGACGTGGACTACTTGCGGCGCACCGTCGATGCCTTTCCTCGTCGTCTTCGCCCCTGCATTCGCAGCAAAGAAGGCCATATAAAATACAAGTGATACTATTCTGTTCGCTAGGTTATTGTTGACATTTTGTTTATAAACTTGTTTAATTTTATAATGTGTTGTCATTTCTAACGCTTACGTTTAGTGCGTCAACACCTTCTACGCGCCCTGTATTTGAAGAAGGGTGCAATTCAAGTTGAATGCAGCGATCATGTTCAAAGCTCAAAGAATTGAAAAACACTCAGTCTGCCGCATATGTTTTTGTTTCTGCCTACTGTTGTTTGTTTAAGGCGAACATTTACGGACCTGTGCAGAACCCGCAGATGATTTGGTCGCATCTTGAAACCTGTGAAGATTACACTGTTTCTAGACTACTGGCTGAGGCTTAGTTCCAGAAATAAGTAATACAGTTATGCTCTCAGAAAAGCTTTTAGTATTCGAATGATTGCGGAAATAGAAAATCTTCGAGCATCCGAATTCAAATACATCCGAAAGACGCGATCTCTTATATATTTGAATCGAATATTCAAATTCAAATGAAAATCATTCGAGTATATGAATAGGTCTGGAACACAACTATATGTTGTATTTGTGCACAAAGTCGCATTGAGCATTGGTACTGACCCCTTTCATGCCTCCAGTAATTGTAGATTCCTGGAAGTTTTCGACTATTTGAATGATTTCCAATAGCAAACATTTTCGAGCATTCGAGTGTATACCATTTTCACGTGAAGTTTGTCACTCTTTCGAGCTAGCCTTTTGAAATCAAAGTGAACTCTTTCAAATCGAAACGAGCTTCTTTTATATTAAACAAGAAACTCTCCAAAAAGGGTAGAATAATTTGTGCCCTAAGAAAATATTAGTATAACTGTCTTTGAAGTTTTAAGTCATCTACCCAATAAATGGACACATTGTTTAAAATTTTATCAATTAATGGGAAATAATGGCTTAATGCTTGTTTTTAAAAGCAGGAAGGCGGCCATTTTTAATGTCAAAAAAGGATTTCAAAAAGAGAATGCGCCATGCCGTTTTCCAAGAGGTCGCAATTTTTATTCGATTGATAGCAGAATTTCTTTATGCATGGAGTTTGACACCTGTTAATGGTACAGCAAAAATGACTGTAAAGAACAGTACAGGTGATCTAAAAATCTCAATGAAAGTAATACCAAATTTTCCTCGAACAGAAAATTACTCTAGCCATCTTATTGAGTCTCGACTTCAATCTTCCTGAAGGTCATTTCGATTCGGAAGAGTCCGCATTAATTTTAGAAGTCTAAATCTAGCTTATAGAGTGTCCAATTTGTTTTGAAAAGTGTCCAACTCGACGTGAAAAATGTATATATATATATTTATTTATTTATATATCTTCATTGCTTATTTGCACTAGTTTTACTTCTCACCAGCCAAGTGTGTTTATTTTTGGCACACAACCTTGTGTATTTACAAGTGAATAAATAAATAAACAAGTGTTTTGCAATTTCTCTATTGCTTTTCTAGTGATAATGGATCGAACAGAATACTTTAATCAGACATGACATCGCCCAGTTTAAAGCAATACTCAATAAATTGACCAAAATTACAAGCAAAGAGAAGAATCTTTGCATTGGTTTCCATTATTGAATTTTGGTAATGAGGCAGCTTCCTTGAGACATACAATTCGAGTTTATGTTTGTTTGGTGATGTATTTACGTTAATATTTCAATGGGTATGTCTTAAACAGTCGTAATAAGTATATCTTTCATCTGTAGCTTCTTTGATCAAAACTCCCAAATCCCCGGCTCTCAGTGAGCATTGCTGACTCGGTCAGGCTTTGTTTATTGTGAAGCTACAGCACGGAGCAGGAGCTTGTGCACGTGGTCCACCTTGATGGGTTCACGGTGTCGTACGCATATTTTTAGGCAAAACTGTGACGCACTGATGCAGTGACGTACGTATGGGCGGATTATCTCGGGTATATATAGTAGGACACGGTGTTTGTCTGACTCAGTCTGAACACTGAATTTTCTCTATCCATTACTTTTTGAGCAACTTAAACATCTGTGGTAGAAACATTGCCCAGATCAGTCAGGCCAGCGTAGTTTGCGATTTAAAAAAGTTTTTTTTCATTTTCAGGAAATCTTTTGCGATTTCCTTTAAAAAATTGATTTTTCCCGGATTCCCGATTCCTTCCTGCTTTTTCCGCGATTTTATCTTGCTCTATCTATCTACAAATTCGTTGTGGAGGAGGTTTTTCGTTTTCATAAGAAATACATTCGGCTGTTACAGATATGCTGGCTCATGGACCACTACCGTACTCGGCATGCCAGAGCCGCAAATCCGTTCCACTGCGTCATTGAAGGGTGCCAGATGCGCTTCTCGACGACGTATAGGTTAGAGGAACATGTTCGCGTTGAACATATCAACCCACCTAAACCAGGTAGCTTATTTTACCTTCGCTTCTGTTTTTCATATCAAAAAATTACTAAACAATTCCGCTACCAAACGTAAAAAACCATCGCCTTCATATAACCCTCTTCGAAGTGGCGTATTCGAAAAATACATTTTACAGTTCGAATTCAATTTGTGTAGTCTATCCAATCGTGTATGTATCATACAGTGGTTTTAGAAAAATGTGGTTTTGATGACCCATAAAACCTGACGGGGGCAACCCTTCTATTGCCGGGAATAATTTCCTCGACAGAGTCCAAGTTTTACAGGCCTCAAATCGTATCTTTTCTAGAAACCATGTATGATACCTACATCATTGGATGGATCGCCCACATTAGATTCTGATGGTAGCTTTTTTCTTTTGAATAGTTCCCTTTGAAGGGAGTTTTGGGAAAACGGCAGTTTTTGCGCATATTCCGCCCAAAAACCAAAAAACTGGAGCGGTATTGTAGTGGCAGGCGTTTCTATGCATCGGGATCTGGGTGTTTTGTCAAGATAGTAACTCTGTTTAGCTTAAAAGTTCTATTTTTTGGAAACTAGCAGGTCACAACTTTGTTATTGGTTGACTGGTTTACTTGACCTCCTGAACCCGTGAAAAACATTACGACCGACGGGTCTCATGTAATGCGTGTGCGTGGGCGGTTGTAGCGTAGTCTATGGAGGTGCCGGCTGTCGCGTGTACCCGACATCAGGTCCCTAGTTCAGATTTGCCTCCCAGGCCAGCTAAAGCTTCCATCCCTCCCGAGTAGGTGAATTAGTATCAGGTGTCCGGAAAGGATACAGTGCTGATTTGTTTGTCGGCTGACCATCGCAAGTCATTGTATGGCCAAGTACGCATGCAAATCACCTCATGACATTCCGTGGAAGTGAATGCGCGGCGCATCCGAAAAGGGATTGAGTAGCGCCGTCCTTTCTCCTTATTGTCTATGCGTGCACCATATGGTTCACATACATTTTTCACTTCAAACAAGACACTTTTCCATTTCAAACCGAACGCTTTTCAAGCAAAAATGAATGTGTGTGAAGTCAAAGTAGACACTGTATGAAGGGTAAGAGACAGCATTTTGGGATACGCCACGAATTCTACTTTTGCGGGAAGTCGTGGAGACAATTCGAGTGCGTATTTGGCCCGTGCAATGACTTGCAGTGGCCAGCCAATATACAAGTCAGCGGTTTGTCTCTCACAGCGATTTTTATTTTTCCGCTTATTTTTTGCCTTCCTCCTTTTTATTAGCTAAGAATTGCTGGTCACCTGGGGTGCATTGTAACCGTCAGTTCTTGAGAAGCATGGAGTCAACCGATGAAGGTGACCTAAAGCCGTTGCTTTCTGCTTTCAGTTAAAGAAGCGCCCGTTGTTGTTAAACGAGATAGCTGTTATGGATGGCGGCCAAGAGTCTACTATCCTGTCCGTGAGTGGTGTACTATAAACGTTTTTTTGTGATCTCGAACGGTTTTTCTCTTCCTCATCCGTTCCGCATGATTCGGCTTTTTGCCATGAAAGATGTTGCTTGTTCAGGCCCTCGGCCAACGCTCTACTGCCCTCATTTCGACGAACGACTGCTGAAATGTGTGCGCCTGATGAACAAGCACAACTTCAACGTGGCATTCAATCCCATTGACTGCCACGGTGAACTGAGGGGCGCTCAACGACGAAAGCATCGACACCGTTATGCGTACAAAATTGTGCCGTCCGAACCGACACCGTCCCCGTCAGATCCGGAAAAGTTGGAAATTGTGAGTTTTCATTGTTTTCCTAGTTTTTTTAGTGTTTTCGGATCCATTTTTGTTTTCTTTTCTCTCGAAAGAACGTGGTTACTTACCTTGTTGTGATAGTGGTCGGTGGAACTGCTGCAACTATAGCGATCTCCTTAGGCGGGAGATGAGGTTGTGTGGTTCTAAAAGACCATGTCTGACTAATGTCACTGCTAAAGGCTGCGGTATTGTAGTACTATTATCTGGTAAGGTCAAGCGCTTTAATGTCACTTTGCATAAGCAGCACTCGCTAGCTATCGGGGAGTAAGGATAAAGGTTAATGGTTCTAAATCCACTTTAGTGCCCGATTCATGCAACCTTGGAGTAAAGGTGAAGAAATGAAAAAGAAAAAGAAGAGGAAGGAAAAAGGACGCGTACGAACAAACTTCGTTGGCACACAGTGCCCATATCTGTCCATTTTTCTGGGTATCAAAGCCTGTCTTAAATTTACATGCCGCCAGGCACCTACGTGGGTAATAAGGCTCTAACGCATTTTCTTTTTGGTTAATTTTTTGTTGTTTTTTTACTAGCGCTCTTTTCTTTATTCTCTTTTTCTGCACATGGTTGCCCGAATTTAGTGCACGTCTTTTTGACGTTTAGAATAAGTAAATAAATCCATGTAGGTATGCGGAAATGCCCCTTAGGGTTGTCGATTATCCTCCACCTAACGGCATACCTGCGAATGGGTGGGTAAGGTATAATGAACGTCACATTTTGGGTACATTTCTCCTTTCTACCGCGCATTTTTTTGTGATTGAAAAATTTAGTCGAGCTGCTTTTGACTTTTTTCTATTCAACCTGTCCCAAGAAGTGAAGGAATTTGAAATTTTACGAAAGGTTTTATTTTTAAGGAAAACATTGGCTTAGAGCTCATTATTAAAGGCAGCAAGGCAGCAGGTCTAGCGTATTGAAAGAAGAGATCGCATTATGCTCTCGCCAGCTGGTCGCGATTTTCATCCGATTTGTAGTGCAAATGTTGCTTAAGGATCTATCCTAGCTGGGGGGGGGGGGCACATTACTAAAAATTACTGAACCAATCGACTTGGGATTTACGCAGCGGCTTCTAGAGAACAGAGTAGGACCGAAAAAGTAAACAAAGAAACGAAGAAACAAACAAAAAACAAACAAATAGCCTTAGTTGTAAACACGTCCCGGCGGGCAAGGCGTATTCAAACACAGTTGACATGTTATAACCGGGATCCGTCGTGGTGGGGGCACACATAGCTTTACAACCGTGGTGAATTTTTAGTTTTTTTTTTTGTGAATTTTGTCAGTTTCGGCCCTATTTAGTCCTCAAGTACCCGTTCTATGAATTCGAAATTAATTTTTCACTTATGTGCCCCACCTGACTAGGCTAGATGCTTGCTTAATTGAAACGATAAAGAGAGTGTGAGTGTATGTGTGTGTTCTAGAATTGTTTTCGTTGTACCGTCGACAAGTGTGTGTAACTCCACGCAAACAGAATCTTTGCCAGCAGTCAAATGTGGTCCTGGTCGAGTACGCGGCGCAATCTCTTTGTTAAAATTAAAAACCCGTCTTTCTGCCCTTCAGAATGAGCTGTAAACCATTATTTTTATTGAAAAATACCAATATTGTAAAATTTCAAACATTGTATTCACATATTGGGGCAAGGGAGTCGAAGAATTTTAAATGAAGGACCCCGTTTATACTTCCGACGCCACGCGACGCGACGGTGTGTATACTGGCTAAATTGATCGATCGCGTCGCCCGATCAATGTGGCCATAATACGTGGCGTGACGTCGCTCGGCGTCGAAGTGTAAACGGGACCTAAAAGACCTTCCTTGGGCAAAAAATATTCCAGCCATCTCGGAGAGTCTCTGACTTAACCTGGAAGACGGTCGCTTCGGTTTTTGGTGGGTACGACACCAGGTAGGGAATTGATGGCGAAAGCAGTTCATTGCGGATTCTAGGATAATTGGCTATCCATTGTGGCTACGATTTGAACGCTATACTAATCCAGAGAGTTCTTTTCTCATCGAGAACTGACATGGCTACCTAATCTTCCGCGTCGCTTCAAACCAACAATTCTGTTCATAGTATTGCAAGGTAACCTTGAACAAGCAATTTTTCAATTTCAGCAAGGTGTTCAGTTTCATTTGAAAGTTTCAGTTTCATTTCATGAAAGCAGCATTTACACTATGAATCAGGTGAAAATCGCGACGGGGTTTTCGAGTGCATAGCGCGATTTCGTCATTTAATTCACTAAATGGTTGCTGCCTTGTTGAACTTTAAAACAGAGTTAGTTCGTAAATTTTCATAAAAACTTAAAATGTTATGAAATTTGCACTTATTCTGACAGCTGGGCTAAGAAATTTTAAAGAAAATTGTACTGCCTTCTCCTTCAACGAAAAATTATTCTAACCATATTGGAGAGTCTGTTGCTTGAACTGTGGTAAGGTCGTTTCTGTTTGGAAGATGTTCACCTTGATTTCAAAAACAGCCTGTTTGTTTTCGAGGAGTATTCAATCTGACGTGTAAGTGGTGTATATCGCACCATTTGTACCATTTTCACGTCGATTTGGACTGTGTTCTATGCTAATCTACGACTTTTGAAGTCAAAGCGAACTCTTCCAAATTGAAACGGCATTCATACGGGTTAAACTACAGACTTACTAAGATGGTTGGAGTAATTATTCGTTCAAGGGAAATTTGATATATAACTTTCTCTGAAATTTTTTTAGTTCATCTGCCCCAAGATGTATTAGGGGGGGGGGGGGCAAAAGTAATGAGACACCCCATGCCGTGTCCATACATCTCGTGGCTGGAGTCTGGTTTTGTGCTTGTCGTATTTATATGTTTGTATGCTACTTAATGAAGCCCATCTGAGAAGTTACCACTTCCGCCCTTTCCAGAAGCATGCCAAAACCCCAGCCTGTCTCATGCCGAAACCCCAGTCTGACGAGTCGACCTGTGTCGCGCAAATCTCCCCCAATTCCCAACCCCGAGCAGCCTGGGCTCAATATTCACGCTATATGAGAAGTACGTCTTCTACCTTAACCCTGCCAAGCAGCGAGTCTGGGTGAGGCCTGGTGAATTGTTACCGACCTTCGTTCGGCGAGATGTTCACGGCGAGAAGCATCTTCAGAGCTTTTGGGTCTGCGCCCATGGATCGGTTTACCGGAGGTTGTTTCCCAAGAGCGCCGCGATAAACTCCAAGGCCACGGTGAACGAAATAGGAGAGATGCGCAGGCGACTCGCTCTTATTCATTCGCAGCGCTTCAAGAAGGTTCTCCTAATCGACAACGCCGCACCCCATCGGGAACAAGTAAGCACGGATAAGCTTGGCCAGCTGGGCTACGTTCACATGCCTCACCCACCATATTCGCTGGACATCTCTCCATGGAACTACCACTACTACTTGAGCCTACAGGACTTCCTAGTCGGAAGGGACACAAGAACCCAAGCAGTCCTTGACAACCATATCGAGCAGTTGATCAACACCAGGCTCAAGCAGTTCTGGAAGGATGGGATCAGGAAGTTGGCTGAGCGATGGCAGCAAGGTCCTTGCCCTTAATGGCAAATACACTCCTCAGCATCGTTGAGTTGTAATTGAGATATAAAGAGATAAAGATTTTTTTTTCATTTTGTCTCATTACTTTTGCCCCCCCCCCTAATATAATAATTTTATAAAAATTCTATTTTTTGAGAAAAAATATCAGATGAGATTTTGTTTTAAAGCGCATCAAGACGGCAATTATGTAGTGCGTTAAGATTGAGCGTAGAAGAAGATTGGATCACGCCATGCGCTCGAGAAGCAAGTCGCAATGTTTATCTGATTGATAGTGTAAATACTGCTTACATGCAAGAAAGTAAAATGTGTTTTTTACAACTGTTTACATAGTACCTTTTGCAGTTGTGAGACTGCTTGCCTTCCTGCTCTTCAAACAAGCTCTAAATCATTGTTTTCCTCACAAAATAAAATATTTATAAAATTTGAAACTAATGTTCTCTTATTCGGAAGTATATTAAAACTTGAAAGAAGGTTATATTAAAATTTTCCTTGAACAAAAAGATTATTCTAGCATGTTTGGGGAATCTCTAGTCTAACGTAGAAGAAGCTGATTTCGCTTTGAGTGTTCGCTTTGATTTCGAAAGTCATCGTTTTAATCTTAGAAAAGTGTGCATTTTGACGTAAAAATCGTCCAGTGCGACGTGAAAATGGTATATAATGAGATTTTCTTAAGACGACGGCCCTGTACGATCTCGAGAGCGTCAGAGGAATGACGATATACGACCTGTTTCCGTCAATGGAAACGTCGAGCTCCTCAACGGTGGAGTCGTCGTGCGTGGAGATCAGTGCTGCCTAGGCGCCGAAGCAGTCGTGTCCACAACGCGGTGGACAGCGCAGTGGTGTGATGGCCGAGAGGGTTTCCGTTTGTTCATTTAGCTCACAGGTTGATAGGTTCAGGTGCTGTTTCTATGTGTACGATGATAATGATGACGATGACGATGGCATCGAAGAATCTCATTGTTTGCTCCGAGTCGTAACAAAACCAATTCTTTCCGATGGTCTCTTTCACTAGCGCTTCAGTGTATCTCTCATCTGTTCGGGTATTGCTCGTGTCTCTTGTATCACCACTCGTTGACGTCTTCAGACACCCCATATGCACACATCGCCGCTCCCTTTCGTAACGTTCTCCTGCCTTGAAGTGCTCAGGACTGCCAGTTTCTACTACCACATTGTTCTATGTGTGCGCGTATTTGGTATTTATTTCACTGCGTAGCATCTTGTTTGTTTGTTTGTTCGTTTGTTTGTTTATGCTAGTGTCGAATATGTTGTTGTTTATGTTTATGTGTGTGTCTAATCTATTCTAGTGATGGTTGTTCACTGTTCTCGCTCACTCCCGCACTCTCTTCCTACCCGAAACGCGCTCCCAACCGAGCCGGCATAGGCCATCGTAGGCCTCGTAGACGATGATTGTGCGGTTTTTGTTCGTTTACAATAAAGAATCGTGTACAAGATGGATGTAGTAAATTGTCCAGCCAGGAAGTGGTGCCCAACGCAGTGCTTTAACATGTCATCTACGACTGTGAACTCTGTGACACTCAGACAAAGTAACGGACAGTTCTGTTTTACAAGTGCGATCTACGTACAGGAGGTCATTCTCTCAGGGCAGTGGTAAACTCGGGGTGTCCGAACTCTTATTTTTCAACAAAATTCACTCAGCAATATAGTCAGCATCGTTAGTCAGTACAGTGTGCTATCTAGTAGGCAGGCCAGGGATACCCTTTGCCCAGAAATGAGGAGACTGGGAGTCAAAGGACTCGCTGACTGCTCTTTCAACGTCTTCAATTTTAGTGACTTTAGTATATGTCGCGAAGGGGCCAGTATTGGGAGGTGGCAACGCACCAGATAATCAGATCGAATCGAATGGGTATGCTACTCACAAGGGAAGGGCTGAAGCGTATGTCTGAACGGGGTTAGCGAGTCATATAGGGGGAATCCTCACCCCTCAATTAGTATGAAAATGTGTTTATTTTTTGCCAAGTCGTTAAACCCAAGGAGTATGGGGTCACAATGGTACACGGCGCAGCACGCGTTTGTGGGTCTTGTACGCCCGCGATGCCTCTCCATTCAGTAGCTCGGAGCGCACGTGGGTAGAGATTTACTCACGTGAGAGAAGTCGGGGGTTTGGTTCCTCTGCGCTGCATTTGCATTTCAACTGATTGGTTGAGATTTGGGGGATTCTGACGTCTATACCATTCTCAGACGTTTTCTGCGCATTTTCCAGCTGTACGCTGTGGTATTCAACATGGTGATGTATAAATGTTCAACACCAGTGATACAGAGGTGCAAAGTGCATGATTCAGCACTGGGCACAATACGGGCAGCGTATAAAGGTTACAGGATCATACGTTTTCATACATGGACCAATGACCTCATGAAAAAACATCCCGCTCTTATTTTCAAAAGAGACCAGGGTGTGACGTCGGAGGTGGTTAAAATGAGAAACGAGGTGTGTGGATCCCGCAAATTAAGCTAAACGGCATCGATACCCTCTTTCCCTCATCTCTGTCTGTCACCTGGAAATCAGAGGACTGCAGAAGGTTTTCTAGAACCTAACACCAACGACGTTCAGACATACGCTTTAGACCCTTCCCTTGTCAGATAAGACGTGGTCGACCGGTGTCCTGATTGGCTGGACTCCGTTCGTTCGCTGCTCTGCTTGATTATGATTTGCAGGTGCGCTCCAACCTATCAATGCTGCCCATCTTCGCGACATGTTCCGTGCTTTTTTTCTTCTTTGGGAGTGCCTTAAAGAGGCGAAATAAGCTAAAGTCAGAGGGGTAACCTGTCACCTGTTGTGCCCTTGATCATCGAGTTACTTGAGCGGACGCCAGCAGCATCTCCTTCGTCCCCGTCGCGTGCCAGATGCTCCAATGGATCCTCCTCGCTCGAGGGACACGAAGAGCGCCATATCGTTCGTTTAGGGCTTTCACGACGAAGTCCGACCAACGTGTTGGTGGGCGTCCTGGTGTTCTTTTGACACCCCGGGGAATCCAATCTGTGACGGCTCTCGTCCAGCGGGTGTCTGCGAATCGCATTACGCGGCCGGCCCACCTTATTTTCGACAAATTGGTCCATGTGACAGCGTCTCTGATCTTCGAACGTCGACGAAATTCGGAACTCCGGAGGTCTTCTCTCAATTGCGTGAGTCGTGTCACTCCAAGCATCGTCCTCTCGATTCCACGCTGCGCGACGCTGATGTTCATCCTGCTTTTGTGTGGTCCAGGTCTCTGAGGCGTTAGTGGGTCCAGGTCTCTGAGGCGTTGGTCTGTATGTTAGCTCAGGAGGAAGAATAGGTGGGCACGGTGTCGGACGTTCTTCGTCTTCTTCACGACTTCTTCGATGCACTTAAAAGCTCCCCAAGCCGCTCGTTTCCTCCTGCCCAACTCCGGCGCGAGATCGATGTCCATGCTGACTTCGTGACCCATCTACATGTAGCTGAAGCATTCGGAGATTTCGCTCCGTTGAGCGAGAATGGGGCATCAGAAACCCAGCCGTTCCTCAGGAACATCGCCTTCGTCAGACTCAGCTGCAGTCCAACGTTCCCATATTCACAGTCGAAGTCGATCATCATTTGCTTCACCTGGATAATCAGGAGAGTAGAGTGGGCGGGGAACCGTGTCCCGTTGTCTCTTTAGCTAATGCGGCCTAGCGTTGTCGTGAAGGAGGTGGACAGAAGCAGCCCTTGTGTCCACCTCCATTTTTTTCGAGCAGCGTTCCTCAGCGTTTCTGAGGCTGATTGGCGTAAATGCAGCCGATGGTCTCGCAGGAGATCGTAGAGGACCCAACACCTTCAATAATGAGGTCTTCCAGAAACTCCTTTCAGTGCGGGCGAAGGAGAAAATGGCAGGTAGACCGCGCATTATCGGTCAAGGAATTTATTTATTTATTTATTTATTTATTTATTTATTTCAAAGCGCCAAATAGGCACATGCATAGGAACACAAAGCAAACAAAGCTATAAACAGAACACCATCACACTTCAGTGTACTACGTCCGCATTTGTAAACTTCTACACGCTACAGCTCTACTCCAGGCCCGTGTAGATATTGTCATCACATCATAGAACATAGAACATTTATTGAGCCAAAAAGAGATACAAAATGAGTTCAGCAAAAGAGTGCAGCGAATATTGGCTTTTTCTGAAGATTGGCAAAGCAGAACATGTTAATTATTGAGTCAAAAAGCGATACAAAATCGGTTAGCACAGAGGATTAAGCTAGCGACGGCTTTTTGAAGATTATCGAAAGTGACTTCTTCATTGGTTTGCATAAAGTGGAAGTAGTTTTTTTGCCAAGCGATTTTTTAGGTGGTTTGCTGAAAAAGAGGAAGAGGAAGAAAGAAAATTCTCATATCAACCAAGAAGCAAATTGAATTTCGCCAGAGTACTATAAATGAAATGATAAAGGACGGCGTTATTCAATCCGCTTTGGGATGCGCCACGCATCCTACCTCTACAGGATGTCGTGAAAGCGAGTTGAATGCGTATTTGGCCATACAATGACTTGCCGATGAACAAGTCAGCGCTTCATCCTTCCCAAACACGTCTGGTATCAATTCACCGACCCCGGAGGGATGGAAGGCTTGGTTGGCCTGGGCGGGAAATCCGAACCAGGAACCTGGTATCGGGTGCACGCGGCAGCCGGCGCCTCCTCCGACTGCGCTCCACGCGCCCCGCTAGAGTACTATAGTGTAAGAAATCTGTACTATGTTTTGACCTTGCAGACGGGGTTTAAGCTCTTCTCTCGCAGATCTCATCTGTTCCCCGTCCAAGAATTCTTTTGGATCAGCTTTTTGGCAGGGATGTTCAACATCATGATAATAAAGTAAAAGTGAAGAGTATAAAATCAGAAATTTTTGAATACTCTCAAGGCCGTTCGTTTTGCCACCTATCTAGCCAAGCCATTTATTTATAGCACCGTTAGTGAGGGCAGGTAAAGAGCACAGATTTCTGAGGACCATTATGACCATTAAGAGTCAAGCATAGCCCACCGGGAAACGTCCCAGTTTTCTGGTGAAGCTGTTCTGAATGCTCTCAAGAGAATGGATATCTTTCTTTTTGCTTGAGTTAAAGACCGTTGTCCCCGATTCTACGATTGGCCTCACTTAGATCTTGTAGGGACGTTTGTAAACATCCGAGATACCGAGATATTTGACCTTAAGACCCAAAATAGGTTATCTATTCCATTTTTACGTCAAACTATACACTTTTCGAATCAAATTGAACGCTCTTCTAAGTTAGCCTAAGACTTTTGAAGTCAAAGCGAACTCTTCGAAATCGGGGGACGGTCAGGAGGTACACCCGCCCCCTGCTGGGTTGCGTGTGACCTTCCTCTCATCCCTCTTGCTCACCCACCCCAACCCCTAGGCTTCACCAAGAGTTTAACGGCTGTCTTACGAAACCTTTGATATGCAGAATAAAAGTTTCCGGTCCGTAGAACGGCCGTGTACCTCCTGACCCCACGCCCCAAGCAGGGGGCGGTTGTACCTCCTGTCGCGCTGCCTTCGAAATCGAGATGAGCTTCTCCATTAAACTAGAGACCCTCTAAAAGGGTTGAAATAATTTTTCGTTTAAGAGATGTTTTAGTATAACATTCATTGAAGTCTCAATTCATCCACCCATTAAGTGAACACATTGTTTGAAGTCTATGAAATTATTTGAGGGTTTTTAAAGAACAGGAAGGCGGCTATTCTTAGTTGCAATAAAGAGATTGCGCCATGCCTTAAGAAAGATTTTTACTCAATTGATAGCAAAATTTCTGACTGCATGGAGTGCGATATAAGAAATACAACTGTAACTGTAATAAAAATCGCGACGCCCTTTTCGAATGCCTGTCGCGATCTAGTTTTTAATGCACTAAAT
This sequence comes from Heligmosomoides polygyrus polygyrus, assembly GCA_947396885.1. Lineage (NCBI taxonomy): Eukaryota > Metazoa > Nematoda > Chromadorea > Rhabditida > Heligmosomidae > Heligmosomoides > Heligmosomoides polygyrus. Next base: position 20,096,447 of record OX377202.1, read on the forward strand.
GATTGCTGCTTTTTGAAACAAAATTTAATTTAATATTCTTCTTTAAAAATGAAAACTTTATAAAATTTTTTACACTCATTCGAGCAGCTGAACTAAAAAATATAAGAAAGTTATACCAAATTTTGCTTGAAGAAGGCTATTCTAACCGTCTTGGATGGAGTTCGTTTCGATTTGGAAGACGGTTACTCTGGTTTCAAGAGTTTTAGGGTGGCGTGGAAGTGTGTCCACTTTTATTTGAAAAGTGTCTAGTTCGACGGGAAAATGATATATATATATACAAAATAATTTGCTTTTCTCACTGGAATCCTACAGTGTTTGCGAAAGGAAAGATTTCTCGCAATTCTGGTACCTAGATCGCGCTCTTCTTTCAACTCTTTCTGAAACCAGACCGCTGATGGTGTAAGTGACACATCAGCATAAATTGTTGGTCCCACTATACGAAAGAGAGTTTCCCCTGCTGCAAGAGGGAGTTCCCATTCTTTGCTCAGAGACTGATATAGTCAGTTGCTATCTGGGGCAGGATTCATCAACAATTAAACCTGCGGGTACGTACGATGTACGGGATAGAGAAGAATGCTTCTCCATGGGTACCTCTACAACTTATGCCCGTGGGTTTAATTGTAACGAGCATACTTGCGGGTTAGTCGTTGGTGATTTCGGGCTCTGAAGTGTATAATATTTGAATCTTCCCGGTTTACGCTGCTCTTATAGATCTTGATATCATCATCGAACATTCTACACCGGAAATCCCGGCTAGTAACCAAGTTAGGCAGGTCATAGGTACACAACAACGGAGGGAGCAGTCCACCTCGGCGTACGGTTCTAGATGTACATAGTGAAGACATCAAAGTACTAGTTCTTAATCCTAACCTAATAAGTCCCATTGAGTAAGAGCTGTCTAGTCCACTATATGGTCTTGGGATGCATTTCTAACACTTCTATTTTTTCACTAATTTCTCTAGCGGGACCGACATGAATGTTGTCGTGGGTACCAGATCCACAATGATTGGTCACTCTCAGGTAGCCCCGTCTCCGCAAAGTATATAAGTCGGGGGGTCGAGCGTTCTACCCCTCGTCCCCCTGGCCCGCCCACCTCCCCCCCCCAACCCCCTGGTCTTGCTCGAGAGTCCAGTGGCTGCCTTACGAGATAGTGGAGACGCAGACATTTGCCACGCTTCTGTTTAAAGGGCGGGGGATAGAACGCCACTCCGCCTATATGTCGCACACCTCGAGCAGAGGCGCCGTGCTCGCATAGGCTCACTCTAGCCTCGAGCGGCCTCGGTCGGCTCGGCCAATTCTTCGTGGCCCATCTCTAGGCTCTCCGACAGTGCGGCAGAGGGGCCTGTCTACAGCCGGTTGGTTGTGGACTCACGGTTAGAAGAATGGTGACGCTACGATTGATGGTAATGGGAAATACGGGAAAATGCATGCTGGAAGTAAAGAGAAAACACCTAATCTTCATTCTCCTCACCATCTCTGTAGCCACTCCTTAACTAACCGTTTCGCTTGCTATTGTGGTCGATTGACGGTATGCAAGGATCGATTAATTGTGTGCTTAATATTGTAGATTAATGAATATTAGTAAATAAATATATTTAATAATGCAAGTAAATGTACAAGAACCACCAAAAATATATTGAGAACGTGATGCAGTCTCAAAAAGGGTCCTATCGGGTCAGCAGCAGTACTGCGAATGCTAACCTCCGGTTCCTCTTTGACGGCGTCGAGAACGAGAACAACAGAGTGTTCCCTGTGGGGTGGCGTCCCGACCGAGGATTCGTCTTCGAAGTCCGAGTCTCATCCTCTGGAGCGAGCGAACCAGCGGCTGACTGCGCTGAAGGAAGCGGTATCCTCTCACTGTGTACTGTTCATGTTCTGAACGGTTGCCGTCGCTCCAGTGTCACGATGCCATTCATAGAAGATGATGGCTCGAAGGTTGTCTTGTGAAATTGACACCGCGATTACAGTTAACGGAGGCTACGTATACCTTCCCACATATTAAGGAGCAGTATCGAGAATGGTCCACAGCTCATTATGATGAATCATGGTTACCATTGAAGAATTGTTCTGGAACCTCAATCGGTTTGGCTAGCGAAGTATCATATATTCACAGAATTGCAGCTGCTAAATATTTCGTAAATAGCTGCTAATCGCTTAATTAAGAGCGCGTGTAGCGCAGCTGGACGGGGCACCGACTGTCGCGTGCACCCGATACCAGGTTCCTGGTTCGGATTTCCCGCCCAGGCCAACCAAGCCTTCCATCCCTCCGCGGTCGGTGAGTTGGTACCGGACTTGTCTGGGAAGGATAAAGCGCTGACTTGTTCATCGGCTGGCCACCGCAAGTCATTGTATGGCCAAATACGCATTCAACATGCCTCCACGACATCCCGTAGAAGTAGAATGCGCTGGCGCATCCCAAAAGGAGTTGAGTAACGCCGTCCTTTATCCTTTTATCTTTTAAATCGCTTAATTGAGTTTTATCGCACCTACTTAAGCCTGGAGAGGCTGGTAGAGAGGCTATGTGTCGTAACAGGATGTTTTGTTGCGATCAAAACTCTTGCGCCGGGCGGGACTCGAACCCGCACCTTCTGCTTTCTGGGCAGCGATGCTACGCCTTACGCTTAATTGACTCTTTTATGGCGAAGAGTGCTAGAAATTTCTGTAAATCGCTGATCGCGGATCCTGACCTGTGACCATTTTACATACCGTAACCCCTCCACTGACACTAGAGCTAGGCCTCAAATTGTTACTGTCTGATGCGGAACGTCGCTCGATATAAGTACATGTCTACCCTGAATGTTCTGAAACGAGGCGTTGCTAGACATGTTTGTGAGAGCAGACAGAGTAAGATAAGGATCGGTTCCGGGCAGCACAGAGGCGTTGCTCTTTTTTGCTATAAACAGCATCGAAGACGCCTGCTTCATCCAACGCCTCGAAGTGCGAACATTGTGAAGAATCTGTAGGTGCAATCAATGCATTATGTGCGATATCGGAAGCGATAACACATTCCCAAAGTCGAGTACAAGTACTAGTGCTTTTTGGCGCCTTTGAGAAGGAAGTACGACTTCGAGAGGATGAAGAGAGTGAAATTCCACCATATGTTTGTGTACCAATCTCATTTTACACTGGACACTTTTCAAGCAAAAATAAGCGCATAAACAAAAACAAAAAAAATCAAAATAAAACAAAGCAGAAATAAATCCAAATGCACACTTTAGCAGGTGACGAAAAGGTCGATACCCTTATTTTGATAAAGATTAACAGTCGTAGTGCCATTGCGGCTCCTACTTAACGGTGGCAAGCACGAAGAACAACCCGAAGATCATTTCTTTCAGAATTTTGAACAGGTTGTAAGTCGGGAAGTTCGCTTTCTTTGCAATTGATTTATATCGAAGGTCGGACTTTTAGTCATTCGGTGTAAGGAAGCTTAAGCCTCTAACGTCTGTAATAAGCTTTAGGCGTATGTGATTAAGTGTGAAATGTAGAATCGGTTAGAATAAAATTATGGTGCCTTTACTGACAGAGCGGTTCGACTCCATTCGTCTCTGTTGCGTGTCAGAACTCACGAAGAAGTCAGACTAACAATAGATGGCTCTCCTGGTGGATTTTTACAGCCAGTGGGATCCAGTTATGTAACAAAACCAGTCTAGTTGGTGTCAGTGAGACGCATTAGGTGGCCCACATAGTTCTCAACAACTTGGCCCATGCGCCAACATTTCTGAGTTTCGAGCGTCGTCGATGCCCCACGCTGATCGCGATTTCGTATGACCCAGGTCTCTGAGGCGCAGTTAGAGCAGGAAGAACAGTGGAGTTGAAGAGTTGGGCACGGAAACGAACGGTCTTCGTCCTCTTCACGACTTCTTCGACGCTCTTGAAAGCTCTTCAAGCCGTTCCTTTCCTCATGCGCAGCTCCGACGCTAGGTCGTTGGCCATATTGACTTCGCGACCCAGATACACGCAGCTGAAGCACTCGGAGATGTTCGCTCCGTTGAGCGACAATGAGGCGTCAGAAACTTGTCCGTTCTTCATGAACATCGTCTTCGTAAGATTCAGTTGCAGTCCAACGTTCCCACATACACGATCGAAATCGGCCAGCATTCGCTCCGCTTGGCTGATGCTCGGTGTTATGAGCACGATGTCGTCAGCGAAGCGAAGATGGTGCAGTTGCCGGCCGTCGACCTTCATTCCCATGTCTTCCCATTCTGGATCTCGCGTAACGTTTTCAAGGTTGCCGGTGAAGAGCATTAGAGATATAATATCCTCTTGCCGAACCCCAACCTCTTCACGTTGATGACGTTGTCGTCGTAGAATGTGTAATCTTAGTCTGAATCCACTGTGCAGCTCTCTCGAAGGGCTCTGCACTGAGTAGAAGTGTCCTGACAAGGTAAGGGTCTGAAGCGTATGTCTGAACGGGGGAGCGACTCATATAGGGAGAATCCCCACCACTCTTTATGAAAATGTGTTTACTTTTTGCCAAGTCGTTAAACCCGAAGGCTAGAGGAACCTTGAAGTTACAATGGAATACGGCGCATCACGAGTTGGTCTTGTACGCTCGCGACGCTGCTACCAGCATGCGGGTCGGAGCGCAGTGGATAGTGTGTTGCTTGATGCGAGGAAGGTCGGGGTTCGGTTCTTCGGTGCTGCTGCATTTTTGCATTTCAACTGATTGGTTGAGATTTGGGGGATTCTATACTATTTTCAGGCGTTTTCTGCGCATTTTTCCACTAGTATTCACGCTGTGGTATTCAACATGATGATGTAGAAATGTTCAACATCAGTGATGCACAGGTACAAAGTGCATGAAGCAGCACTGGGCAAAATACGGGCAACGTATAAAGGCTACAGGCTCCTCATAGTCTGTTTTCCATACATGGACCAATGACCTCGGGAAAAGTCCTCCTGATAGTATTTTCAAAAGAGACCAGAATGTGACGTCGGAGGTGGTTAACATGAGAAACGAGGTGTGCGGATTCCGCAAATTAAGCTAAACCGCATCGATACACTCTTTCCCTCATGTCTGCCTGTCACCTGGAAGTCAGAGGTCTGCTGAAGGTTTTCTAGAACCTAACATCAACCACGTCCGCCAACGGTCGAGTGGTGATCCACCTGCTCACGCTGAAGTGTGGCCCACCTTTAGACAAGGAATCTTCGAGGGGAGAAATCAAGCTGGCCGAACGGATAGCCAGCATACTCAAGGTCTTCGAAGCACGTCAAGTTGAAGTTGACGAAGACGAATAGCTGGAAGTGGTGGAAGAACAAGAAGAAGATTGGGATACACAAGATGAACTGATGGACGTGGAGAGGCAAGCAAACGGTGGGCATATGATGACGTTTTCGGGTGGAACTCTTGTTTCGGAGGAAAGGGTACGTCTTCAATTGGATTTCGGTTGTGTGTTCATAACCATGGAGGAAGACACCGCGATTCACTACACAGGTATTTTGTACCTGTGTATCACTGGTGCTGAACATTTATCACCATGTTGAATACCACAGCGTTCAGCTGGAAAAATGCGAGAAAACGTCTGAAAATGGTGTGGACGTCAGAATCCCCCAAATCTCTTCCAATCAGTTGAAATGCAAAACTGCAGCAGCGCAGAGGAACCAAACCTCTAACCTCCCTCGCACGAGTCAACCCTCAACCCACCTGCTCTCCAACCCACTGGTTGCAGATGCATCGAGGGAGTAAAAGACCCCCAAACTCGTGATGCGCCATATCCCATTGTGATCCCCTACTCCTTGGGTTTAACGACTTGGAAAAAATAAACACATTTTCATACTAATTGAAGGGTGGGGATTCTCCATATACGGCTCGCTCCCCCGTTCAGACATACGCTTCAGACTGTTCCCTTGTGAGTGTGCAGCGTGCGACAACCGCTTCCGTCTTGACAGAAGCGAATGGATTCATCAGGTCGATGAATGTAATGCACGGCGGAGGCTTGTACTCTCGCGATACTTCGATGAGTGAAAGTAAAATATTCAGGATTTTGTATTTAATGACCATATGTTTCGCGACCTCAAGACCTACACACAAAAATTCAGATCAATTTAACAGTAGTGGCAAATACGTAGATGTTGTCTTCTGGACACCGGAAGGTGTCAGGAACATTAAAGAGAAGGTGGGTCGTATGTACAGTTACTTACTGCTAGTTGGAAAAGACGGTTTTTGACATAGAACGTCGGTGAAAACGTAGCGGAAGACCCCACTAAAATTGACTTTGAAAATGAAAAATTTAATCCTAAGCGCGATCATACGACGAGCATCAAGCGCTATTCAAAAAGTGCGCCCGGCGTGTTGAATGCTTGGCAGCTCATCAAATTTAATCAGCTGAGTGGACTGTCTGTATGGAATCGAAAGTGCAGCAGATATGATGGTGACTTCCCCGTATCAACAGCGAAAAACTGTTATTGTCTAGTCAGTCTCTGGGGAGCTGCAAATTATGGTCGCATGTGGGTGATGAACATGCAGCCTTCGTTTTTCACTTTTAGACTATTCGTTCCATCACATGTTTCACACATGTTCACCTATAATCACCATGCCGGTTTGAATAAACCTTCCTTTTATTTATTTATTTATTTATGCGCCCGTGGAGGGCACGCAAAATTTAAGTGATCCATGGCTCAACAAAAAGAGAAAGAACGCAAGGGACAGAACGAAGGGAAACGATTAAACTAGTTAGACAAACGAACCGACCAAACAAAATAAATAATTACAATCATGGAATGTTAAGATAATGCTATTCATGCGCTTAAAACAAGTTGGCAGATGAAGGAGATTACTCGCCAAATGGGCCGAATCGGTTCAAGTGTCCTTATGCGATCACTTTAGCTGCGATTTTTTCTCGTGGTTTCCCGGGAACGAGGTTAGAATATCCTCCATGATTTGACAAAACGTTTCTGTCGCGTAAGCTGAGTCCAGGCAAAAGATGATCGAGAAGAGAGGAAAAATATCAGACCGGCAACAACCCGTGATGGCCGAAAATCGAAACCGTGCATAGCAATAGGTGAAGCCCTCCCCTTGGTAGAAGCTCCTCGGGCGTGACCAGGCTTAAGCACAGGTGCAAGCAGGCGTATTCAGGACAGCGTCTACTGCACTTCAAAAGGCTAGATGGTCGGTAGAAAGCTGAAGGGATAGAAGACGGTTGCCGTACCATTTAAAAGCTGTAGGAGAGCCGCCTATGCCAAAGAAGCATGAATCGTAATAGGTGAAGCCCTTCCCACCGGAAGTGGCTCCTAGGGACTTTACCTCGTTGTGACACAGGATGAGATCGGTCAATTGCTTGCCCTATAGCAACCGCACTCAGCAAAAGAAATGCCTCTAAGTTCCTTCAAGGGTATGAGACTTACCTTTTCTTGATATTTGCAAATTTAAATACAACGCAACAGCTAATGGATGCAGAGTGTTCAAAGGTTTTTTCTTTATTTTAGCCGTGCAAAAGTTGTAAAAGTTTAACTAATTATTGCAATTGTTCCGTTTGTGGGTACGGACAAGGCAAATACTTCAAGCTATGCAGACGTGAACAAAATTGACCTCCCTTGGAATCAGACTGCGTTATCCTACTATATATAATCGGCTAATGTCACGTGTCCGTCACCCGTCACGGGGAGGGGGACTGGAGCCAAAAGATGCCTACTTCAGTGCGTCGTATGCCAGCCGAGCTTCCTTTGAGCTTAACCATGGGCGATTGCTGGCGAACTATATCTTTAGCGGCTGATCGTCCAAGTTTACGAGATATACAAGGGGCAACGCGTCAGAGTATGAATGGGGATCGTGTGCAGAGCGTAGGGATTCAGGAGGCGTGCCCTAGATGTCGTTCAGCGTGCGTCTAGATTCAGAAGACGTGCTGAGGACGCCGTCCAACTTGTGTAGAGATTCAGAAGATCTGCGCTAGATGTCGTGAGTCAAGATTCAGAAGAACTGCGCTAGACGTCGTCCAACGTGGGTAGGGATTTAGAAGACATGCTGATGATGTCATCTAACGTGCGTAGGGATTCAGAAGACCTGCGCTAGACGTTGTCCAACGTGTGTATGGATTAAGAGTAAGGGCGACCAATAGGCGAGGACCAACAAAGGGGACCACTAGAGGGGGGGGGGAGCGTGAATAAGGGAGGGGGGTGGTGTGCCAGCATTTTCCCTCAACATCGTTCAGTGTTGTGTGTCGGATTTCTGAAGATGGCTTACAGAAGTCGTAGCATGTGTGTCAGAGTGCAGAAGGAGTGTCATAGACGTCGTGGCAGCGTGGTGACACGTGAATCGGTACTCATGTCACATGTGCGTGCTTGACTCTCACTCCGTTTCTTTGCCAGCACATATTAAAGGAAATATTTCGAGAGGGGGAAGGGTGGAGGGGTAGAGAGAGTGACCATGGGATTTAGAGGAGTATTATTTCCGTCGGAGAGTATGCGGTGTCGACCAATACCAATTAATTTTAGTTATGGTTCTGCAGATTAAACACCGGATTGGGACACTCATCACCTGTTTCTCGACACGTAGAGAACGAGCGCTTCGAAGAATAAATCGCGTGCATGTGATGGAGGGTGGATGGGCTTCATATGCGCAGTGAAAATTCTGTCCTACCACATCCCACTGCACCGATCTATATAGTAAAACCAGTTTTTGTTTTACTGACAGAAGGCCTAAAGAAGAAAGGAGGAAGATTGGGGTGGTTCTATCCTCGGGGTTTGGAGGCGAAGCCTCAACCAGATGGGATGGGGTTGTTCTATTCTCGGGGTTTAATGGCGAAGCCCCCAACCAGACGTTTGACGGCCGCTAGGCCGCTGAACCTCTAGTTTAAAATAAAATAATAAAACAGCGGGGACTTTCGATTGGTTTTCAACGTCAGATAATGACTTGCAGTGGCCAGCTGTTGGGAAATCAGCTCTTACCCTTTACAGACAACTATCCTGTCAATTCACCGATTTTAGTGATCGATGGCTTGGTTGGTCAGCGCAAGGAATCCGAACGGGGAACCACGAGGGGAAGGAGTGCACGCGACAGCCAACATCTCCGACTGCGCTACCATGCCACCAATTACTAATATTACCATACATACGCAATAAGCCTGCATGGAGCAGCAGGGACGTCAGGCAACTACCAACTGACGTCCGAGCTTGCGAAGCTATGGAGAGCGGCGATAAAGGAGAGGATCTTAAAGAGAGAAAGGTGGAAGTGTTGGCTGAAGCTGCAGAGGTAGGGTTGAGCATTCGCAATACCCGCCGGAACATCGCCAACTTCAATTCCAAGATGACCGCTCTCCGACGCCCTGACGGAACCGCATCTCTTCCAGAACGACAATGGAGAAGATCATCCACGACTTCGATCTCTTCGATAGTCCACCACTGCCCCATGCCATTTTCCGCAGGATGGATACGTCGTTCCCTCGTTCTCTCTTCCGAGATCCGACACGCCATCTCGTCAGTGAAGAAACGTACAGCACCCGGTCCCGACAGGACCAGACCCGAACACCTGAAGTACCTCCCGCCAGCGCTCATCAACACCTTGGCGCGGCTCTTCACACGTTACCTGTCGGATTGCAAGGTTCCATCTCAGTAGAAGACCAGCAAGACCGTCTTGCTGTACAGGAAGGAGACCTGCACAACATTGGCAACTATCGCCCGATCTGCCTGCTGTTCGTAGTCTGCAAGCTGTTCACTCGCGTCATCCTGAATAGGATCAGCCGAACGCTAGATGAAGGGTTGTCATGTGAACAAGCAGAATTTCAGAGAGGATTCAGCACGATCGACCACATACACACCATTACGAAGCTCATCGAAGTGTCGCGAGAGTACAAGCTGTCGCTGTGCCTTACGTTCATCGACCTGAAGAAAGCATTCGACTCCGTCGAAACTGAATCGGTCATCGACGCCCTGCTCACTCAGGGCGTTCCTACTCAGTACCTCAGAGTCCTTCGAGAGCTGTAGAGTGGATTCACGATCAAGATCTCATCATTCTACAACGACGGCCTCATCGACGTGAAGAAAGGGGTTCGGCAAGGGGACACCATATCCCCGAAGCTCTTCAGCACCACCTGCGAAAACATCATGCGCGAACTATTTAAAATGGGAAGACATGGGAGTGAAGATCGACGGCCCGCAGCTGCACCTCTTCGCTTCGCTGACGGCATCGTGCTCATCACATCGTGCATTAGCCAGGCGAAGCGAGCATTGGCAGACTTCGATGGTGTTTGTGGAAACTTGGACTGCAGGTGAATCTTACCAAGACGATGTTCATGAGGAACGGATGAGTTTCTAGTGACCCGTTCTCGCTCAACGGAACGAACATCTCCGAGTGTTCCAGTTACGTTCACCTAGGTCGTGAAGTCGGTGTGACCAACGACCTACATAGTGCCAGAACAGGTCAGGAGGAAACGAGCGGCTTGGGAAGCTTTCAAGAGCGTCGAAGAAGTCGCGAAGAAGACAAAGAACGTCCGGCTCCGTGCCCACCTATTCAACTTCACTGTTCTTCCTGCGATAGCATACGCCTCAGAGACCAGGGCCAACGGAAGCTGGATGAACAAGCGATCAGCGTCGCGCAACGTGTAATCGAGGGGGCGACACGAATCCTTTCGACTACTCTTCAAGCATAATAATCAAGGGAGTCAAATCCGGGCCGCTCGGGGCCGGAACTCCTTCTTAGACCAAACATGTTCAAGTTATCGAACAGCCAGTTTTGGACCAAATGGCTCGAGTGAGCCCGTGTGCCGTCTTACTGAAAGACATATGGTCTTCCTGAGGCTACAGATACCAATCACGGTTTCACTACACTCTGCAAAACTCGCAGACAAGCTTCTTTGGTGACAGTTTGTCCTCCAGAATCAACGCCTGAGCATTTTCCACGACTGCCGCAGGTCTTGACGCGCATTCCCGTGGAAGGATTTTTTCTCCAACATCGTAAACCGTTGATCTCAGGTACTGCAGGAATCGATTTCAGCTGGCGAGCGCCCGGCGAGAATACCTCCGACAATTGGGACTCTTCGGTTGTACTACGAACTCTTATGCAGCATGGAGGCCATTCTGAGGTTATGACGGTTTACTAGAGACTTCTGGCTTTGAAGTACGCAAACCGCGACCTCCTGCGCTATATGCGGTATGGCGGGAAATCTGAAGCTAATTCTGTCCGAGTCAAATAGAATGCTTCTCCTTAGGTGGGAGATGAGGCAGTGTTCTTGAAGAGACCCCATTTTTCTGTATAATGGCACTGCTAAAGGTTCCGGTATAGCAGAAGTACAATTTCCTTATAAGGTCAAGGATGTCACTTGCATACGCAGCGCTCCCTAGCTATCGGTGGACAAGATCAATAAGGAAATATACTTGAAATCGGTACTGGTGAAAGTGTTGAAGCCACGGCCCATTTCTCACTTCAGAAACAAACCTTCTTTCAGCAAGACTCGGCACCTGCACACAAACAGAGTGTCGTCCAACAATGGTATCAACGCGAGTCTCCAGATCTTGTCACCCACGAATAATGGCCATCAAATTCACCAGATCTGAATTCACTTGACTTTTCGGTCTGGTCAGTTTTAAAGCACTAGACCTCAGCTACAAGATACAACAACTAGGACTTGGTCAATGCTTCGCTTCGAAAGCTTGGAATGAACTATCTGCCTATGAGGACTATCTGCGTACCACCTGCAACACCTTCGTGACCAGGGCTGGGCGGAATTTCTGTTTTCTGATTTTCTGGCGATTTTGGACGATTTTTTTCTGTTTTCTGGGAAAATGGGGCAAAATTGGGTCAGAAAACAGAAATTTTTAAAATTTTTGGAATCAAACGCGCCGGACGCCTCGTCCCGTGTCGCCTCCACAGTGCGTTGCGGAAGCGCGCTCCACCGCGAGCGCCTGACCGAATCGATTGCGCGGGCAGTTTTTTTTTCAACGCGATCTAAGTTTTGAACACCTCCTATTGTCACTATGTGTAAATCTCAGATCCTGAACCGAAGGTGGGTATATAGGTTCATTTGTTTCCACACGTTATTTATCGTTTTGTGAAGCGATTTCGAGAGCTTGAAGGCTTTTGTTGGTAGCAATTTGCAATAGCCTTCACTCAGGTAGTGATAAACATTGTCAGTTCTAAAATGTTTAGGCAAAATTTGAATTAGAATGAAAGCGGAACTGTCAAAAATGGGCGCTAGCTAAATGTCATTTTCCTTATGAAGTAATTTGAAACGTTGATGAGTCCTCTTCTTGAAAATTTTATGCCCTTAGAGGGATTTTTACGATTTCTAGACCTTTATAATAATAAGCTTCCTGTTTAAGTAAGATTCAAGCAGCTTATGCAACTTAAATATCTATTTTGAAATTTTCTGTTCTCTGTTTTCTGATTTTCTGGCGTTTTTGGCTTTTCTGTTTTCTGTTTTCTGACGAACGCGATTTTCTGTTTTCTGTTTTCTGGGAAAAGTTGTAAAATTTCCGCCCAGCCCTGTTCGTGACTCATCTGACCATGAGAGGCTGCATACGCGCAAGAGGAGGGCACTTTGAATGAAGATTGTAACTTTTTATTGCTAAGGACCTTAATGAAGGTTGCGATGTGTTTTCTCCGTCTTCAATTGTTTGTGTCACTGTTTATTTATTTATAACTGCACCTTGGTGCTGTCACTAACGAGAAAACAACAATGTAAAACGAGCGTAGAATCACTATGCCCTGAAATTTCGTTATTTCAAGTGTCCTGCAGCATTCAGAAGCTCAGATACAGGGAACTCGACCCAAGGAATGCGATAACATGAGAATGACAGTAATAAGTGTTTTAATTTAATATAGTTTACGACACGGGCGCGTGTAGCGCAGTCGGAGGAGGCGCGACGGCAGCGTGCACCCGATACCAGGTTTCTGGTTCGGATTTCCCGCACAGGCCAACCAAGCCTTCCATTCCTCCGGGGTCGGTGAATTGATACCAGACTTGTCTGGGAAGGATAAAGCGCTGACTTGTTCATCTGCTCGCCACCGCAAGTCATTGTATGGCCAAATACGCATTCATGTCGCCTCCACGACATCCCGTAGAAGTAGAATGCGCTGGCGCATCCCAGGAGGGATTGAGTAACTCCGTCCTTTATCCTTTATCCTTATAGTTTAGGACATTATGTTGATCATGGTATAACGTTGCAGAGGTCGGTTAGGCACTCAGTATAGCTATGGCTTGGTTCCGGTTAGTTTAGAAAACCACTTTCGAGCAGCATATAAGAAGGAAGCACCTAGGAGTCCTGTCTTACCAGGAAACTATCTCAACGGTAGGTCGGAACGGCACAAGTGTTGCATATGGGCAGAATCGCCTCTCTCTGTTAATCAACAAAACGCAAATATCCCGATCCCAATCTGCGCAGAGTTAGGAATGACGGAAGTTGGCTGGAAACAGCGATGACGAGTGAGCGATGGTGGCGCAGTGGGTAGAGGGGCGGCGTAATCCCCACGATAGCTGTTTCCAGCCAATTTGAGGCAGCCCTTTGCGTGCAGACAGAGGGCTAACGCCGCCAACGGCCTAACCTCCATCGTCTCGAACTCTGCGCAGAGTTCTATTGGGTCGAGATATTTGCATTTTCTTGTTTCCCAGAGAGAGCCGATTCTGCCCATATACAACACTTGGGCCGTTCCGACCTACCGCTGAGATAGTTCCCTGGTTAGATCCGGCGATACCTAAGCCTTCATTACGCTTCCATTCAAAGTTGCTTCCATAGGAACTGAGTTAGCTCAACCGACTATGACACTTCGGTTATTTGAGGTCCATAACTAATGCGCACTCTGTACGTATTCTGCACCGTCTTGAACTGTCGCTTACTTCAAAGCCCTTTATTGAAGTCGAATTAGGCCAGCAAGATTGCTGACACCGTCTTCTCTACCTTAGGCCCCATTCCTGCAGCGGATTATAAGTAGTTTGTTGATCAGCTGATGTTTTCCTTTGGGAACTGTACAGATTGTTTTCCTTTTGTTTTTGTTTTTCTTTCGGATTCTGAGGCCGTCCCTAACATGACTTGGACGAGGAGCATAACACTATGCAGAATTCATTGCTGCACACTGAATTCTGTATGCTACGGGGACAGGTTTTTCACGCTCGTGTGTTGACCATATTACCTGGAGCAGACCGACGATGATGCCCTTGTTGACAAGCGACCGCCGCCGCTTAACCCGTTACACGGTTCGCGGTGCAGATCATCGCCGACGATAAGGTGCTGCTGCTCTCTTGTTGGGCGAAAAACGTGCTGTGCTACTGGTATAAGGGTCGACTATTCCGCTCGGGAGGCGTCGCTGAAGTTGCTCAGCAATTCTGGACATTCAGCCCACCCCAGCGTTCTCCCAGCTTGCCCTCTCATCTCCTTTCTACGACACATGATGCATGTAGCGTCTTCTGCCCTTGTTCCTGTAAGCTATCGAATTTCCACGTAAGTTCTCTTCGTTGCTTAAATGCCAAGGTCATTTGATTGTTCGAGTAGAACTAGTGCGAAGATTATCATAGCGTTGATCTCTGCGAAGAAGTTTTTCGATTGTCGTAAAGAACGTAGCAAGAAATCCTTTACCTATTCGCGAAAAAAAAAACGCGAACAAAGCAGTTTTTATGTTGGTCGGGTTGGCATCCGCAGCTCACTGTATATACCAAACATGCTTTCAAATTGCCTCAATGAAATTCCGTAGAAGTAGAATGCGCGGCGCACACCAACCAGAAATTGGTTGGCGCCATCACCTAAGCGTCAGATGGTTCTTATCTCTTCAATATAGCAGCATAAGCTTTCTAGAGGCCTTTACACTGGTGCTACAAACTCCCAGGACTTGACCAGAGCTAATTTACTTATGCAAAGTCAAACCTTGATTATGCAAACAAAGCTTTGACTGCACTTGAGGAAAAATGGACTAGTAATCATGAAAAAGTATGAGGCACCTCTGCTATAGGATTGTTTAAATGGAAACCTGACTTCATCCGGCCTTAGCAGACCGATCTGATTGCTAAGTAAAGTCCGTGATAAAGAGAAGCAATGCTCTTTAATGAAGAAGGATATCGTAGACTTTCGTACGAGTGCCAGTGCTTCGGTTGGGCGCGTGGTAGCGCACTCAGATGATGCGCCTGTCGCGTGCACTGCCAGGTTCCTGGTTCGAGTTCCGCCTAGTCCATCTATGCCTTTCACCCCTCCGTGCCGTTGAATTGGGACCAGAGGTATCAAACTTGTCTGGGAAGGACAAAACACTTACATATCCAGCTCACTATCCGTTACTGACTGACTAAGGTGGTAGCGCAACACAAACGATTGAACACTGCGCCTTTCACGACGACGACAAGGTCGAAACGTCAGGTCAATAACAAAGATTCCACCTATAATCGTCGATAGCAGAAGAACACACAGAATGTATACGTGCTTACATGTTCATCTCCAAGCACCGTAATTCACAGCGTTTAAATTGTCGCCGCGATATTCTACAAGAATAGAAGGCTTGGCGCATCCCACCATGCCGCCCTTTCTCACTTATCGTTACATTTTCTACCGTGAACATGCCTAGTAAGGATAAAAGGATAAACGACAGCATTACATATCCTCATTTCTGATGCGCCACGCATTCTACTTCTACGGGATGTCGTGGAGGCAATTTGAATGCGTATTTGGCCATAGTATTGCCTTCGGTGGCCACCCGAAGTCAGCTCTTTATTACATATTCCCAGACAAGTCTATTGGCTATTCACCGACCCCGGAGGGATGGAAGGCTTGGTTGTCGTGGGCGGGAAATCCGAACCATGAACCTGGTATCGGGTGCACGTGGCAGCCGGCACCTCCTCCGACTGCGCTACACGCTCTCGTAATGCCTAATAAAGTCTGAAAATTAAGTGGTTGGGACTTCCAAATCTCTCCTCTTGCCCACATCCCATAGAAACTTCGGCATGTTTTGAAAGCGATCAAACGATTTGCTGGAACTATGTTCACCAAGAGTCTTCGCAAAATTCCAAATGGAGAGAGAATCATTTTATTTTCTTAAGAATTTAATCAGATGATCCACATCACTTGCGAAACAACATACAGGTCAGCCGTTTTTCCCAGGGAAAAATCTCTTGAGAAAGTCGAAAAAGTGCGCTCCATTGAATAAAGGAAGGAATTCCTTTTAAGTAGTGCCGAGTATAAATCTTCTCAAAGGCCGGCAGTATCAGGTCACTGGTCGGCGCCTACATGTGCCATCAATCACAGCTCACCCCAACCCAATTTTATGACATCGGTGTAGAAGTCTTTCAAAGAGTACACGTAGTAGAGTGGAAAAACGTCAAAGGAAGAAGTCAGAGTTGACGTGAAGAGATTGAATTCTTCTTGTCACTCTATCAAAAAGGAAACATGAAGTGTTCGTGGCGTTCGTGTAACTCAAAGATAAAATATGTGGTTATTCAAGCCGGTTGAGAAAAGGATGCGCCACGCATTCTACCTCTATGAGATATCGAGAATGTGTATTTGGCCTATATAATGGATTGCTGCCTTTAGCCGATGAGAGAGTTAGTGTTTTATTCCTCTCAGCCAAATCTAGTGCTAATTTACCAATAATAGAGGGATGGAAGGTTTGGTTGACCTGGGCGAGAACTGATCCTAGTGGCGTGCATGCTACAATCGTTACCTTTTTCAACTGCGCTAACATGCGTCAACATGAGCATACAATTCCCATTACTTGCTCATCGTTTGGCAATGGCGAGTGATTGTAAATGCATGGCGCATTCCAGAAGACGATGCAGTCTATAGTGCCACCTTTTAGGAATCATAGGTAAACGGTAAAGCACACATCTTTAGCCGATACTTTTTTGGGATGCGCCACGCCTTGTGCTTCCACGGAATCTCTTGTAGGCAATTTGAAGTCGCATTTTGCTACACAATGATTTGTGCGGTGCCCAGTCGATGGACAATTCGGGGCTTTACCCTTTCCAGACAAAGTCCGATGCCAACTCGCGAACCGCGAAGGTATGGAAGACTGGTTCGACTGAGGGAGGACCCGAACCTTAGATCAATTCAGAGTGCACACGTCGGCTATGTAGTAGCTTCAAAAAATTGGATCCGAAGTTGATTCGGGTAATTTGGATCCATCATTTTTTGAAATCAGGATTTTGAAAGGATTATGCAAATTACACATTTTCCAAAAGCACCGGATCTTGGGATGATTCACGTAAGAGTAGCTTAAACAAGAATGGACTTTGGATGGTCTAAATAACTGATTTTTCTTCAGATCTCAATTGGATAAGATATCAAACTTCTGATCAAAATCAGTTATCCGAATTATCCGAAAATAGGGTCAGATGAAAATCATCCTCAAATTAATCGTCCATACATCCGAGCTTTCCAAGGATGCCATGGTTCTCACAATCCTTTTAATCGGGTTTGATAAAAGAAGGATCCGATCTACCCTCGGCGTCGAATGCATTATCTAGTGGGCTTCGGGCGTCTGCTAATGCCTAAGCCGTAAAAAGTGATCACTTTAATAGTTTTGGACAGTTGAATTGGGGGCATCTTATGGAATCGCGGAGAAGTAGTCGGTCCCCGTTACCGATTGCCATCTCTGTCTTGCTAGTCGTCGACCGCCTGAAGTAAAGGGAAGCGTTTCAGACCTTCCGGTTTTGGTTTCGCAATTGATGTATCACTAGGTTTTTCTCCTATTACGTCGCTTTGCTGTGATCGAAGACTGTTGGGCCATATTTCTTCTACTCTTCGAATTCTTATCAAAGAATGGGTCTATTGTTTGACCTTTTTCTGAAATAGAGACAATAACAGACGAGCAGTTCCTTCAGCGTAGCCAAGACTGATACAAGTCTTTATTGCGGCTCACGCTTCGGCGTTGTCCCCTTCTTCAGAGCCCGAAACAGTCGAAATCGTTTGTGAAGCTACTGTCCCAAGTGCCATTTCATTCTGCAGAAACCCATTCAAAAGGCGAGGAGACCACAAAAAGCCGCAATAAAGACTTGTAACAATCTTGGCTATGCTGAGGAAACTGTTCGTCTAATACAACGTCAGCGATGCCAAGAGAGTCGGACGTGGAACGTACTGAGACAATAACAGTGGGAAGGTTTTCTTCTCTCCTTTCTGAATCCTTCAGTGAACGTAACGATGTCGCAGGAGGTATGATACCGTGTTATTCCTAAATGGAAACCCGTGCCGCTCATCAGAGGCTTGTTGGCTTATGTGGGAGTGACAAAGGGCCTTCGAGTCTCGAGAGCCTTCAAGACGACCGAGCTCTCGGGTTCAACGCCAGGGCCAAATGGGTCTTTCATTCACACTATGCACTATAGGATAAAGGACTATGTTAATCAATTCTTTTGCGGGATGCGCCATGCATTCTACATCCACGGGATGTTGTGGCTGTAATTTGAATGCGAATTTGGCCTTTACATTGACTTGCGATGACCAGCCTATGAAGCCTTTCTATTTCCCAGAAAGGTCTGGTGCCTATTCACCGACCGCAGAAGGCTGGGAGGCATGGTTGGCTTGGGGGGAAAATCCGAACCAAGAACCTAGTATCGGATGCACTCAACAGTCGGCATCTCCTCTGACTGTAGTATTTGGTGGCAGTACGTTTTAAAATCCAAGCAAGACAATCCAGGAGAGCCGTTCCATTTTTTTATTTTCTGTAATTTTCGACACAATTTACTGCTCTCTAGTGCAGCAAATTTTGTATACTTTATTGTGCAACATTCTCCTCAGGTCACAGCATTTGCTTTGAATGGAATTTGTGCGCATACTTTTATGCATCCGAAGTCGTCGTTTAAAATGAAAACTCGCTGAATTGCGAACACAAAAAACGTCGCGTATTTTTCCTCTGCAAAATCGTACGCCAATGCCATTTACAGGTACCAATGAAGTAAGCATTGTGACATATAGCTTATGTGCAAAGCGCAATTTAGTGCCTACAACCGCTCGGTGATCACTTTTCTGCTCCTCAAAACAAACTCTAGCACCTTGCTGTAACTTGTAAAAGATAAAGGACGGCGTTATTCAATCCCTTTTGGGAAGCCTCACCCATTCTACTTCTACGGGATATCGTGGAGGCGACATGAGTGCGCATTTGGTTATGCAATGACCTCCGGTGGCTAGCTGATGAACAAGTCGGCGCTCTATCCCTTCTGGATAAGTCTGGTATCAATTCACCGACTCCCGTGGGATAGAAGGCTTTGTTGGCCTGGGAGGGAAACCGAACCATGAACTTGGTGTTGGGTGTACGCGACAGTCGGCAGCTTCTCCATCTGTACTACGTGCACCGATTCTGATAAGGGTGCAAAACAATTCCTGTTTGGGATGCGCCACTGGTTCTAAAAACTATGGCTTATCGTAGAGGCGATTGGATAGCGCGTTAGGTCTACGCAGTGAACCGCGATGACCAGCCGATGGTTAAGCCTGTATGATCTTCTTCCAAGACAAAGCTGGCAAACTTTTAGCGACCTCGAAGGACTGGAACGCATGGTTGAGCTGGGCAGGATCCGAACCAAGATCCTTGATTCGAGGTGCAGGCGGCAACGTACGCAGTACGAAGAGCACCGATTGCGACAACGCAACATGCGCTCACGATGGAGCTTTTCTCCCTTTGTCGAGCGAACCACGTATGACAGCAGAAGTGCTCGGCAGCCTGATCGTCTGCGGCCGACTTCCAAAGGCTGATGTGGTCTGACGACGACTGTTTTCGCACCGTCCGTATGATCAGATAGTGCCGAACCTGAACGGTGCGCTGAACAAACGTCAAAAACAAGGAAGAATCAGCCGGCGCACTGCACTGCGGAGTGCGGCCGGGTCGGCGAAAGTGCGCACATTATCGGCGACAAACTCAAGCGGAAGAGCGGAGCCTGACCAGCACTACGGCTGACCACAGCGTAGTCTGTGATCCCTGTCATAACCCCAACATGGTTTTGTCGTCATTCCACTTAAGGACGTTATTGCAGACACGATTAAGAACGGAGATCTCCACGCTTCGTGGGCAATTTCAGCCCCTTCTTTTCTGAATGCTTGTCGAACATGTCGCCACGGCTGAGCTTTGAGCTTTCCTTGCTACGGAAGTCATCCTGTATTGATGTTATGCGCAGATCATCTCTACAATTGTCGTCAAATTACTCGAGCGCGCGCCAGCAACGCTCCATTCGTCCCTATCGCGTGCCAGAGTGCACCAGTGGATCCTCCGCTCGTGAGGCGCGAAGACCATCACATCGTTCGTTTAGGGCTTTAATGGAGAAGTCCGGCCAATGCGATGGTGGGCGTCCTGGTGTTCTCTTGATATCCCGTGGAATCCAATCGGTGACGGCTGTCGTCCTGCGGGTGTCTGCGAAGCGCATTACATGGCCGACCCACCCAGTTTTCGACGACTAGACCCATGCGATAGCATCCATGATCTTCAACCCTCGATGAAGCTTGGAACTCCGGAGGCTTTTTCTTACTTGCATGAATCGTGCATATTTGTACCAACCAGCTCGACCAGCTGTTGTCTTCTTAATCGCCAAATTTGTCGAGCGAGCGCCGGCAATGCCTCCTTTCTCCACTATTTCATGGCATAGTAACCTGTCGAGCTCCTTTCACACTAGGTACAAAAGAATATTTTATGCTTACTTTACTTTGATCTTTGAATTATTTGATGGTCCTTCTGTCGGCTGGAGGTCTTCTCAGCGGGGACCACAACTCTTCCAGACCGCTCGATCTCTGGAAGCTAGCATCCAGTGAGCCAGACTCCGCTCTCTGAAAGATCTTGAGAGTGAGTCTGCCCATCGCGTTGGCGGTCGTCCTAGTGGTCTCTGATGGTCTCTCGGGAACCGTTCTGTGACACGGAGACTCCATCTATCGTCCTTTCGTCGAAGCAGGTGTCCGGCCCAGCGACATTTGGACTTCTTCATGTACTGCAGCGGGTCTGCTAATTGCGACTTCTCCCGTAGCTCCGAGCTTCGTAGGCCTTCTTGCCATTGCTGACGAAGGCTTGTTCTCAGAAGACATCTCTCCAGTGCACGATGCGTAATTTGCATCGCTCTGGCGATTGTCTTGTTGTCGGGACAAGTTTCCGTCGCGTAACACATCGCAGGCAGTACAGAGGCGTTGAATATCGAGGCCCTGAGGCCGGCATCCTTGACCTGATCGGTGACTTCGCGAATCGAACTGAAGGCTGCCCATGCTGCGCGTCTCCTGCGGGCGATTTCAGGAGCGAGGTCGTTACCCATGTGCAGCTCTCTTCCCAGATAGACGTAGGAGTCGATCCGTTGTAGAGCAGCGACTCCATTTAACCTTATGAGTTCCGTGTCACACCACTGGTTGACCATATTTAATAGTTGATATTTGTTACATTGGCGCATGAAGCGCAGCCGGGGAGGTACCGGCTGTTGCACTCACCAATTACCAGCTTCTTGGTTCGGATTTTTCGCCCGGGCCAACCGAGCCTGCCATCTCTTCGGAGTCGGCTAGTTGGTCCCAGAGTTGACTGGTAAGGATTAAGTACTTACTTGTTTATCGAATGGCCACCGCAAGTCATTGCATGAGCCAAATGCGCATTAAAATCGCCTCCACGACATCCCATAGAAGTAGGATGCGTGACCCATTCCAAAAGAGATTGAGCAACCCTGTCCTTTATGCTTGTTTACAAGCCCGGCTCCCTACACTAAATGAGAAAAACACTAAATGTGAGAGAAACCTTTCCTCTATCTCTTCTTTTGTATTAAGCCAGTTTGTTGTGCTTTGGTGGCAGTAAAAAAAAGACAAAAGACGACGTTACTCCATCCCTTTTTGGATGCGCCACGCATTCTACTTCTACAGGATATCGTAGAGGCAATTTGAGTGCGTCCTTGCACCTGTTCAATGGCTTGTGGTGGCTAGCCGATGAACAAATCAGCGCTATGTCATTCCTAACAGGTCTGGTACCAACTCACCTACCCCAAGAGATGGATAGCTTGGTTGGTCAGCGCGTGCGGACCAGAAACCTTGAACCGTGCATACGACAACTGGCGCCTCTTTCGACTGTTCTACGAAGCTCAAAATCTACTAAAATTTCAAAAAAGAAAGGTAATAGATGACATCATAGATTCTCTTTCAGGTGTTAGGTCCAATAGGTCTCTCCTTCAAAACAACGACACTCCGTCAAAACATCTTCCTCCGGCGAACGGCCGTTCATGTCCAAAATAGAAACAACAA
This sequence comes from Heligmosomoides polygyrus polygyrus, assembly GCA_947396885.1. Taxonomy (NCBI): domain Eukaryota; kingdom Metazoa; phylum Nematoda; class Chromadorea; order Rhabditida; family Heligmosomidae; genus Heligmosomoides; species Heligmosomoides polygyrus. The sequence continues at coordinate 20,118,533 of OX377202.1, forward strand.
GGGTATTACGCCCACAAGTGGTCAAATTCGTTAAATGCTAACCGGTTAGTGACGCTGGTGTGTTTGACTTCATCTAATTATACTACCGTGGGATAGTATTTAAAAGCAGTCATAGAGGAAGATTGTGGAATGCGCCGTGCCTTTCACATGTAGGACGTTTTGTGGAGGCACTTTAGATGCATTTGGGTTCTTTAATGGTTTGAAAACGTGTTCGAACGACATCTCGCCCATTCCTCATTTCGTTGAGCTTGTTCGCCTAAGGAAAAAATCGAACTTTTCTATTGTAGGATGTCTTCTATTTTGACCTGGCCCTATGTGATAGCCTCATGTATATTTAGCATAAATAGACAAATAAATAAACAAATAAAGCTTAAAGAAGAAATAATAAATAAAGAAATGAAGAATTAGGAAAGAGCAAATAAAGATCCTACTATACATATATAAAGACTTTTTATATGTAATTGAGCGCTCTTCGTTATAAACTGGAATCTTTTCTAGTTTAAACCTGACACCTTACAAAATATCTATGACTTATGCTCTTTAAGAAATTGAAGTGAGAGTTTAAGAATTTTGGTTTAAAAACGATTTTTTAACGCCTATAACTCATTTATGCCTGTATATGCAGTAGTGTGGCTCGTTTTTAATTTTCTTACCTACAACAGAGACGGCTTTGAGGTTTTAAAGGAAAACAATGGACATTTTTGACATGTCATACGATGAGGTTGTGCCATGCGTTCCGTTAACCACGCGGTTATGTTATTTCGATTGTTAGTGTGAATGCTGATTACACGAAGATTTGCAACCGCATTTGTGCCCGACTCCAGTAGATAGCACCTATCGGTGGAATGCCTATTGTTCGTAGTTTGGCAAAGAGCGCACGTAGCGCAGTCGGTAGAGGTGCCGGATGTCGCCTGCGCCCGATACCAGGTTCCTGGTTCGAATTTCCCGTCGGTGGATTGGTACCAGACTTAACTGGAAAGGATAAAACGCTGCGTTTTCATCATTTGGCGACGTCTAGTCATTGTATGGCGAAATACGCATTCAAGTCGCCTCCACGGCATCCCGTAGAAGGATTGAGTAATACCGTTCTTTATCCTTTGTTTTGGCAAACAAGCGTATGTCGCAATTCTTACAGTCTATGCTTCAAAATTTTCACTTTGTTGTACTTCGAAGTAAGCTTAAAGATCTTCCCTTACTCTACTAAAAGATATGATAGTTTCAAAGAGCTGTCCCATATCCAAGATATTTCGTGTAGGCGTGCTCGAACATTTTAAACCTGGAATTAATTTGAATTTTCTCAGAAAGCGACAACCTGCTTGGATGAAAGATGTCAACATTGGCTAAGAAAATGTTCTGTTTCGCAAAGTGCCCATTTTGAAGTGAAAAAGGAGTATTTTATAATCAAATATTTTATGATATTTTATAATCTGCTTCGCATTCCACTTCTACCGGAGCTAATGGGGGTGATTCGAATGCATATTTGGCATCCACCGAAAGGATCTTTGAGAGTTAGTCCTAGAGTTTTCGGATTTTCCGAAAGAGTAATAGTAGCATATAAACTAGAAGAATATGAACTGCCTTCTGCGCCTCGTGCGGGTTAGAAAACAGAAGAAAATGCAACTTCTCATTCGGAGAAGCAGCCTCTAAAAATAATCTTTAACAAATTTAAATCTCTTAAATCCTTTATGGGGGCCAGGGGGAGGGTTCGGTTCTTTGTCAACTTCTGCTGAAAATAGACTGACTTGCGGTGGTCAGCCGATGGCAAAGTCAGTGCTGCATCCATCCCAGAGAAGTCTGGCACCAGTACATTCAGTGCAGAGTGATGGAAGGCTAGGCTGGTCTAGACGGAATCCGAGCCAATAACCTATAATCTGGTGCACGCGACAGTTGGCGCCTCTTTCGACTGTTCTACCACGCGTTCAAAGGTTACTGAAGTTCCAAATCTCATGAGATCTCACGAATTTCCAAGGCGACCTTTGTAGGTGCTTTTGTTACTTTCCTGTTCTACTTACGATGGTCCAAGTATTCATAGAGCCTGCCCAAGGTTCTCTCAAGACCGGAGTAAGTGGCAACGTTGAGCGTTCACCGAACTTCATTGACGCTCGCTCCCCTTCATAACTGGTAATTTGCTGTCAGTTTCTCTTCGAGCTGCGAGTCGGTGTAGTTTGTGCTGTTCGCTCATTTTCCCATCGTAAACCGTCACAAAAACCCGTGGCGCTATCGCCTATACGCACGGCAGCCACAGTGCGCACGAAACCGAGACGTCCTTGCAGAGGATTGTTGTCGTAGATCGGACGCAGAGAACGTGCATTTCGTTTTGGAGTTGTTGACCTTGTGAGCGAGAAATCTGCAGTTGTTTTTGCGGTTATTCTGGAGTGACACGATTCACGCAAATGAGAGGAGACATCCGGAGTTCCGAGCTGCGTCGACGTTCCAAGATCAGAGACGCTGTCGCATGGGCCAAATCGTCGAAAATTAGGTGGGCCGGCCACGTGATTCGTTAGGCACACACCCGCTGAACGAGAGCCGTCACCGACTGAATTCCGTGGGATGTCAAGAGAACACCAGGATGTCCACCAACGCTTTCGTCGGACTTCTTCGTGAAAGCCCTGAGTGAACGATACGACGTTTATGTCCTTCGAAGGAACAAGATCCATTGCTGCACTCTGGCACGCGACAGGGACAAATGACGCCCGCAGTTGAGACAGGGCGCTGACGTGCTCGAGCAACTCAATGATCAACGGAACGACAGGCGATGCAGGTGATCCTGGTCTTGTAGAATCCTTCAATGTGTAGCCGTGTTTGGTGAACCTCTTTGGACGATGTTTGTTTCTGAAAGTTGCCGTCCACAGTGAACTAGGTCTCACTATGGACAGCTTTCCTACGTTTTTTCTTTCCTTTCCACAGGTGCTTCGTTTAGAAACCTTTTACACCTTCAAGAGCAGCTTCTACTTATTTTTAAGAAGAGAATTCTGTACACTTAACTGCTGGTGCAGCCCGAAAAGACACTGACCGTCGCATGCATCCGATTACAGGTTCCTAGTTCGGATTCTCCGCCCAGCCCAACCAAGTCTTCCATCCTCCCGGTTCGGCGAATTGGTACCACACTCATCCGGGAAAGATAATACACAGGCTTTTCCATCTGTTGGCCACAGCAAGTCATTGTACATGCCAGTTACGCATTTCAATAGCCTTCACAAACTCCCGCGAAAGTAGAATGTGTGGCGCATCTCAAAAGGGACTGGTTGAAAGCGTTCATTATCCTCTTATCCTATACGCTGCAGCAAGGTTGTTTTCCAGAAAAGAAGCGTTCCTTGCTGAAAAGTCGTCTGTCTATTTGTAACACTTTCACTTTAAACTGAATAAATTTCAAGCGAAACTGGGCATTTTTTGGAAGTAATCGTGGGGTAAAAGTACTTAAAGTCTATACCGGCACATACTGCCATATCTGAATGAGCATAAGATTCCTATCGTTTGGATCAATGTGTTATTTTTAAGTTTTTCTCCAGAATTTTTGACTTTCTGGGTATGTTATGTGGAGAGATTGCGCCGTACTTCCGTCTAAAATATCTCGATACTTATCTGGTTGATTGTGTAAATGCTGTTTACAGGGTGTGTAAAAAGTATTGACGCAGTAAATGACAGTTGTGGAAATAGTATTGCGCAGTAAGTTTTCAAATATTCACTTGAGAAATATGGAAAATGATCTTGCAAACACGATAGAATAACTCGTAATTAGCATTGGCTCCTTTACTGTGAATACAGGAGCGAAAACGACGGAAAAATTCATGAGCACGCGCCGCAAGTACCCGCTTGGATTTCGTCCCGTGCTTTGAACAGGGTAGCATTCTGCGACTGGTCACTTCTGTTGAAAGTAGCCCAGACCTCATTCTCCAAAACCGCCTAAAAATAGTAATCCAGCGGATTCATGTTTAAGCTGTGCTCGTCTGAGAAGCTGTCCACACCTGCGCGCGTTATCTGTTCGCCGTTATCGGACAGAGATTGATAATTTTGGATTTCAACGTTTGCGTGCTTGAACATATCGTAATCATCACCTGTTATGACAGAGCCGTGGCTGACGTTTGGGTTGCTGACCTCCTTCCTCACCAACAGTTTCGAACAGCGCCTAATTCTCTTGTTAAGGAAGTATTCTGCTCTTTGGGTAACAGACAAAAAAAAGGCCACCGTAACGACGACGATCATATTTCTTCAGTTTTTTCGTGAGTGTTTTTTGAGAACAATACAGAGAACAAAAATAACACACAAAAACCTAGAGGGGTAGGAAGAGAAAGCTGGAGCTGAAACAAAATGTGGGTGCGTCAATACTTTTTACGCACCCTGTAGTTACCCACAAACAGCGGGAGCAGTCCTTATAGCAAAAATTCGCCATGATTCTCCGCTGATCAATTTTGGGCAAACATGACTCTCAATAAAATAAACATCGCGATGTACTGGTCGTGTACACGACACAATCTCTCTTTGAAAGATTCTTTGCATAACCCACTTTGGTTAGATTCTTCATGCACGCACTTTTGCTCTTGAGGAGTGACGTTATTCCCACCTACCGTCAAAGAAATTGAACGCAGTAGTCAAAAGCAAAAAAAATGAACAGTAACTGAGTCCTTTTTGATTTCTTCATTTTTCGCTTCTGGGCATCTGTTTGCCAAAATCTCAACTTATTTGTTGTTTTGCTCGGACCTTCAAATATTTTTTTCGTTTTCTTCTTCTCTCCATTTAAGTATTTTTTCTCAGTGTTAGATCTTTGCCTGGTAACCAGGGATGTGCGGAAATTTTTATGGAAAAAGCGAAAGACGAAAGACGGAAAGGAAACGCTCAAAAATGGCCGAAACCGGAATACGAAACGCAAACGGAAATGTTTGCCATTTCTTCAAAAGTGCGTCTGAAACGGCGTCAGAAGCGGCTTCTATTGCAATTTTTCTTGCTCAGAACTTTGCGAGCAGCAGAATCTCATCATGGCACAACATAACGAAAATTCATAATATGGTTACGATAACCTTTTAGCTATGGCTAGGGCAATAAACGAAAACAACTTCAGGATCTTATCTCACTATTTCTCACTATTTTAGCATGCAGACTTTCCATATCTAGTTTCTGCGACGGGTTTTTCGCTGACTTTTTTGATGCTGATACTTTTTGAACGGTAGACTTAACCGACTTAACCACTTTAGGTTACTTACAGACTCGTATTTTAAAAAATACTGATTGGGTAAAGTCTAAAACTGGAGTAGCCACCTAGATCATTTTCCGACCACGAAAGAGATTCCTCTCAACACTTTTAGAAACCTGTGGCATCGTGGACGATCTGTGAATGCACAGGTATCTGCATACTCAACAACAGTTGCATAGTAATCACCAAAACCAGTACTCACAATTCATTCTGGGACCTAAGATGATAACTGGACGACTGATTAGTCATGGTGGGTCCACACTTCACAGGAATATTTAGTTTGTGCCAGTCTAGGAACCCTACCCCCAAGGTGACACGGCTGGACAGTTCCTAGTTCCTAGATCGTTTCGAAGCAATAGGTTTTTGTCGGAATTCAGTACGTCACCATAGTCAGTCAAAATAACATCTCATGGTAGACATTCGTGATGCTTCATTAAAAATGAATCGCATAACTCCAGATGGGTGAATATCACACCTTAAGAAATGTAAAAAATTTTGCACCTTTGATCAGGAACACTGATGTAATCATGGAGCAGACAACCGCATGCCACAACCTTCACTGAACCCTTTGTTCTATGATACTAAAATTTTGGAAAGCTATTTGTAACTAACGGTTGAAGAATTTTATGATTATTCAAATGTTGAGCGCATTTTCTTAGCATACAATGCATACATAGCCTTTGCAGCATTAATATTAATATTGAACTGCACCCAGCCGTTGCCATTTTTGAGTGCTTTTTTCTGTAGTCTATCCAATTTCAAGAATATTAATACTTGAGTTGCCAAACAGTATTTCTCTCACAATTATGCGAAGGAGAACCTTTTTAATTGATAAGCTGAATGTGTTCAATAGAAAACTATGTGGAACAGTGTCCATTTCCGTTTCCTCCTTCCGGCCCAAAAACAGGCAGAACACGGAACGGAACGGAAGAGCCCAAAATGACCAGAAACCGGAATTCGGAACACGGGAACAGAAATTCCGCACATCCCTGCTGGTAACGCTCCTTGTTTTCGTGCACATCATTGTGCATAAATAAAAATAAACAAACTTTACAACAAACTTGCAATTAGAGCTTTAAGATGATAGGAATTTTTTGTGCTCATTAAAAAATGCGACCATTTATTCTTGAGATATCGTGTATTGATGAATTTTTTAAGTACAAATCTTTTTAAAACTCCAACTTTGTTAGTCGTTTCTATTGTGCTTCAGATACATCGGATTCCGTGTAAAAAGTGTCGAATTTAAACGAAAATTGTGTAGATCCCGGGCACAGCTTTAATGGCTTCGAGACATTGTCGACTTGATCAATCTCTGTTATAAAGTCGTCAAATCTGACCTCATCTTTGAATTCACGCTGCACAGTCGTGCAGCTCAGAAGATTCGTCGCCTTTAAAGATGCCTATCGGCACGACATCCGTTTGGTTCACATCCCCGACAAGTCAATTAGTCTGTGTTTATCGGCTAGTTTGTAGGCATGTCTCGAGGTTCACCGTGTCTCTGTGAATCAGGCAGCCTTCTTGGGAGGACCGGTTTTCAAAGAATTTTTGCATACGAACGTACTTCCTTCCACTGTAGGTACTGTTTCTGTCGAAGTAACAACACTACACAGATGGCAGGAGAGCAGTGATGTATCACCAAGATCTGAAGCAAAGGATAGAAACTAAGCCACTTTCACCTTTACTACGCGGCCAATTTGCTAAAAAAAACTGTGCATGTTCAACGATTAACCTGAACCAGTGAAAGCAACTTCAGCTGCAGTAGTCTCGAAGCTATGGCTCTAAAAGATAAAGGATGGCTCTAATTATGCCATTCTGAGATGCGCCACGCATTTTACTTCTGTCATGGAGGCAATTTGAATGCGTATTATGCCTATCCGATGACTGGCGGTGACCTGCTAACGAACAAGTCAGTGGTTCATCTCTCGTAAGCCATTCTTGTTGCGATCGAAACTCGAGCGTCGGGCGGGACTCAAACCCGCACCACTTGCTAACCTGGAAGAGGTGCTCTATACCACTACACCACTTGCACTGTTTGATCGACTGCGACATCTACACCTTGTATCTTTAGGATCCTTAAGAACTCGCTCTTATGTCGAGTGTTTAGGATGATATCCTTCCCAGACGAATCTGGAACGAATTAACCAACCTCGGACGGATGGGAGCCTTGGTTTGCCTGGGCTGGAAATCCGAACCACGCACCTGGAATCGGGTCACATAACAGCCGGCACCTCCCTCGAAGACGCTACAATGCGTTTTTGGCACTTCATCCTGGGCAAATCCGAAGATAGGTCCTCCTGCAGTTATACTGTAACATGCTTTCATGCTTAGCTTCTTTGTTTTATAAGCCGCTTAGAGATATTCTCCAGATTTTATGAAGAAAAATGGAGCGGACACCCTTTCTAGACATGCACGAGAATTCTATTTCTGAATTTATTTTGCAGACTGTTTTAGACAGGGGCAGTAAAACATGTTCCACTTGAGTCATTAAGCGACTAGTTTTTAAGCCTGTCTTAAGAACCTTGCCAATATTTAGCCTATATCTATATCTCGTTTAACCGACTATGTACTTTAGTAAATAAAATGGTTTTATTGGAAATTTTTGTATTTTACAGAAATTTTAGAAAATGACGAGTCTTTAAAATTTTACAGATTAATAGTTATGCGCTGATTTTTTGCTGATTTTTTTGCACAATAATAAGTCAAGGATAAAGGTCGTTGGCGCTAATCAATTCACTGTGGGATGCGCTACACGTTTCTGCTTCTGCAGGATATGGTAAAGGCAACGTGAAGGCGTATCTGCTCTACAAAAGCCTGCTGTGGCGAACCGATGGAAAAGTCCATCGGTTCGTAAGCAAGTTTGGATAAAGGATAAAGGACTGCGTTACTCAATCCCTTTGGGATGCGCTACGTATTCTACTTCTACGGGATGAAAATTGGATTGTGCGTGTGACACAGTCGGAGGAGGCGCGACTGTCGCGTGCACCCGAGAGATACCAGGATCCTGGTTCAGATTCCCCGCTCAGGCCAACCAAGCATGCCATCCCTCCGGAGTCGGCAAATTGGCACCAGACTTGTCTGGGAGGGATAAAGCGCTGACTTCTTCATCGGCTGGCCACCGCAAGTCATTGTATGACAAAACATTCATTCAAATCGCCTTCGCGACATCCTGTTGAAGTAGAATGCGTGGCGCATCCCAAAGGGGATTGAATAACGCCGTCCTTTATCCTTATCCTTAAGAAAGTTTGTCCTTGGCCAGGCTTGTTAGCCTTGGAGAAAACCCCGGAGCCATGAGTTGATTCTGGCTCAGCCGGCGCCTCCTCCGACTGCGCAGCCGTGCGCCCAGCTACAAGAACAGGACCTCTATCACTGCTTGGACAGTTCCGTAGCTTTTTGAACGCTCCCTGTATTTGGCAAAACAACTGCTAAGGATAGAGAAGATCACCAGCCGACCTTTCAGAGTTGTGTTCCTTCGATGTTATACTAAAAAAAAGAGGTGCATGATTGGCGCGAATGAGTAATCGAACCCGGTTGATCCAGCCGAGATCAAGTTCTCCGCTGCATTGTAGTAATCAGGGTTTTTAGTCGTGAACGCAGGCATCACTAAAACCACGACCACGACGGTAGATCAGGCCGTATCGAAGGGGCGTGCCATTCAGAGAAGGCGTGAACGAGTGGTGTCCTGATTATCTGGCGTGTGTTGGGGCGATGCCTCATAATGCTGCCCATATTCGCGACATGGATACCAGAGAGTATCAGGAGGACTGTAGCGCTAACGTTCTCATTCCACCTCGAACCCTCATCAGCCCTGCTCTCATCAGCCTTCAGGGAATCTCCTAGATGAAGGATGCATGGCGCATACCCATTTGAGAACGATGTTGCGGTCACGCTGCACCGACGATGTACCCTCCCCCATCAGGTTGTGTCCGTAGAGAAGAATCCCATGAAATTCAGAATGGGATGTGATTGCTGCGTTCGCACGATTAGGTGACGAACAGCGGGCGGCTAAAAACCGGCCACACACAATGTGAAACCCAGATTTCAGCGGAAGTCTGTGTGCGTATTTCCCCTCGGAAAACTACAGTATCCATTTCACAACTGGGCTAAGAATTGTCGTCTTTAGCGTGGAGGTTTTTCCCCAGTGTTTCAAGGCCAAGTGCCTCCTCGCAGAGACTGGAATAATAGCCCACTGCTGCCATCTCAGTCGCTTAGTCTGAGCGCATCCGAGCCACTGCAGTCCTTTTGTTACGTTGTTTATCCGCCTTTGTTTGTTTGTTTGTTTGTTTGTATCCGCTTCGCTGACTTCACTATCGAATTCTGATGGACGAAGTGAAGTGGAACCGTGCCGGAACAGGTTTATCTGTAGCGCCGAGCAGCGATGATATGGAGAAGCAGCAGCAGTGGTGCCGACAGCAGAAGAGAGGGGTGGTGGGATGCGGTCGACTTCGCAGCCCAGGCGACGAATTCGAGTCCAGAAACCTGTTCTTCTCCTCGTCGCCTGCCTACCTGCTGTCACATGGCTTCGTGGTCATACCTGCTTTTTCACCCTCATTTTTACTCTGTGGCTTGAGAGTTGGTCAAAAAGAGGAGCGGAAATGATTCCTTTTCAGCGCGATTTTGAAAAATATTGCTCCATGTTTCTAGTGCAGGGATAGAGAAAGTCCTCAAAACTGGATTGCCATAGAAGGCTTCTGTTATGTAAGAAAATGCCCGTCTATGGGTCAGATGTTTGATACGGGGCACGCTCGTATAAAGTGCAGCTTACGACGTCCGGAAAGCCGTTCCATGTTTACCACTTTCACGTCGAACTGGATTTTTTCCGAATCAAATTGGATGCTCTTCTAAGCAAACGTTAACGTTTTTTTAACGTTTTTCCTTTTAAGCAAAAGCAGACGTTTTTGAAATCAAACTTAACATCTTCCAGATCAAAACGAGCTTCTCCCGAAATACACCAGAGATCCTACAAAAAATTAGAACCATTCTCTGTCCAAGGTTTTTACGTCAAATTGGACAACTTCAAGCTAAATTGGACACTATTCCGGGCAAAATTGACGCTCCTGAAAATAAACTGAACGCCTTTCAAATCAAAAAAGCGTCTTGCAGGTTAAAATAGAGATCGTCCGAGACGATTAGACCAACTTTTGCCCAAGGAAAGTTTGGTACAACATTTTTTGGAATTTTTTAATCCACATGCCCGAATAAGTGAACTGTTGCACAACTTAACGCTTTATAAAAGCTAACTTTAGCGAAAATAATGGTTTAGTGCTTCTTCAAAACAATAAAAAAGCGGAATTTTTAGTGCTAAAAATGGTGCCGCAATGAATCTGTTTAAAACGTCGCGATTTTTCTTCGATTAGTAGTAGAAATTCTGCTTTCCACGACAAAACAAAAGCATTTGTAGACTCACGTGCCTCCTCACATTGCTGCTTCAAGTAAGCAGCATTTACACTATCAATCAAATGAAAATTGTGGTGAGCGCTACTGCACGGCGCGATCTGTTTTAGGCGCTACAAATTCCTTTTCGCTCTTTATAATAAGCACTAAACCATTATATATTTTCTGAAGAATGAAAATTTAATCAGATTCAAACAGTGCAGTGCTTACTTGTCGAGAAAAGTGAATTTCAAAAATTTAGAGAAACCCAGGGCGCGTGTAGCGCAGTCGGAGGTGGCGCCGACTCTTGCGTGCACCCAATACCAAGTTCCTGGTTCGGATTTCCCGCCCAGGCCTACCAAGCCTTCCATTCCTGCTGGGTCGGTGAATTGGTACCAGACGTGTCTGGGAAGGATAAAGCGCTGACTTGTACATCGGCTGGCCACCGCAAGTCATTGTATGGCCAAGTACGCATTCAACGTGCCTCCACGACATCCCGTAGAAGTAGAATGCGTGGCGCATCCCAAAGAGGATTGAATAACGCCGTCCTTTATCCTTTTTATCCTTTATCCATATTGAATTTTCCCTCGACAAAAAAATATTTTAACCATATTTGAAAGTGACTGCCATCATCTGGTAGTTGACTTTTGGAGATGTTCAGTTTGATTTCAAAAGCGTCGAGCTTCCTTAGAAGACTGTCCAACTTAACGTGACAATGGATAGGGGTTTCCTCAAGCATTCAAATGGCTTTCATGGTAGCTGCTTGGGTAGAGTCCATGCTCCTCTCCTTAAAACGCTCATTGCCGTCCACTTTTGTCCTTAATTCCTTAGTTTGCAGTGTAAATTGTGTGAGGTTTATTGGAGTCATTGACCTATGACTGCACGTCGACTGCTTAGTCGTGGCGATACGCAGTTCCACAGAATGGCGTCGTGCTTGTACTGTACTCTTTCCTAGTCGAAGAACTGCACTGCTTATTATGTTCTTAACCGATCGATTCTCTCTTGATATGTAATTCAATAGTATTTTAACAGGTGTTTTTTTACCATGTTATGTCAAATCTAGAGATGGAGGCTAATGCTCCCGCCAAAAAAAACTTCTGACGTTCTCCCTTACCACCTTCTTCTAAACGGTTCTCATCACTTGCTTGCTGTTCAGATTTTCCAAGTTCTTTGCGATTTTTTCGCGATTTTTTTCTATTATCGTCTAAAAGGCTCTAAAGTACTGAACTGCTTCCTAGAATTGCTTACTTTTCAAGTTTTCAAGCTGCCGTAGTAAGATGCCGCTCTCGTTCAATTTGATTGGCGAGGCACCCTCGATGAACGACGCTGACTCGATGTCGGCCTTTTCGTAAGCGCTGGGGTCAATGACGACTATTATCTTCAGAGGTGCAGTCGGGAAATCCGGTCGCCAAAGGATTACGTCTTCAAGAATAAATTGACGATACAAAAATATGACCGTGCAGGGATAGGCAGGCAAGAAGTATCTGCTGGATAGCGCAGATTCCCTAATTTTTTATATCCTTCTCGACTGCCAAGAATTAAAGAACCTCACAAACCTCGACTAGTATTTTTCACATCAATGTAAAGTCAATACCATAATTATGCTCGAATGACCTATTCGAATAAGTATTTGAATAATTTTTATTCGAATATGAGTATTTGAATCCGAATGTTCGAAAAAAATTTCGGGAGCATAACTATAAGTCATATGCGTGATAGCTCAGTCGGAGGAGGCGCCAGCTGTCGCGTGCACCCGATTTCAGGTTATTGGCTCGGGTTTTCTGCAAATGCCATGCCAACCAACATTTCGTCCTTCCGCGCTCGCTGAACGGTAGCAGACTTGTCTAAGCAAAATAAAACACCGACTTGCTGATCGGCTGTCCATTGTATAGGTCAAATGCTCATTCAAATTGCCTCCACAACTTCCAGTAAATGTAGAACGCGTGGCGCATCCCAAAAAGAGACTGCTTAGCGCCGCCCACCGTCTTTTATCCTTTAATACTAAGTTTTGTAAAAAATGTAAAAACTACAAGGAACGAAGCATGACACGTGAAAAAAGAAGAAGAAAAAGAGAAATTCGACTAGGGAGACACGGATAAAATTTTATATAGTCAGCCAAGCATCCACTTCACATTACGCTTCAAGAGAGGACTCATAAGGGATAAAAGGATAAAGGGCGGCGTTACTCAATCCCTTTTGGGATGCGCCACGCATTCTACTTCTACGGGATGTCGTGGAGGCGAGTTGAATGCGTATTTGGCCATACAATGACTTGCGGTGGCCAGGCGATGAACAAGTCAGCGCTTTATCCTTCCCAGACAAGTCTGGTACCAATTCACCGACCCCGAAGGGATGGAAGGCTTGGTTGGCCTGGGCGGAAATCCGAACCAGGAACCTGGTATCGGGTGCAGGCGACAGTCGGCGCGTCCTCCGACTGCCTACACGCGCCTCAATGTTATTAATATTCAATAATGTAGTTCTTTTATGTTCTTGACCTAATGGTCATGATTCTTTCTTCATGGACTGAGGACTGTTTCCCATTGTGGTGCACCGATGAGTGCATGGAATAAATAACTAAATAAAATTTTTTCGCCTAGTCAGGTTATTTAAGATGCTGATCACTCGTATGAGGTTCGTTTTCAAAAATTCGACTGATTATGAGGGGTCACCATAGGACCACAATGAAGTGGATTCCAAAGCGTGAATAGGTTCCAAACAACACCCAAAGCCTTTCAGAAGAGATCTTTCGTCAGCAGGCAATTAGGCGAACGTCGTCAGATAGTTGACGTCTTCGCTGAAAGTGCAATCGACCCTCACTTTCAGCAGCTTTCACTTCCACGAAACGGACGTGTGTGTCGGTTTAGCGATCTGCTGCAAGGTGGGGCTGGTGCTGCAAAGACGATCTCCGAACGCTATCGGAAGCCTCGATCGAGAAGCCTCGTCCACGGGACAACGGGTGTTAGATGTTCATCTGGGCAGATCTTTTCGGGAAACACGATGGAACGGACGGACAGACGAGCGGACGCACGGACGGACGGACGGACTCGGTCTCCGATCGATACGAGGCGAACCAGTTCGATGCCGTTCCGAACGGCCTTCGGCGGCCTGTGGTGGCGAACTCGTCCCTTCGATGGCCACCATCGAACTGACCAGAGATCACGGCAGAGTCCACGGAGCGAAGGATGTCTGACGGGGGAGCAGGATCCTGTGGAACCTGCCCGACGCCCAGCCCGTGTCCTTGGGACGGGGGAAATGCTGGCCTCAGCGAAGGACTTCTCCCCACGAACCGGTGCCTACAACTTGCACCCGCAGATGTCGACGTGGGTGGCACGCTTTCTGATCTCCCTTAATCATCCCTTGCTACATTGGACCGTCCATCTGGCATAGACGATCGAACCACCTCGTCGAATCTTCCAGAACCCTCCTCCGACCATCCTCTCCTCAGTCTTCCCGTCAGATTCCTCAACTGAACACCACTCCAGACCTTTGCGCTTGACTTACGGTAATCCTTACCGGACAGGCGATTAAGGTCCGGCAAATACGTGGGTAATCGACCACTCGACCACCACCACACCGCCATCGACACCACTCATCGTCCAAATCCGCTCTTCTGTTCACCTTAACCGAAACGGGTTTCGTCGACGAGACATATTTGGGTGCTTGAACGCGGATATCTCTCTACCCAATCCGATGCTTGGCTTATAATTCTCGTCACCTCCAAGATTTGAGGGAAAATTTTGACTCAATACGGATATGAAGAGGGTTGATTCTTTATGACGATGAATTTTTCTTGCTTTTCTCATACTAGAGCTAACTATTCTAACACAATTCTAGTGTGAAGGTGGGCCTCAGCTAGGAAATCGAAGTTTTCTGTTCTACCGCTGCTGTGTATATCTTGGAAAATTCTAAGTACTCAAGGTACTCCATACCGTATAGCTCAGTTGAGGGAAGGAATTCTAGTGTTTTTCACTTTTTTGTAGCTTCTTCGGATTCTTTTATTTATTTATTATTTATTTTCTTGCCTCCTATACAGATGTGATCGTTGAAGACAAAAATGAGGCAACAAAAATGTGAAATAGAGGAGACATCCTACGTAACGAAAAGCGGAGTAACGCAGAAGAACCTATTCTATAACGATGTTGCGATCAAAACCTCTAGCGCCAGGTGGGACTCGAAGTGAGTCTGAGCGCTGATTGGTCCCACGAGGTGTGGATGTTGCGTCCGATCAAACGGCGCCAGTGGTGTAATTGCGTATAGCATTTCCGTCCAGCTAGAGGGAGGTGCGTGTTCGAGTCCCGCCTGTCGCTAAAAGTTTTGATCGCAACAAAAAATAGTTATGACAGCTTACAACCTCGATACCAGCCACTTGAGTCTCAAGGAAACTGATTTGAACCTATTCTATTTTTGACAACAAGACTGCGCATTGCTCCCCAGAATTCGTCATTGGTCTTTTTGTTTTATTTAGCAAAGTCTTGTGTTTCTTTTAAACCTGGCAGCTTTACTCCACTTAAAACAGAATTAGATTTCCTATAGAAGTTGTGGTGTGTATTTGTGCGAGTTTAAAGTCAAATGTTACAGAATTTTTGGTAAAATCCTCTGACTCTGTGAAGGAAAAACAGGGTGGACACCACTATCTAGACTTGTACCGCTATGTCTTCTAAACTAATTGCCCTCTGCATGTTTTTCTTCGCACCTTCTTAAAGTATTATTAAGGAATGATAGTGCAGTCAGAGTAGACGCCGGCTGTGGAATGTACATCGAATGGAGTTATGGTTCGGATCCCATCCAGGCCAACCACGCATTCCATCCCTTTGTGATCGACGAATTGTTATCAGAGTTGTCTGAAAACCATGGAACATTGACTTGTTCATCAGCTGGCCACCGTAAGTTGTTCTATGTGTCAAATAAGCATTCAAATTGCCTCCACGATATTCTGTAAAAGTGGAATGCGTGTCGTATCTCGTTGAGGGATCGATTACTGCCTCCTTCATTGCTTACCCATAGACACCGACAGAGTGCTCTGGGAGAGTTAAGACACTGACTACTCCATCGGTTCTACACTACAAGTCACTGCTATCCTAAATAAGCACTCAAATTGTCTCCACGACACTCCTTAGAGGTAAAAAGCGTGGCGCATCCCAACTAAATATTGGTTAATGTTGATGCTTACCCTTCCGTCTTGCACTTCCACCACCAATCCGGTATTTAGTAAGCTTAGACTGAAAATTTCTCAGTCATCACGTACTTTTGATTGATTGTTAGAGGGTAGCGCAGTCGAAGGAGGAGTGACTGTCGCTTGCACCTAAGTCGAGGTTCTTGGTTCGGATTTCCCGCTAAGGTCAGCATATCCTTACTTCTCTCCTAGGTTAATGAATTAGTACAAGACTTGACTGGGAATGACGAGGCACTGACTTGTTCATCGGTTGGCCACCGTAAGTCATTGTGTAGGGCAAATAAGCCACCAAATAGGTTCCGCAACATCCTGTAGAAGTGCAATGCGTAGCGTATCTCAAAAGAATTTGCATAACGGCGTCCTTTACCCTTTATCCTATCCCTCACCGAACACTATTTGTCAAGGTAGGTCACATGAGGGCGCGTGGAGCGCAGTCGGAGGAGGGGCCGGCTGTCGCCTGCACCCGATACAAGTTCCTGGTTTGGATTTCCCGCCCAGGCCAACCAAGCCTTCCATTCTCCGGGGTCGGGGAATTGGTAGCAGACTTGTCTGGGAAGGATAACGCGCTGACTTGTACATCGGCTGGCCACCGCAAGTCATTGTATGGCCAAATGCGCATTCAACTCGCCTCCACGACCCGTAGAAGTAGAGTGCGTGGCGCATCCCAAAGGGGAATGAATAACGCCGTCTTTTATCCTTTATCCTTTAGGTCACATGCCTGGGTTCCAAGCTTCGACGATGGTCACAGCATTCCGTCTGGTAGACGATCTGCTGCTCACCATCAGTCAGAGGATTTCGATGGCAGTGCCCCATCACTCCTCAGTCGTCCACAAAAATCCAGCGCGGAAATCGAACAAAACTAGAGCACCTATTCGCATCTTCATTCCACTTCATTGACGTTTTCGCAGGATCTAGACCGTAACGGCGCCGGCGTCTTGTACTACTTCCTCAGCTAGACGACTCAGACCAATAGATGACAGTTCCGATAGCTCAGTAAATGGCAAGTTCTTCCACCGCGTCGGAGAGTGGAACGTGCCAGCCATCAGACGCAAGTAGCACAATAAATGGGCAGTTCTTTAAGTTTGTCGAGGAGTAGAAGGTGTGAGTCGTTAGCGGCAAGGTCATAGTCAAAAAAGGAGGTAATGTACGCTGGAGATTTCAATATGTTGCAGCTTTTACGGCATTCTTGTCTTCATTTTGGGCTATACTAGTCTACCTCAGCCATTTACGACTGGCTGTATACCGCAGGTTGCATAAGAATGAGGTCAGAGGACCTTGAGATGGAACAAAACAAATGTTTTGTTTACCCTCGCAATGTGCGGATTTTACTTTTTTTGTGGTTGTGAAAATACGAATTAGGAAAGAGACTACTAAGTTTTGATTTATCTTTCTATTAGCAACGAAATCGTGCAACAAAATTAGAATAATCACCAAGAAAGGGTCCGTGGGTGATTTTCAAGCAATGAGGGGCAGGCTTCTCTCTAACGGGTTCAGTATCACTAAAAAAGATAAGGACAAAATGCAGTTGAGAAATGGCGGAAAGGCACTGAGTGAGGTTCACTTGTAAGCGAGTATTTGAGAAACAGAAAGGTGTCCATAGTTGGTAAAGGAGCGGAAATTTTTCGTAGATAAAATGGCTATGATGATATCGGTCCATCATCTGGTAGCTTGTTACCCAGCAATTTACCGACGAATGGGTGGGGAGGGTAGTTGATGAACTTCACATCCTCTAAGTAGCCTATAGGGTAAAGGAAAGAGGAGGAAGGTGGGCGTTTTTCGGCCTCCCTGTGGGAAGCGCAGTGCATTCTAATCTTACAGGTATCGTGAAGGCAACTGTAATGCGCATTTCCTTATGCAACAACTTGCGGTGGCCAGTGGATGGACAAGCCGGTGCTTTATCCTTATCATACGAGTTCAGTATCGACTAACCTACCCCGGAGGAATGAAAGGTTCGATAGGCCTGGACGGGACTCAAACCAGGAGACCTTGTCCCGGTGTGCATGCAGCAGTCGTTGCCTCCTCCATATCCACTATCACGTGCCCTTCAGACTCTTATCCAGGATAAACTCATCCGTAGGAGGGGTAGGCAGCTCCACCACAGTTCTTTATCCCGACTAGAAGAACACCATGAAAATATTTGTAGCCTAGAAATGAGACCTTGAACGGTTTGCTTAACTGTTTGTTGTCCTATCGGCTATTGAATGCCCGTGGTTACAGACAGTCGCAGCAATCAACTGGAAGGGCAACTATAGTTTACCAAAAACCAGTAGTTGTACAGTACTTTTCCCGAAATTCGACGAAGTCGGAGTGTTTTAACTCGTTTCAAATTTCGCTCAAAATGATTAGCTCGACTGCTGACGAAACTCCGTTCACCTAGTGGTGAAATTTTAGTGGTAAACTACAGTTGCCCTTCCAGTTGACCGCTGCGAGGGTCTGAGTTTGGGGAAGACTTCGGTACTGGTCGGAAATGTAGTTTGCATGCCAAGGAAGTGTTGCCCGGTAGGATTTTCTACCTAACACGTTGGAGCTCCTTTTCTTGCCGAGTTCTGTGCTCTTCTCAAGCAGAACCCAGTTTGAGTTCCTTCTGTGTTAGCGTGGCACTATTTTTATTTACTGTCTGTTATTTACTATTTTTAGCATAAGGCATAGGTTAATTACAGAACGTAATAAAAATCATGATCAATCAATTCGCTTACATATTTTTACTTTGAAATCTAATCGCGGCCCTTTGTAATCCTTCTATAGGCAGGGGGATTCGCCTCATCATGCAGGCCATTTTGCCGACTAGTACAAAATCTGTCTGAGGAACCCTATTTTTGAAATTTTGGATCTTACTACCCTCGCGAAACTTAAACTATGCTGTTTTGAGTTCATACTGAGCGCTTAAACACTTATAAAAAGCTACAGGAGGCCTTCTGCCCACTCCCACTCTAGTATGTTCATTTTTTTCTGGGGCAAGAAATATTGGATTTATGTTTTGGCAGATTTTGTTCGAGGATTGGCTGTCCTGGGGATTGCTGCAGGTTATAGAAGTAGTTCCTGAACGATGCTGCTGAAAGAAATACAGCGCCGTGGCTCTCTCGCTCTCCCGCTGACCTCGCTCATTTTTTGGGAAAATTGCCCGCTGTTTGTCATGGACGTGAACTGTTCAGGCATGCAGTTCGCACTCAAATTCTCCCGTTCGAAATATTCACTCAGGCAGGCAGGCCTCTCACTCCGCCACGTAAACAACTCCGGCAGAGAATAGAACTGGAATCGACATTCGATGAAGAAGAGCCTGTTTCAGTGAAGTTCTATCAAATCTATCGAGTGTCGCTAATTTCTCACGGCTACTCGATAAGCATCGTGTTCGATCTTGAAGATCCTTCGTCGATCGCCTTTATGGATCCTTCTTTTTGCTTTGCTTTCCACCGAACTCTCGGCTCATTTTTCCCATCACGAAGTTCTACACGCACACACGTCGGCTTCGTTGTCGCTGCACAAGTTCCGCGAGCGAGCGAGATCCCCAGGCGTGCGGAGCAGAGCAGCAGATCTGGACATGCGATTATTTCAGTCGCGCCACACACAGCCGCCCGTCCGAGAACCATCGAAATGCTCCACCCCTAGACGATCGTTCAGTCGTGCGTGGAACCGTTTCGCCTTCGGGATCAGCTGCTGTGGTTGAGCAGCTCTCTTGCTAAGCCTCCATTCTTCCAGTAGCTTCGGCCCTTTCATTCCTTGCTTTCGCTGGCCTCGCAGAGACGAGCATCTGTTTTCTCTCTAGTCGTTTTCGACTTCGCTTCTTCAGAAGATAGTAGATTACCTGGCATTCTTCTCACGACCAGAATGGTCTTGTACTTGATTTTGAGTACCGCAGAATTGAAGTTTTCCAGCTGGCGAGCACACAGCGCGAATACTTTCGATAATCGCGGCTCTTCGGTTGTACTCCGCTTTTGCATGCAAGATCTGGGATATTCTGAGAGTATGACTGTTCACTAGAGGCTTCTGAATCTCAAGCACGCAAATTTCGCTACCTCTGGTTCAATGGAAGGAACTACGCAGATCATAGAGCTTCTTGCAGCTGTTCTTTGTTGTTAGTATTGTGCTCTGCCTAAGACTCGTAATCGTTTTTTCGTAATTGTCTAACTTTTACCTGCTTTTGTAGAATATGCACACTAACAAAGGAGTCAGTGTGCTCCAACGATTCTGAACAAAACCTAAATGGTCCTATAGGGCATCTAACAAGGGGCACAGTGGTGAAGTTCGCTTTTGCCGCGGGCAACCCGGTGGTTCAAAAATGGTAAAAAATTGTCGTCTAGTGAATCCGTTTCGACTTGCAGAGCGCTCGAGGGGACAGAATCGAATGTAATTCTCCTCGACGTCGGTGAAGGACCACCCAACTGAGCTCTCCGCTCCTTTCCGTTGGGAAAGTTCTAGGTACCAAGCATGGATGGGAACCATGTTTCATTAGTCTGGACAGGACCTGAATTGTGGAGTTGATTCAGGTGAGCGTGAGAGCCTACGCCTCCTGAGACTGCTCTACTAGTCTTTCCTAGCCCTACATTCCTTGGTTTTTCCTCTTTTCCTTTTCTTACTTGAGTGAGAGCTCGCATGCTTCGAAAACTTCAGACTAAGTGCAGAACGTAGAGGCTAGAGTAATGTATGGAGCTGTGGACAAAGACATTTACAAAAAGACGTGATGGGGTCGAGGTTTTAAAATGGGTTCCCACTTTGTGCTTTGAACTAAAGATAAAGGGTGGCTATATGTTGTTACAGGATGTTTTGTTGCGATCAAAACCCTTGCGCCAGGCGGGACTCGAAGCCGCAAAGGGTGGCGTTTAATTAATCTGTTACTGGGATGCGCCACGCACTCTACTTTTGCAGAATATCGTTAAGACGACTTGAATGCGTATTAGGTGTATACAATGGCGGTGGCCACCCGATGAAAAGTCAGTGTATTATCCTTCTCAGACAACATTGCTACCAATTCACCGACCTCGAATGAATAGAAAGCTTGATTGGCCTGGGCGGGTAATCCGAACTAAGAATCTTGAACCGGGGTGCAGACAACGGCCGGCGCCTCACTCGACTGTGTTACCACGGTATTTACCAGCCAAAGGCTCGCGAAAAGAGTCGCCAAGAAGAGCTTGGATGACCACATCTCTGCCAACCGACTTCCAACGTCTTTGCTTCTTTTTCAAACATGGACTGGTTTAGTCTTTTGTTGACGCCTTTAGTTGCTAGCCAAAAGCTCCTTGTGCTCGTGGTCAGTTTTTTACCTCGCAAAACGAAGCGCGGTCTATTTGGGGCATTAAACAGCTGTATGAAGCGCACGAATAATGTTTTGTTGTGTAGCTCCCCACATTCTGCAGTTCCTCTCCTTGCCCTGTAGATCAGGATCCCGCTAAGTACCGTTTCTCTTGCAGTGCCACTAGGTCTGCGAAATGTTGGAGCGGTATTTGCTATGACATGCTGCTGTGCCGAATCCTCCTTGTCATTGCCAAGGCCTCCAGGTGTCTCTTTGCACGGAGAGCGAATTTGTGGCGATGGCGAAAAGTGGCTTGAAAGCGGTTTCTGCAGCAGCAACACTGTCGTTTTGCCGCCGTCATCACCTGGGCGATCTAAAGCGATGCCCGTCCGAGGGATTATAGGCTTTGAAGGCTGCCTTTTTTGAAGACAAACAAACGTTGTAAAGACTTTGCTGCAGGGCTAGAGAGTGGAAAAATAGGAATATTCGGATCTATCCTAGTCGGGGAGGGGCACCGTTAGAAAAGCCAATAAGAACAGAGTGGCCCATCAGCGGTGGGAAATTACACAGAAAGGTACGCTCCTAGGCTAGCTGAGTGTGTAGTCGTTGTGAGATAGTATACCTTCAAATTTATCGTCGTTGTCAAAAGTGCTGAGCAATGCGCCTCCTCCACAGGGACGGATCCGAATATTTATTAGCAAAAAGTGATGCAGAATTTTGCAAGAAACATGACTTAAATTGGTAATAATAAATCCATCTTGGTATGTGCCATGCACTCTTCTTCTATAGAATGTTGCGGAGGCTATTTGAATGTGTGTTTTGCCTGAACTTAGGTGTGCATAGTATATTGGATCCGAATGAATCATTTTCAGATTACCGATTCGTATATTCCGATCAAAATCATCCACAAATCCAAAATCCACGTTATCGGAATCATCCAACTATCAAAGATTTCCGATCGGATCTGTTGTATAGTGGCCAGCCGATGGGCCAGCCAGTGTTTCATGCTTTCCAGAACAGTCTGGTACCAACTCACCCCGCAGGGATGGAAGGCTTGCTTGGCCTGTATGGAAACTCCGAACTAGCATCTTGGAATCGGTTGCAGGCCTTTGACAGTTGACAGTCTGAACCTTTGACAGTTTTACCCAAGCAAATCAGGGGACGGCTTCATCAACGACTAACTCGTGTGTATAGGGGTAGAGATACCTACGATGAAGCCTGCGTCTCTGCCTCTTGCCTTATCTCTACCTGACTCTTGTTCTACCACTTATGACCCGCATACCCACGGGTTTAACCGTTGACGAATCCGGCCCAGGCATGGGTGCCCTCCTGGTGCCGTATTCACCAAGCAGTTGGTATAGGTAGAGATGCCGTAAGGGAATCGTACCCACTACCCGGAATTGGTTCATATTTATGAAGGGAACCAAGGGTAGGGTAGAACTGAGTCTCTCGCGAGAGTAGCTGATCTGATTGGAGCGACATTTTGTCAGTGAGGCGCGGAATCCTCGCCGGTGTGGTATTCTCTACCCACTGATATACCCACGATGTGGCGGGTTTATCATGAATTCCTCACCGTGTGTACGTCTACCCCTATATCCCCGCATACACGCGGGTATGAGTGTTGATGAATCCGGCCCCTGCAGTCGTACTGTACATGTTTCCGTGCTTAGCGACTTTGTCTTATAAGCCGTTGGACATATTACCCGGGTTTTATAGAGAAAAAATGGAGTGGGCCTCCTTCCTATACATGCACCAAAATTCTTTTCCCGAGTTCATCTTGCGGACTGCTTCATCTGGTTTCCGTCTTGGCACAAGTGCTGTGAACCCGACTGCACCTTGGACACTAAGCCACCAGTTTTTAAGCGTGCCCTAGGAACTTTGACAGTGTTTAGTCCATATCCCGTGATTCAACGCTCGTTAATTCAAAATGGAACAGACCATCATCTGCCTTGGTCGGATGCATGTGTCAAAGGGTGACCTTTGCATTGCGTGTGCTGATTTTGCTGATTTCCAGTTGGTGACGATGATCCCATTCGACCTTGGTCCGATTAGAACATCAAGGCTGCTGTTCGGCCGTGAGAATTCCCGTACTATGCCCCATTGGTACAAGGAGGAAGGTCAGTAAAGGTGCTGGCGAACCCCAAGAAGACACTCTGTAGCTTCTTAAGGGAAGGGACGAGCGTTTTTTGAGCTCTCCTTTCTCTCGATTCATGGTGTTGGTCATGCTAGCTTCTTCATGAACGCTCGTCCCCCGATCAATCATTGCCCTGTATCTGCTCCTCTGCTCCAGCTCCGTGATTGGCCGAAGGGCACCCCGTTGTTTAGTCGTTTGCCCGGAAAATACCGAAAATGGATTTTTGAAGTGGTGTTTCAGTCACTTGATCATACCGCCATCATTTTGAGCGAACATGACATCCGTGCCCGGAAAGCAGAAACTGCAGGCTCGAGTTTTGCCTGGTACAAGAGTTTTTGTCGCAGCACGATATCCTTGAAGCATCTTATAATCTGCATAGCAGTCACTGTAAGCGAGAAGATACTTCCCAAATCCTTCACTAAACCTGTGGATTGCTCGGAGTCTATAGATGACCTGATGCTCGTGGTAGCTCAGTCGGAGGAGGCGCCGTTAGTTGTCTAAACCCGATGCAGGCTCTTGGTTGGAATCTCCTCCCAGACCAACGAAGCCTTCCATTCCTCATCTTCAACGCTTCACTCGAAGAATTGTACATACAGTGTGGCGTGGGACTAATGTTCGACGATGGCCCTGATTCCGTAGTAATTCTAGGGGGAGACATCAGATGAAGGCTGTGGATTGATTTGAGTGAATTGTTTGACTGGATTGAAATCGCTATAAATTGAGATGCCCTTCCTGCTTAAAAATTGCTCTTGGATGTTTATGTACTTCCTAAGGGCTTGGCTTAAGTGTAGGAAACCAGGATCTACCCTAGTCGGAGGGGGTATGCGGTGTTTGGCCCCTCCGTCCCTCCCTTTGAACTTGTCCCAGAGCTTTAAATACTGATAAATGTTACGATGGTGGTTATTGCTCACTCCGTGATTGTAATGCCGTGTTGAGGGGTGCCCGACTTAACTGTCACTTCAGCGCTGCCCCTTCCCGATTAGGATAGATCCAAAAGCAATATGTCAAGTGAGCCTGGAAGAATAGTCTAGCCTTCTCTGTGTCCTCTCTATCCGAAGTAGTCACTTCGTGCTTCGCCCTGCTTGGCTTGCTCCCTGCCATTCATCTAACCTCTCTCAGTTCTACTCGTTTCTCTGTAGTCTCGTCATTAATCCATTTCTTTACAATAGCCTTTTTTCACGATTTTTATGATCTGAAGGACGCATTTTCAAGAACACTGGCCTTTCATTGTAAAGTATGGATCCTATATTAATCCATCCTTTCGTTTCACATGTTAGTGTCTTGATGACCCTTACTCTTATTATTTTTAAGCCTTTGTCAGTTAGCCCACTACTTCTAATTTATTCTGGTCACCTGTTCATCACCCTGTTACCGTGTTCTCAGGCGGGAAATATCTCCAGTCAACCCTCCCGTGTGCCAGAATAGCTCGGCCGGTCTTTGTCGCCTGAAGACTGCCGTATCTTCCGTTCCGGTCTTCCTTGAGGAAGCCCTGCGCTGGTGTTATTGGGCGCAGTGGGGTTTTTTCGACACCAATAGGAATCCAGGTCGATTACGAGGATTACGTGGCAATCCCAGTTGATTTTTGACAACTTTCCCAAGGACAGCGGGACTGATTCTTGAAAGAAGACGAAACGTCGCCAGTAGATCGCAGATGCGAAGGTGATGGCTAATGTATCCCTCTGTTTTAATTCTTCTTCAAGGGACGTCTGTGAACCTAAAGGACAAATAAGGGATAAAGGATAGCGTTTCATCGACTCGGTTCCATAAGTCGCTATATAGGCCAAATACGCGTTCATATTGCCATATCTACCTTAGCATACCTTCCGACTCTCCATTTCTGGTTCGTTCGTTCGGGAATCAAGCGGGCTGTCGGTGAACCAACCTACTCCTTACGCTAGGAGCCCTGGATCTAAGTGGAAGGTCCATGCTTCGTATTCCTTGGTCTTCTCTACAGAACCACGTGTTTGCTCTGCAAAACTGACTGCATGTGGACGAGTCCCTTAGGGAAGAAGAGGCAGTCCCTGTTGGCAGAGGCAGAGCAGATTCGGCGAGCGAAGGCACGTCGACGTCGACGCTTTCGCGAAACGTTTTAAGTGTTTTCTATTCACCGCGGAAACCAGAACCTACCTACCTACCTACACTCTCAAAAATAGCATTGATTTATTCTCGCCCGTCACACGTCCCGACAAGGTGTGCGCTTCGTTCGCAGCGCAGCGCTGCGACGGCCGGCCGTCCGGCAAAAAGACGTTCGAGACCGTCGGCCAAGGTGTTATAAGGCGCGACACGGTTGCAGTATCGACGACGACGGCGTCGAGCGGCTTCCGTCCTTCCTCCGGCGTTCCGCTCGGCGATGTCGTCGAACGGGGTGGCTGGCGGCGGCTGCGCGGGGTTCTTTTTCTAGCCGGGGGTTTTGCCCGATTAGCGTCTCTCATTGAGGCGATTATCCGCTGGCGACGATGTACAGCAGCGGCGGCGGCGGCAGTTCGTTCGGCCCCGGCTAGCGCGTTCGTCGATGACTGACTACTGGCTGACTTCCTCCGGATCAAAGAGCGATAGAACTTCGCCTGACCTCGCAGCCAAAAATCGCGTCAAATGTCTTTTTTTTTGTTGGGATTTTGTCCTTGTTTTCGCCCATTCCGCTCCTCACCTCATCTCTTTTGAGATCTCGTCGTCCATGTCGTTTTTTATGATTTTTCTCCACTCGCTGCCTCGACGGCTCGCTCGACTACTCGTCTTGACTTCGTTGCATCGCCTTCCTCAGTTTCTGAATGAATTTCGTTCCAGATTAAACATGCAAATCTGGCACATGGAACCGTTCCCATGCGGCGATCGTCGGCTACCGCATCACGTCTTCCCTCCAAAGAAGATGAGTCCCGATCAGCTGCTCACGCTCACCGGAGTGATGTATTATAAGGTTTGTTCTGAAAACGCTTATAATTCTGGGATTAAATGGTTCTCCAGATGTTGACGAAGTTGCCAAATCAAGTCGAGAAGTGGTCTAGTGGTCCTCGCTCGAACTTGATTTAGAGCTTCAGGTACTGCTAAACGAAACGATGCCACTCATGCGAACTCAGAGGATGTGGTGTCGCGTCGTCGGATTCTGGACGCAACTGGCACCTAAGCGCTGACCCTCCTGACTAGGATAGATCCGTATTCTCATAATAGTTGTGGTAGAGCTAAACGAACAAGCAGCATACAGCACATGTCTTCTAGTCCTTCAAGGCGAAACTATAAAAAACTATACTTGCAACAATTTACAGCCTTCTAGTGGGATGGGAGTGATCCCTAAAATTGGAATGGCGCTGAAATAGTATATTAGGTGGTCCCCTCCCACTCGGTTCGATTTGCAACCTGACGGACGTCGTTCTTCCTTCATCCGAATGCGAAGTGCTGCTTGGTGGCTACGCAGATGTGCTAACTAGATATTCGCTTCTGTTTATTACCTTAAAAACAGCTGAAAGACTTTCAATGGATGCCTGCTCTGTAGCTGAAGTGATCAGCGATAAAGTTTGCTCCATTAGAAGCTGAACTATAGTCTTATCGTTGAATCCGGAAGGTGGAAAGATTATACAAATCTAATTTGTTATAATGCTACTCTACACCAAAATTGCACCACACGTGCAGTTTTTAATGACACAACAGTCTGTGCCCAGAAAGTAGGGGGTGTGGGTTCGAGTCCGGTTTGGTGCAAAAGTTTTGATTGCATCAGGAAGCTCTTGTAACTGCTTGTAACAGTTGGTCTACACTGGGAATATTTTTCATTTTTTAATGGACCTGCAGTTTTTTATTTTTCTGTTTTCATGACTTTAGATAAACTTGGGAGCGTGGTAGCGCAGTAGGAGATGCCCGCTGTTTCCTGGACTCGATTCCAGGCTTCTGATTCGGATTTCCCGCATAGGCCAACTACATCCCTCCAGGGCCGGTGAACGGGAACCAGCC
Organism: Heligmosomoides polygyrus polygyrus; assembly: GCA_947396885.1. Classification (NCBI taxonomy): domain Eukaryota; kingdom Metazoa; phylum Nematoda; class Chromadorea; order Rhabditida; family Heligmosomidae; genus Heligmosomoides; species Heligmosomoides polygyrus. Next base: position 20,145,564 of record OX377202.1, read on the forward strand.
GTTTTTGGGAAAGATGAAACACGACTTTTCCATCGGCTGGCCGTTACCAGTCATTCTATAGGCCAAGGACGATTCAAATTGTTTCCACGAAATCCTGTAGAAGTGCGTAGCGCATTCCGAAAGGGGATGAGTAACGCCGGCTTTTATCCTTTTGATCATTTCGCCCAAAAATTTGAGCGATTGGAGCGCAGTTGGAGGAGACGTCGGCTGCCCTTTCCACCCTGAATTGATCTTTAGTTCGGGAATTGTCTGCGTCATCTAACCATTCTTCCTATATCTTTGAGTTGACCAACTACCAACTAGTGTAAGTTAGATTTCCATTGGCTGGCTAGATAAGTTATTGTGTAGGCCAAGTAGTCGCTGTATGGACCTCTGGGAGATCACCTATCGTATCGTTGGTCGCAGAATTCTTCGAGTGGGCTCCAGTAGCGTCTCCATTCGTCCGTGTCGCGTGTCAGAGTACTCCAATGGATCATCCTCGTTCGAGGGACACGAAGAGCGTCATATCGGTCGTTCAGGGCTTTCACGAAGAAGTCCAACCCCCGCGTTGGTGGATGTCCTGGTGCTCTCTTGTCATCCCGAGGAATCCAGTCGGTAACTGTTCTCGTCCAGCGCGTTACTACGAAGCGCATTACGTGGCCGGCCCACCTAATCTTCGACGATTTGGCCCATGCGACAGTGTCTCTGATTTTCGAACGTCGACGATGCTGGGAACTCCGAAGGCACTCTTTTGAGCTGTGTATAAGTAAATATGCATTCAATTTGCCTAACGATATTCTTTAGAAGTAGAATGCATGTCGCATCCTAAACAGGTGTTGATTACCGTTCAAACGGAGACATCACTCTTGTCAACTTCGATATGTTTGGCTTCGTACATCACCATTATATCCGAAGATTGTGACCGTGTGCAAAAGAGCGGCGCCAGTCAACCACTTCTTGGGATGCGCAGTGCACTTCACGTGTACTGATACTGTGTGGCAATTTGAATGCGTGTTTGGCCCATACAAAGCGCTCAAATGTCCCACTCAAAAAACGTTGGAGATTAGAGCTTAGCCTAAAATATCAGGTTCTTGTCAAATAGAATGGAAGAAAGATAGAGTCAAACAAGGATGGAGGAGAACAAATGGAAAACGGTGTTATTCAATTCTATTGGGGATGCGCCACGCATTCTACTTCGAAGGTATATCGTGGAGGCGATTTGGAAACGTAGTTTGGCCATACAATGACTTTCCGAGGCCATACTATGAATAAGTCGGTGTTTGACCGCTCCAAGATGAGTCTAGTAGCAAATCAACGACCATGGAGGGATGGAAGGCTTGGTTAGCCTGGGGGAATCCGAACAAAAAACCTTGAATTGGGTGCGTGTGATAGCCGACAACTCCGAGTGCGTTTCCACGTGCATTATGGGCCAACTATGCATTCAAATGGCACCTACGACATTAGAATGCATGGCGCCTCCCACTAGGTCGATCCATCGTCCTTTAGGCATCGAAACGGACAGCTGTGCGGCTAGAGAACTCCCTCCACTGATCACAAATCTTTCGACTCTTGTATCATGTATCGTCGTTTTTTTCTCCCAAATAAGCTGTGCCCATCCAACAATGTGTTTTTTCCATTTAATGCAGGCTAAAAGATAAGGATGGACGGTGTTGCTCAGTCCCTTTTGGAATGCGCCACGCGTTCTACTTCTACGGGATGTCGTGGAGGCAATTTGAATGCGTATTTGGCCATGTAGTGACTTGCGGTAGCCAGCCGACAAACAAGTCAGCGTTTTATCCTTTCCAGACATGTCTGCTACTAATTCACTGACCGCAGATGGATGGAAGGCTTGGTTGGCCTGGGCGAGAAATCCAAATAAGGAGCCTGTATCGGGGGCACGCGACAGCTGGCACCTCTTCTGACTGCGCTACACGCATCCATATTCAGTACAAAACATAAGAAAATATAGAGGTTCTAGGAAGTAAAGAAAGGTGTAAAGATTTTATTTTTATTATTAGTAAAAGACAAGGTTACATGATAAAGATGTAAACGCTTCGTTTCGCCACTGTCGTTCACGCTCGTTCACGCTTCGTTTCGCCACTGTCTTCAGACGAACCTTTGTGTTATGATCATCACATGGCTCTTTAGTGAAGAGGAGTATTTCATTTAAGACATATTATGTTATATTTGTTCTAAAACATTTTAAAGTGTTTCTATATGAGCAGAGAATAAGGAATCTGGAAAGAAGAAAGATCAGATTAACAAGGCTGTGGAATAAAGAAAAGGAAGGCTATGAAAACGACTAGACACACTTTGAGAAGATTAATTGCAAGAGGGGAGATAGACCAGTGGTAGAAAAGAAGTAATTTAAATAAACAGTGAGTGAGATATAGCTCTAGAAAATAGTACTAAATAGAGACCTGTGGTCCTTGGCTAGAGAGGGCTTTCGGTTCGTTTTTTAAGAGTGACTGAGCTTCGTGCCACTTTTAATCCTTGTCACACACCAAATGGGAAAATCAAGATTCAGAACCGTTCAACAGCAATCTGTTTTGACTTTGGCACCGATAATCACCACCACCATGCGGTTCCAGGTCGACCTCGACGACACAGTAGCGATGAAGAAGCGACTGTCACGGGTGAAGAACGAGAGAAAGGTGAACTCGTCCGACGTGCTCACCATCAACGACAAAATTCCCGACTTTAGCGAGAAGGTGAGCTGCATGCATACTTTCTTCTGCTGTTGTTCACAGAGCTAGTGCTGACAGAATTTCGAGGCTAATGTCTGGGCTATTCAGACATGAGCCTTTTTCTAGCCGTGCCCTCTTTTAAGGTCACGCGTGGTGTGTCACCACTACCGATCAGTTTTGCGTCTGCACACAGCCACAGCAGCAGGCAGGGTCATCGTGATTCATGGGTTTAATCGACGGTCGTTCCCTGGTTCGATTCACAGCGCTCATCACCAGTACCTCTTCTGAGGGTGCCGAATGTGCACTCTTCTGGCGCCGCGAAGTAGTGCATTCTCGGTGCGAAACTTCTGTTCGACAATGGCTATGAACTTGGTGTTCACTGTTGAAATCTTGAGGACGAGGTCGAGAGCGGTTGAGAAGAAGAATGCGTAGGAGCTGGGAACGAGGAATGACCGGGGTAGGGTGATGACGAACGGCCGGAAATGGTGTCGTTGCGCGTTCCTCTTCGCAAATGGTCCGCTTTTTGTACGCTCATCACTGTACTCCATCCTCACTCGTCGAGTCAAAGAATACGTGCATTAATCGCGCTCTCAAAGGTTCTAATTATGTTGGATTGCCTTCCGTTCTGTGTTTTTCGGAGGTGCGATCCGGGGATAATCCAAAGTACTGTGCACTCTGGTGAATCCACTCGGCAGCGAGTGGAGGAATCGTGGAGAATCCATCCCGACCTTTTTGTAAGTTAAAGGGAAAAAGATAAAGGACGGCGTTGCCAGTCCTATTTGAGATGCGCCACGCATTCTACTTCTACGGGATGTCGTGGAGGCGATTTGAATGTGTATTTGGCCATACAATGACTTGATGTGGTCAGCCGATGAACAAGTCAGCGCTTTCTCCTTCCCAGACAAGTCTGCTACCAATTCACCGGCACCAGAGGGATGGAAGACCTTGTTGGTCTGGGCGGGAAATCCGAACCAGGAACCTGGTATCGCGTGCACGTGACTGCCGCCACCTCCTCCGACTGCGCTATACGCGCCCGTTTGTAAGATATTGGCCTTTTTTAGGTTGGCTATCGCAGGTCGTCAGGTAGCTCAAATACGAATTCTGTCTTTACGATAGAAGGAAGTGCGTGGCGCTTCCGAAACAAAGACTTTCGAGCCTTATTCAAATTGCTCTTGTCTCCTTTGCTTCTTTCGTTTTTTCTTCTTCAAAAACGAGATTAGCATAAGACGGCAAGGCTGTGTCCGTGGAATGGAACTTTCCCTCCCTCATAGTTAAGTCAAGGAAGAGAGGACACCTATTCTGGCCTCTATGTTTCCTCAATTTCTTCAAAGGTTTGTCGGGATTACTGCTTGGCGTTTGTGAATTACTGGGTGACAGATGCCTACATTGCACGATGGAGGCGAGGGATTTTCTTGATGTTATATCCATTTTTGTAATGCGCCACACATTCTACATACTTCTACAGGATACGGGGGCGATCTGGGGCCGGATTCAGATAAGCTCAGATAACGCGGCTTATCAAGCGATATGCTGAGCGATAAGCCGCGTTATCTGAGCTTTCGCTTACAATTCTCCGTTAACGTTACTGCAGTAACTTTGATGAATCCGGCTCCTGAATGCATATTTGACCGCTACGGTAATTCGCGGTAAAACACGACAGACAAGTCCGTGTTTTGTCCTTGATATGGAAGACTTGGTGCATGTCGCAAAGGTGGCCAGCATTGGGAGCTGGGAACGCGCCAGCCAATCAGACCACATCGAATGGGCGTTCCATTGATAGAGGGCGTGTATGGTTGGTTTCCAGGGACTCTCAAAGTTTTAACGGAGAAAATACAGCCGAAGTTCCTTACAACGCCAACATTTCACCATATCGCCTGTTGATAAGCCGCGTTAATTCGCGTTCTTTCAGGAATTCGGTTGTAATTCCTTCGTTAAACCTCTGTAAGTCGTTAATGAATCCGGTCCCTGGTTGGTTGGCACGTGTTTGATCGATGCTCTGATTGGTTATGATTGGCTGGCGCGTTCCGAACTCCCAATGCTGCTCACATTCTCGACATGTACTGAAGGCTTTTACCAGTTCAAGGACGACGGAGAGATGGAGCGCTTGGTAGACCTGAACGAGGACCAAACCTTTGATCGATTCGGGGTGAATGCGAGAGCCAGGATTCCCACCGACTGCTCTGCAGGCACCCCCCCCCCCCCAATTACCTCATAGTACAAGGGCAACGCTTGTCGGTGGTTAACTTTGGGAAATAAAAGCTCTCTTTACTAGCTTTTGTCCAAGCTGACTGCGCTGAAAGAGCAGAAGGGGTTAACAAACATCTCTTGCTAGGGTAAAAGATAAGGAGCGGCGTTATTGAATCAGTCCTTGGAATGCGCCGTGCATTTTACTTTTGTGGTATGTTCTGGAGGCAATTTGAATGTTCTTCACCTAGCCAATGGCTTGGCGGTGGCCAGCCGATGGAAACCTCAATGTTACTTTGGTCTGTGCCGCCAATGTGGGAACCGTTGAGAGGTACAAGCGCCTGAACACGAGCTGCACAAGCAAGGGTCCAACTGTTCACACCTTTCCGTCTGCGATACCTCCTTAATGACTTGCGGCTTTCCATGTCTTAGTGCTGCTGAATTAAGCGCCGGGACAAGTCTGGTACCAATTCACGACCCCGAAGGGATGAAAGGGCCGGTTGTCTGAGCGGAATCTGCTGAACCATCGATGTATGCGGGGTGCATGCAAGACTCGGCGCCTGCGCCGACTGCGTACACGCGCCCTCAGCATGTCTTGTTACAAAGGGGAAGTGCTACCATCACAATCACGGCTTTACGCAGAAGCCGCACTGAGGACTGAAACCTAAGCTTGAAAATTTTCAGCTCGAGGACTATTATGAGGCGACGACGAAGCCTCAGGACGTGGTGTCACTTGTGATGGATGGCGCCTGCTACTATGACGTTGAGCCTGAGGTGCGTTTAACACGGGAGCCTTAGCGCTACTCTGGCACTTTCGATCCAACATGAAACCCCATTGCTTTCAGGAGGACGAGTGGATCCGAATTGAGCTCGAGCGAGGCGATCTGATCGTCATTCCGAAAGGAGTCTGCCATCGCTTCACTGTGACGCCTCAGGTGAGCCACAGTTGTTTCTTTTTGAGCTCCTTTGTCCTCGTACGGTATGAATTCATGATGTTGTGTTTCAGAACTATGTGCAGATACAGCGCTTCTATCCGAGTAAGCCAGACGACATGCAGGGCTAAAAGCTAAGCTGCAACAAAGTCTATTCGTTCCTTGATATTGAATTTGAATTGTCCTTACAAACTCACATATAGGGTTGAAATGTTTATTTTGCACTGTGCATTTGCTTTAGATAGAGAATTCCGTTGCTAATAAAGCTATTATCCTATACCATGTGCTGTCGTACTCTTTAAAAAACTAAGATACAGAACTGTTCAAGTTCCCTAAATCCTGGCATAAAGTAGTGACTCTATAGATGAGCTTCATTCAGACGTCCACCTAAGTTGACATCAACTTTACTGTGGCTGACGTTTCGGCGTCGTCGCCTTCCAGTCGGAAAAACACGACGACATTTGTGGAGCTGCTCCCCAAACCCCTTCGTCCTAGTGAATACTCTTCTCAAGGAAAATGGAAGGAGTATTCGATTTCCGAGGTGCAGCTAACCTTCGAGGTGGATGAGGTTGAGCCCTCAGACACTTTCCTGTACCTAGAAGGAATCCTAGAGAATAGAGCCACCTAAGCTTCATATCACTCTTTGAAAAGCGGCTCGTAGGCGTCGCTTACTCTGAAGCGGGGCTGCGGAGGCTTAGCCAACTGTACGTCAGAGATATCACCTTTCGCCTGCAGTCCGACTGATCGTGTATTTTGTAACAAAATTAGCGGTCCGGCTTGTCATCTGAAGGAAGTGCACCTGAACACTTGGACCCGAAGTAGATGAGAGTATACTAAAACTGAGAACAGGAAAGTTTATTTTACAATAATTTTCAGATTATAACATCATACACAATTGTACATTCCATAAATACAGGGCGAAGGTATAGAAGAAGGCCTTAATGCCTAAGGGAAGAAGGGCCAGCTCTACCAAAGAGTCAGCCCTACGTGGAGGGGAGATGCATTGTCCTTCAGCAGGATGACGCTACACCACACATCGCGAACTAGGCTTTTCAAAAAATAGAAGACTTTGGCAGGGAGTGCCTAACTCATTCTACTTACAGCCCAGACTGTGCGCCGAGTGACTACCACTTGTTTCGTTCGCTACAGCATTACTTCGCCTTAAGACGACTTATTAATGTGGACCAGGTCAAAATGCATCTCCAAGGATTTTTCGCCTCAAAACCACAAGAATTTTACAGCCAGGGATAGATCTTCTACCTGATAAATGGGAAGCGGTTCTGCGTTCCAACGGATCTTACTTCGGTTAAAAATTTTTATTAGTTATTTGTTAATAAACACTTTTGTTGAAGACGCTTGAGAGTTCACGAATTTAGTTGCCAACCTAATAAGCTCCATCATTTATAGCCACTACCCCTAGAGGGGTGTGGTGGCCTTCTTGAATGCCTTGGACGTGCTGCCGATTCGCACTCTGTCGCCTCTTCGAATATCAGCTCGCCATACGCCACGCGGGACTTCACTCGACAGACGGAATTCTTTATTCCAGACCTCAAACTTGGGTAATTAAACCAGCGTTAATGAAATCGCATAATATATTACCGCGACAAGAGAATACATTTGAAAAGCATTTTTATCTTGTTAAAAAAGTTCCTAAAATCTAGGAAAATAGAGAACAAAAACAATGTTGGCCTCAGCGGCCTGACGTGACGAGTCCCGACTGCCTCGCCGCAGCCTGACATTTTCTTTTACGCCAACATCTTCCATCTGATAAGCACGAGAAGCCCATAGAATGTCAACAGACACCTAATCTGCCATCGCCATCTACCGCTACCCTGGGAATCAACCACAAGGCATTTTTTAATAAAATAAGCATAGTTACAATTACAGACAATCCTAATGCGTCTAAGTCGTCTTGTCACGACACTCCCCTCGCGGGAATGTTTCTTCTTCTTTTTTGAGTTCTCGAAGACGTTCCTTCAATCGGTGGATCCTTCCTTTCATCAGTCCTTTCTTTTCCGGCACAGGGCATATCGCACGATGATGCCCTTCGTCGTCGGGGATTTCGTCTTGGAATACCGTTCCAAGCAGGTGTTTACAATAAAAACAGAGCTTGTCCTTAGACCTGCAATTTTGACCCCCACAGGAATCCAAACACCAGAAACAAAGACCCTTCTGAATCAAAACAAGACTTCTCTGCAGACTGGTGACAACGGTAGGGCAAGCGTCAGAGAAGTGTTTCGCTTCTAACTCACAGAACCTGCACTGCATTTCTGGGCTTATCCCCCTACTGATTAAGGCAATAGTACGATAGGGATAACTGCTCATATCCCGTTCCATCGCCGCTACTTGGGTCTCCAGTCTCTGAATCTCCGCTCGCAATTCTTCGTGAGAACCCTGACCTCTGCAGCACGACCATCTGGGCTCGACAAACGGTTGCTCTGATATCTGCAAAGAGTCCTCACTATCGCCTTGAACTTCTTCTAACATTTTACTAAAATACTCATCATCCGTCAATTCTTTTACCTGTAATACTGAACTTGAAGTAGCTGGATCTTCCGTTTTCTTAGGAGCAGGATTTTCCGCTGGAGGGGGTGGATCGACAGCCGCATCTGTTTCCATTGCTTCGATTCTTGCGGACAAATTTCTGATAGTATCCTGCTGCTTCTCCAGCATTTCGGTCACTCTGCTCACGGCCTTAGACTCTGCTCGCTCTGACTTGTGTAGAGAACCACGGAAGCAGGAAAACATAGACTCTTGTTCTCTTAGCTCCTTCTCCGCAACTGCTAGGAGCTCAGACGTCAGTTCTATCGTGCTCGACAATTTTTCCATTTCTGTGTTCAAGGCACGCATCACCCAACTGACGCTGAACTCTCCTTCTCTGTATCGGAGCCACTGGTCTCGACGGTCCCTGCCAATGCATCCGGAGAACACCTGCTGATCGTACATCCTATCTGTTAGCGCGTACATAGCACCGAGTCTCAGGAACGATTCCTTAGCGGAATTAGCCGTGCTTAGGATTCTGTTTAATAGGAGAGTCCTCTCTACTGCTCCGGCCGTGGACCAGGACTCATCAGTCGTTTCATGTTGGAGCTGGTTTCGAACTGTTGCTGCTATGTTGCTCTGGACTTGCATCTCGCTCCAGATATCGCGTAGGTCGTGCTCTAGTTGATTAGCCGTTGGCACTGAGTTGACGATGCGGCGGATGATTTCCATTCTGAAACACGACTCATTTTGAACTGTTGAGCCCTGAATTTGACGACATCGCTCTGCTGGTTCACGAGGTTTGGGTTCAATGATTATTATTTTGAACCTTTGAATTGTATTGGCTCGAAAAACTAAAGAAGTACGAACGTTGGGTGAATTACAGTAATTTGTAATGTCGATTTTCTGAACCTTGTGCAACGGAGAAGCGCTCTGATTGGAGGAAGCCATGGAAAAGCCATTTGATTGGAAGAAAAAATATAAGGAGGGCATAACGAAAAAGCACAATCTGCAGTCGAAAAAACGACAGCATTATTCTAAGCCCACATGTAGACAAGACTACATATGTGATTCCTAGTCCGAGTATTAAAAGAAATCCACTCATTAGTAGCGTTTTATACCACTGCATGAAAACCTGTCCGATATGAAAAAAATCAGGCCAACGTATGTCCGAAATTGTCACACTTTCTCCAGAAAGCCATTTATTTACCAGATCTTGTGCTGTGTGAGGGTATTTGAGCACCCCTGTAATTTTTAGAACAGTATCAACTCTTCCACATGAGACAGAACAGAGTTCCTGAACGCTGGCAACGTTAAAATTGAAACGCAATGAGGAGATAGATCCATTAGTGGCGCATGGTATTGTAAAAGCTCCACTCGAGCAGATAATTTCTGCTTGAGAATCCCTATCACTGGTACAGGTAACTTTAACAGACGCCCCTTGTGCGCATTTATAGCAGCCAATCAGCGAACCTGCCTTTGCCGTGCAAACGGAGTCGTCCATTATAACCTCAGTTTTAAATTTGTCCTGAAGACTGACTACGATCTCTGTTGTGATCATGGAGGGAATCACTGCTTCAACCTGTCCGCTGTAAGACCTGCGAAATGTCAATGATGGTAGAACCACTGGAAATCTGTTCCGAATACTGTTAAACCATTCGCCGATTCCTATCTCCTTACACTGACAGTTAGCTTTATTTTCTGCTGGTGAGCAGGAACAATCATCTACCACTGGACAATTAAGAGACACCGCATCTTGATGTGTTTCACAGCGAAGAGGTGGAGTCTGCCTGGAACTCCAGGTGGCGGTGTTATTTCCATCAGTAATAAATGAGGACTGCAGAAGTGGAATAGAGGTATCGATAGACTAGACAAAGTGAAGGTCAGCAAGTCCCATTTTACAGGAATGTTAGGTTTCAGCAAGTGAATTAGGGTCTTAGCGGTCTTCTCTATCCTATTCACATGAACCAATTTAATTTTCACTGCCTCTTCCCATCGGTTACAATGGAAGATTTCGAACACTTGTTCTGTTTTCGGCTTGACGTATATTCTATAAAAAAGACAACCTGAGCTTAAAAAGAAACAGTCGCACCCTGGCCCTCCACAGGACTCAACACATCTAGTGTTGCCTGGATATGCATTTCCTCCCTCTAGCTCTGGTACCAAACTGGAGCTGTTGATAGACGCGCATTTTTCACCTATGCATGATCCTGCTTCCGGACACCGTTTACTGTCTATGACGTGATATTCCGTATCCCTGGTGTACACTGCAGTCTCTTGATCACAGGTGAGAATCAAAGATTTCCACGAAGCGCGTATTTCATGAATGGTGCTGCCATTTTTTATCAACCGGAAACAAGATTCTCGCTGCAAAGGATTGATTTTTAAAATCTCTGACATCTTTAGTTCGCAGGTTTCTCTTTCGTTAGATCTCGAACACATCGTGGTAGAATGTGAAAAGATGTCCACTAGTTGGCAACCTAGTGCACTGTCTACGAATAGGCCTAACATAACAGCAACCGAAAGAATCTCTGCTAGGTCGCGGGGCCGCGTACGCGGCTTACGAAACCACTTCTTCCAAGCTCCTTGTACTATTTTTCGCAAAATGCTCCATAGTGCTCTGGCTATCATACGTATAGGCCTTCCTACAACTAGAGGAACGTACAAGAATACGTAACACCCTGTAATTATAAAATACAAGATAAGCGCTGAAACTGCAATCGCTCCCATCGGCCAACATTCTGGGTTGAACAGAAATGTTGAACAGATAGTGCAGTCAATATGCTCACAAAAAGGCGCTGGCTCACACACTGTTTCGATTATGTGAACCGAGTCATTTTCCTTATATTTCCACTGTACGTTATGTTCATGAAGTAACACCCGTGGAGGAAACTTGACAGTTTCCTTGAATCTCGGAGTTTCAAAGGTGGTGCAAAACCCCTCAGCACAAATTTCGTATGGTGAGCTTATGTTAGAGTAAAGCTCGACGCCTCCTTTTATGCAGCGAATTGCTAGAGAATTAACCGCCTCTTGCAGTATGGCCCCCGATACTTGACCTACTAGGCTAATGGTCAGGAAAAGGGGCACCGATAGCGCCATTAAAGTGGAAACATCGTGAAGGTTTATTCCACTTCTTTTTGTGCGAGGACGTAAATTATACCCATGTTTTGGTAGCGCATTGGGTTTTTCTGACTCCTTTCCATTATTCAGACTCTCTGATGTGTGCTCTTTTGCTTCAGCTTCCGCATCTGGATCTTCTGTGGCGCCTTCTAACTCCAATGGTATAAGCAGATTTAATGGCCTCCTTACACGCTTATGAGAGGGTAAAACTACTACTGCCTCTCTTACAATACCTTGGTCGTTCGATGGAAGGTCCTCAATTCTTCCCATTCGCCAGGAACTCCTAGGTTGAGTTTCATCAGACATCAATACTAGAGCTCCTTTTTTAGGAATTGCTACTCCAGACCGCTTTTTTCTTACCTCCAGCTGGTGTTTTTCCCGGAGACTAGTCAGATACTGAGATTGCCAAGCAGTCCAGAACTTTTCTGTCAACTTATAGGAACTTTGCAGAGCTTGTATAGCCTGTATCTTGGTTCTTAACAACGGGATCTCTCCAGGTGGGACATAGTCTGGTTCCTCTGACTGATCGCTGAGGCATCCGAATGGAAAGCGAACCTCAAGATCTTTTTGAAGGAAATCTATCGGCCTTAGAATGCTCTGATCGAAGCTAGAGTCACAGTATAGAAGAGGTCGGGTGTTTAGTAGCGCTTCAATCTCAGTGAGCGTTGTGGACAGTTCCTCAAAGGTTAGAATTTTCCTTCCCACTGCCTTATAAAGCGACGATTTTACCGATTTAATTAATCTTTCGTAAAACCCCCCTTGCCATGGGGCATATGGGGTAATGTGACGCCACTCTATCTCTCTATCACTTATCTCTCGCGCTACCTCTGGATCCACACGAGCTGCTTCTAAACATTCGTTAATGATATTTTCTCCCAGTAAGAATGTTGGTGCGTTATCACTGATGATTACCTTTGGAATTCCCCTTCTCGCGAAGAATCTTCGCAACATGTGAAGGAATGCCAGGGTTGTCATATCGGAGACTAGATCTAGGTGAATAAGGCGTGTCACCATACAAGTAATTATGGCTCCATAGCATTTACTTTGCTCTGATGACTGTCCCGCAATTGATAAAGGACCAAAGTAATCCAACCCAACGTGAGCGAATGGTCTTGATCTTACAACTCTGTCCGAGGGGAGATCACTTTGGTTGGGATACTTAAACGGAAGGTTGTTTAATCTCTGGCAAATAATGCACCTTCTCAGGAGAGAGATAACCTGCCGTCGTAATTGTGGAATCCAGAATCTCTGTCTAATGATAGCTATTGTATGGTTTACACCAGGATGACCTTGACTGTGAGCGTCAGTGATGATGAGTTGAGCTAGTATCGTCTTTTGCAGGATTAGGATGGGGAATCTAGAGTCGCTGTTTATTTGACTTCTGCCTAGGCGGCCTGTGCACCTCAATATTCCTTCCTTGTCTTTCTGAACGTTCAGATCTCTCAGTTGCTTCCGAATTTCTGGAGTAATCGAGGTTTCCTGGTGATGTCGTATCAGGACCTTCTCTGCGTACATGATTTCCTTCCCCGACAACATGATAGAGGAAAGATCACATGTTTCACACTCACTAAGAAGCTGCTTATCTCCCGAGCTAGAACCTTTCAGGTGGAGACGATGTTTTATAACTCTTACAAACCGGATGACATATCCTAAGATTCTCTTAGCCTTTCTTAGTGAGTTTGCCTGAGTTTCTGAAATTAACACGAGGTCCTCTTTGCTAGTCCCCGTGCCTGGACACTGCACAGCGGCGACCTCTAAAGCGCGGTTTTCTTCCCCCTTTTCCACAGGTATATCACCTCCAACATTGAAAAGGTGGAGATTTTTCGACCATTGGGATAGAGGAGCTTGGAGGAGTGACGGACCTGACCACCACATGTGGTTTGAAAACTCTTCCTTTGACAACCCTCTGGTGGCACAATCAGCAGGGTTTTCTTCTGAAGCAATGTGGCCGAAATGAACCGCACATCCGTATGATTCTAAATTGGTGACAATCCTTTTAATTTCTTCAACTCTGTTTCCGATCATTGCTCCCTTTTCACGTGTTAGCAGTCCCTTTACCCAACTGAGGGCGATCTCGGAATCTGAGAATAAGTAGATCGCTTTTAAATGAAGGACTGTTCGAAGCTGCTCTGTAACTGAATTTACTAGTCTTGCGGCTAGTGTTATTGCATTGAGCTCCATTTTAGGCATAGTCATAGTAGATCTCAAAGACGGTAGTTTTTCGCGAGCCATTAAGAGGTTAGCCTTCTTATCCGAGTAGAGATAAATAGACGCTGCCATGGACTCTGCACTCGCATCTGAGAATCCTACTAGAACCTGGTTGGCCGATTTCATAGAGATAAATCGTGGCAATTTTTTCTGAAATCCACTAATCTCTGAAACAATTTTAGCCCACTCTGATACTTTTACTTCAGGTAGTTTTTGATCCCAGTCGTACCCTTCTTTCCATAGGGACTGGAGAAAAATCTTCGGTCTATGGGTTAATGGGCACATCCAACCCAGTGGGTCGTAAATTCCTGCCAATGAACTTGCAACACTCCGTTTTGTAACCTCGGACTTTGATTCCTGTAGGCATTCAATTAAAAATTCATCAGAATTTGAATTCCACCTGATTCCTAGGACTTTGGGCTGTTTATCGCAAGACTTATCCTGACCACTGACAAAACGCATTAATGAAGTACTGTTGGAGATGAACTCGCGAAGGTTCATGGAAATATCTCTGAACATTTGCTTGCTTTTTGTGTACCTCTGCTTTGCTTCCTCTACTGTATCAGTAGTGAGAAGGACATTGTCTACATAAAGATTGTCTTTTATTTCTTTCACAAGCTCAGCGTCCTCCCCGTAGGAGTCCAGATGGTAGTATGTCGTTGCCGCTAGCAGAAAGGGTGAGGAAATTAGACCAAAAGTTACCCTCGTGAAGCGAAAGGTCCGTATATTGTCAGACGTAGGTGGTAAATGGTGCTCATGCAACCATAAACACCTTGTCGCGTCTCTTTCTTCTTCCTTTAATCTAATTTGCAGGAAAGCTTTTTCTACATCCGCTATTATTCCGATTTTTCCTATGCGGAATCTCAGAAGGATTCCAAATAAGGTGGGAAGAATGACTGGACCACGATGGAGAACATCGTTAAGTGATGGGCACCCCTTGTAGTGAGCAGATGCATCGAAAACGATGCGTACTTTGGTGGTCGACTTATGAGGTGTCACTACGGCTTGGTGTGGTAGATAATGGATCACTGAATCTTTGCTCGGTTGTGCCTCTGTTACATCCTCAATAATGTTTAGACGTAACTGCTCCATGAAGACGCTGTTGTACGCCTCCAATAGCTCAGGCGTTTGTTGCAAAGATTTCCATCCGCTAATTAAGCGACGCATTGCTATGGCCCTATTATCGGGTAGCGGAGGATGGTTTTCCTTCCATGGTAGGCTAACATAGTAGCCATCTTCTCTGCGTTCTATGGTCTTATTAAATGCATCCCACACTTGTTTGTCAATGAGAGCTTTCTCTTCTTTCTCTGATCCCCCAAATTCTTGGGTTCCTTCATTTTCCATAGTCCAATATTTTTCCCACAATTCTTCCCCTTGTGGATCGCTGGTTGATAGGGTGGTTACCTGAAATTCTAGAGACCAATATTCGTCCCACTTTTCAAGTTCACTCTCGCTGCAATAAAACACCGGATTCGGACGTGATATCTGACCCGTGAATATATTTCCTAATCGAGTAGGTACCATATGAAGTCCTGATGGCAACGGAATGGGACGGGAATCGGCCTTCCAGAACCGCCAGACGCAATCGCATCCCAACAGTAATTCTGGCTTGACCTGCGCACCCGTGTCGTTAATTGGTTGAGAATCGTTATACGATTTAACAACTTGAAGATCGCCTTCTGGAAGCCGTGGAGTCGTAAGAGACTTAGTAAGGACTTCATGGGTGGCTAGCTCCAGCATGTGGGTACGTCCCTCACAGTCCCAAACAGATAAGCAGACAACACTGCACTTTTTCTCGAGAATCTTCTCGGAACCGAAAGTGTGAAGACGAAGTACTCTTTCGCCTATACAGGGCAGCTGCAGTTCGTTCGCTAGGCTGGTGTTGATAAAGGAAATCTCAGCTCCCGTGTCTAGGAGGACTGACACATCTCTGAGTGAGCCCTTTCTAGGATCTAAAACTTTGACACGACCTACGGGAAGGAATGTAGTAGTTTTCGAGTGGACTTCCTGTGAGGACTGTACCTCTAGAATGGGTAGCTCAGACCAAGGAATATCCTCCTCTTTCTGTTCTGCCACGACGTTAATCCTTCTTATAGGCTGGGCCTGTTTCTTACCTCTAGAATCTTTGACCTCTGCTTTCTTCTGTCCCCCTGTCGGCTTGTTGCTTAAAGACCCTTCTGGTGTTGATGAAGGTGATTTGAAACAACAAGATGAATGATGTGGTCCCTGGCAATGAAAACAGGGTCGACGCTTGCACTCTGTGGTCCTATGTTGTTGAGAGGCACAAAGCTGGCAGAGACCTTTGTCCCGCAAATATCTGGCTCGCTCTCGAGGAGTACTGTACACTGTGCACCCTTGTGGTTTATGGTCCCCCTTGCAAAACATGCAACGATTATTGAAGGCGCTTCTTGGCGTGCTTTGATTGGATTGACCGGGTACTTTTTCGAGGTATACCCTTAATAATTCCTCACCGGAAAGTACCTCTTCGATTAAATCCAAGAGAACCTGCATGGTAAATTGGGAGTCTGTAGGAAGGTTTTGCCTCTTGGAAAGAACTTTTCTCTGAATGTGCCCTGGAAATTTACTCAGAATCTTCTTGATCATCCACTGACTGTCTACGTGTTCCCCTTTCCTTTGCAGCTGAAGTATAATCACTTGCATTTGCTCAAACAGTGCTCGCTGTTTTTTAAGGGAAGGGTCACGTAATCTACATTTATCGAGTCGATCAATAAGCCTCTGAATCAATTCTTCGGAGTTATCGTATTTTCCCTTTAGGCAGTTGATAGCGCGCCCATAATTCTCACTTGTGACGTGAAACTTTTGACCCAAGTCTCTAGCCTCACCATCCAAAGCATTTAACAAATAATTAAATTTGTAAAGCTCTGGAAGATCTCTTGAGCGAACATTTGCATCGTACAGGCTCCAAAAATTATCCCAGTCCCAAATGTTGCCACTGAATTTGGGTATTGGAAGCGCTGGGAGTTCTAGCTTCTGGACTGGTACTGGGAGTGACACTGAAGCGCTCAATGAAGCAGGAGTAGGTATCGGCTGTTCTACGACAAGCTCACACGCTTTGAAGGAATTTAGTCTTCCCTTCAAAATGGCAGTGTAGTCCAAAGCTGAACTTAGGGCTTCCTCTGCACGCACAATGTACTCATCCAATTCTGGTGAATCCAAATTGTTAGTGTCAATCAGGAGTGTAAATTCCCTAAGTGCCTTTTCTACCTGTTCAGTCACAGCCTCAATAGCACCACATGCTTCCTGTAAGCGTCGTAAATTTTCCAGATTAATTTTTCGCAAGTTCTGATCTGGCATCATCTGGAGAGATTCCAAGTTTTCCTCTCTGAATTTTACTAGAATCTGTTCTAGTTTGTTCTTATATCTCGTAAGCAACCGCTTTGCCATTGTAATTTGAGATGCCATACCGACCTATCTTGGAACTGTTTCAGGAGTACTGGTATGCGGGGTGTTACAGGAAGAAAGGAAAAAAATTCTCTCTGGATATTCCCCTATAAGACTCCAATAAGGTTCCGAAGACTACGCACAAAAAGATTCCGTTGTAAGTCTTGAGCAGTAATAACTTCAGGGATAATACAATTAGTCCTCTCTGGACTTTTCCCAAAAAAACTTTCAACACTAGGTTGATCCTCACTGGATCCCAAACCACGAAACCAACAGAAGTACTAGGTGAAAAAATCCGAAATGAAACTTAATGCTAAGTCGGACCTGTTTCCTCTGTTCCTCTGTAGATTGCCGGGCTTCACTGCGGCCGATGCACCATGAATTCGCACTCTGTCGCCTCTTCGAATATCAGCTCGCCATACGCCACGCGGGACTTCACTCGACAGACGGAATTCTTTATTCCAGACCTCAAACTTGGGTAATTAAACCAGCGTTAATGAAATCGCATAATATATTACCGCGACAAGAGAATACATTTGAAAAGCATTTTTATCTTGTTAAAAAAGTTCCTAAAATCTAGGAAAATAGAGAACAAAAACAATGTTGGCCTCAGCGGCCTGACGTGACGAGTCCCGACTGCCTCGCCGCAGCCTGACATTTTCTTTTACGCCAACATCTTCCATCTGATAAGCACGAGAAGCCCATAGAATGTCAACAGACACCTAATCTGCCATCGCCATCTACCGCTACCCTGGGAATCAACCACAAAGCATTTTTTAATAAAATAAGCATAGTTACAATTACAGACAATCCTAATGCGTCTAAGTCGTCTTGTCACGACATTCGGCGAGAGGAAGAACTATGTAGAGCTCTCTTCCCGAAAAAGAGTGGTCCTGTGTCCAGGGGCCGGATTCATGAACGCGGCCGGGGGTAAATTCTACCCCCACTTACCTCGACGGTCATTTACCTGCCCCTTTCCCCGAACTTACCTCCGTTTTCTGATTCATGACGGCCAAGGCCAGGTCTACCTCGCCACAATTTCCTCTATTAGGCTGCAACAGTGTTTATATTGGTCGCTTGTCAAAGTGTTCCAGTTGACCCTACTCGCTCGAAGGACTTCAGGCATGTCTCAGCCTTCATTTTTATCGAGAAAATCCAAGCGAAACATTCAATGGTGCCGCACTGTTGTTGTATTGTTGACATCCCGCAGAATTTGGTCGGTTGCGAAGCTGCAGTACAGAGAGTAAGTGTCTGTGAAATACCTACGTGGCCGGTCCACCTAAATTTCGATGTTCCCGACCCACGCGAGTGCGTCTCTGATCCCCCACATGCTAGGCAAATTTTAACCACTGTGAAGAATGTGGTGCTGTAAAAATGAGAAATTATTAAATGTTGCCGTAAATGTGTGGCAGAAGTCTAAAAAGCTTCAGACGATTTTCATGGCTAGGGAGGAGAAGGCGATCCGTAGGATTCGAACAACGATACCATAAAAGCCTTGCAAAAAGCTTCTATATTTTCTCGATTTTAAGCACTTAGTTTCTTGTTCTGGGGCTCCATAAAGGCGAGCAATATTCCAAGTGAGGCAATACGTATGACTTATATAGGCGAACCAATATTGCAACATCGGGACATTTAACATTTCGAAAAATCGGGGGAAGTGCTGAGTAAGATGAGTAAGTAAGAAAAGTAATAACGGCATCATTATGTGAGAGTTATCTAGATGGTGCCTAAATGGTAGTTCATCTGTTGAAATGTGCGCCGCTTCCGTCCTGGAAATGTGACAGAGTAATGCACTTCTCGCTTTCTACTCGAGGAGCACAAAAGGTACCTATAGGTCATGGTCACGCGACACAATTTTCTACCAGAAGTTGTGACATCTGCGTTTGAAGTTGTACACTAAAATTGCATTGTGTAAAATTTTGAGCGTCAGTTACTAACGACGACTTTGAGTGTTTCCCTAGAAATTTTCTTGAAGCGCTATTCGAATCGATCACGGAGTCACGTTCAAAGAATGGATTTCTCGCGGATATAATCTACTCCCGCCTTAAGCAAGCAGCATTCTGCACGTCCATTACGTGGTGTATGTTAATCGAAGTAAGGAACATTCGAATCAGCACACCTTTTCCAACGTGATCAACTAGTTGACTGATTCCGTCAGCGAAAAACTGCGTGGTCGAAATGCGACAGATTCTGGAAAGACTGTCTTTGCGAGACCCTGATTTGCGAAGGTTCTACCAGCAAGGAAATTCTGAAAGTTATGTGGCACCCAACGCGACAAAATTGGGGTGTTTAAGAATTTGTGTGGGATTGACGAGTGCTTTGAGTACGTTCAAGTATTGGGGCTCGTTCAATAGTGCTTGAATTGAACGCGGCTTTGAGGGCATCCCACAGCTTGCTACTTTCCAGAGTATAGCGGCACCCAGGGCGACGTCGATCTTTGGGAGAGATATCTCCGGTCTCACTGTGCCTCTATCAACCGCCACAGAGGAGTGTAGTGAATAACATCGTCCTTGAACGCAGTGCAGATACTGAAGGCAGCTGTCCTCGCTCAATGGAAGATGAAAGTATCTTGAACACTCCATGTATCGGTTTCCTCCCCATTCATAAGAACTGTTTGTATACAGAGTGTTGTTTGATTTTTCCTTGAATCATTCCTGATGGTCGCGATCGCTTTCTCACTCGTGTGATAATTTTACAATCCATGCCTGAAATGAAAAATAAATACCACAACGTGTTGCAAGCTCTTTGAATCAACCAAATATATCGCAGTTGCACAGAGCTTTGCGGAAACGGAAACGGACAGCGGACGGAGCAGTTGTCCATCCTAAGCAGAAATGGGAACCAAGTGCTTCGGAGCGCTACTTTATGGAGACAAATCTCAGAAAATAGTATGTGATAAGTACAGCAAAAGGATGCCCAACACGTCGTCAACCACAAACCCTTCAATGGAACTGTTTTGTCCATTGCTAGTTTTTAAAACGAAATCCTTGTGTCGTCAACATTTGGGTACTGCGATGTTAAAAAGTGTTTGAGAATTTTCAATAAATTAAGGCATAATGAAAACTAAGGAAAACTGAGTAAGAAAGAAGAAACTAACTAACCAAGGAAGTGTCTCAGGCGTACGTCTGAATGACGAAAATGAATACCACCTAGGGAATGTCCACCCTTGAAATAGTGGGAAGACAGGCTTAATTTTTGAAAAGTCCTTAAACCCAAGGAGATAGGGGCCACTGAAAGTCCAAAAGAGAGTTGCACTGTTAGCACGCACCTGCGCGCGCCCTACGTGGAGACAAGGGAGGTGGTGAAAGACATCGATGCGAGAAGCTCGGTGGCTCAGCGGGGAGTGATGGTGGTTCATAGGTGTAGGGTCAGGTGCTCGATTCCAGCGCCTTGTCGGACTTTTGTATGTTTTAATGTCTGGTATTTATCATCTTTCCAACATTTCCTAAGCGCATATTCGGCTATATGCTGTCAAGTACGTGTTCAGTAAGGGATTTTCCTCAGCTGCCCCTCTACATGCGACATTTTCTATTTTCTGTTAATTTTTGATAGGACCCTTCTCTACATGAGGAACGAACCTTCCCAACTAGACGTATGTAAATATGTAAAGCAATTACAAGGGGACGGGACCAGTCCACAGGTCGAGAATGGGTATCCAGACAGTCTCACTCCAACATGATCAAAGAAAGACAGCCGATCGTTGCACAAGTCCAGTTGTCCCCTACTGCCCGTAGAAGGTGTACAACTAGACACATGATGATGATGACGGGCAGGTAGTTCCTGCAGTCTCAGCTGGTTAGCGAGTATTGGTCACTGCCATCTCCTGAGGCCTCGCTAGACGGCGGCACGTTGTCTTAAAACTCGCCCGGTGAACCGACCAATTAAAAAAAAATATTAAAGATTTGATAGGGGGTGCGGAGATATCTTTCGAAAATTTGATTACCATGGTTCGCCGTGACAAAGAGTGTACGCTCTCCTGACTGTGGGATTGTCATGGATAGAGCTGAATCGGCACTATTGAACTTTCACATCCCCTAGCCCCTTGGTCGAGGCCAAGAAGGGATAGAAAAAACTATTACCCAACCTTTGCCTAAAGGGGTTATCTGGGGAACTGATCACGAATATCATTTTTGAAATTTCGGCCGATTACGGTAGTTTAGCACGTGTGCATGCAACCCCGTAGTAAACTCTGAGAGTCCCTGGCTCCTTGGATTCAAGGACTTTGCAAAAATGGTCCCTCTTCTACGACCCGCTTTTTTACGACGTAAAAGGTGGAGTTTCTCATAGTGGTATTCATATTTGCCGTTCAGACATACGACTGTGACATCCCCTGGCAAGTAAGAAAAAAAGAAAAAGAAAAAAATATTCTCAAATTTCGCCAGATTTGGTTGAATTCCAGCCGAAATACGAGAAAAATGCAATGTTCATACGATGTGGGCATATCAACGCTGAAGTATTTCTAATGCCAAGATGCGATTACGTTCCAACTTGGCGTTCTCATGAAATGGAGCCGATTCTTGAGCAACGCAGAGGCTTTTTTACGAGGCGATGTATCGACAAATCGTATCTTCAAAGGGTAAAAACTGGTGCGAGTTCTTTAGGACGGTTATGTATTTGTTTATTTGTGAATGCACCAAAAGTGCGTCCATTATGCAAAAAGGAACAGTCTCGATCAAAAGTGTCTTGCACAACTATTAGGGGGGCCAAAAGTAATGAGACTCTCCATGCCGTGTCCATATATCTCGTGACTGCAGTCTGGTTTCGTACTTATCGTAGTTGTATGTTTGTATGCTACCTACTGAAGGCCACCTGAGAAGTTACCACTTCCGCCCTCTCCAGAAGCATGCCAAAACCCCAGTCTGTCTCATGCCGAAACCCCAACCTGACGAGTCGACCTGTGTCGTGCAAATCGCTCCCGATTCCCAACCCCGAGCAGCCTGGACTCAATCTTAACACAGGATGAGAAGTACCACTTCTACCTTAACCCTGCCAAGCAGCCAGTTTTGGTGAGGCTTGTTGATCCGTTACCGACCTTCGTTCAGCGAGATGTTCACGGCGAGAAGCACCTTCAGAGCTTTGGGTCTGCGCCCATAGAACGGTATAGTGGGAGCTGTTTACCAAAAGCACGACATGGACCCCAAAGCCATGGTAAACGAAATAGAAGAGATGGACCTGGGACTCGCTCTTATTCAGTCGCAGCGCTTCAAGAAGGTTCTCCTCTTCGACATCGGGAACAGCTGACCACGGATAAGGTTGCCCAGCTGGGCTACGTTCACATGCTTCACCCACCGTATTCGCCAGACATCTCTCCATGCGACTACCACCACTTCTTGTGCCTATGGGACTTCCTGGTCGGAAGGAACACAAGAGCCCAAGCAGTCCTTGACAACCATATCGAGCAGTTGATCAACACCAGGCCCAAGCAGTTCTGGAAGGATGGGATTAGGAAGTTGGCTGAGCGATGGCAGCAAATTATTGACTTTAATGGCATACACAGCATCGTTGATTTGCAATTGAGTTATAAAGAGATAAAGATTTTTTTCAATTTGTCTCATTACATACTTTTAGCACCCCTATTATACAGGTTGTCCCAAAAAATGTAAGCGCTGTTTGGATTGTAATAACTTTTCTCTCAGTAAAGGTACTGAAGAAGTTAAAATTTTTTATGAAAACTTAAGAAAATAGAAATTTTACGACATATGAGCGGTGTGGATTGTGCCATGCAGTCGTCTGGATTTCTACGTTTTGCACTCGATTGATTGTGGTTCACTTCAATACTTGTTGTAATTTCTCCTTAAAAGGACCGTATCGATAGGCTTTTGCTTTTAAAGAATTAACACTTAAAAATACATTAAGCCTTGCAAAAAATGCAGGGTTTCTTTGAAAATGCAGGTACTATTTGAAAGGTTCTAACGTTGCTGCTAGTAAAGCTTTGGAAGATGTCTGAGACTCATATGAAGGCACCGTATAACCAGATTTCTCTCATATGCAAATGGTCAAGATTGCGCCATGCCCCCGCCCGAAACCTTGCATTTCAGACTCGACTGATTTTGCATGGGTGACGCGAGTGGCTGCTGTGGTGTACTGGAGAAGTAGTCGCTGAATCGCGTCTGCACTTCAACGATGGTTCCTAACTTCCAATAGCATTTTAGAATAAACTCTTTCTCCTCGCTCCTCGAAAAAAGCCTAGAGCCGGGCATGACTCTTGCTATGGGCTCTGTTATTAGAGCAGTAGCCAGATCGATAAATTGTGCAATCAATAAACTCACATGTGACGTATCTTTTACGTGATTGTCAAGTTCTAAACGTTAAAAGAAGCAGAGCGCAGGTTAATGTGGCCAAGTAGTAACAAGACTGCAACACGCATTCAGCCCGTGCACAATCAATCGAGTCTAAAATATAAGGTATCAGACGAGTGCATGGCGCGATCTTGACCATTTAAACGTTACAGAATTTTCGCAGTCCTTTGCCTTCATATGAGTTTGAAAAGTCTTCCAAAGCTTTGCTAGCAGCAATGTTATAACCTATCAAATAGAAACTGCAGTTTTTTAGAACACCCTGTATTTTTTGCAAGGCATAGTGTGATTTTAAGTTTGAGACTTTAAAAGAAACACAAATCAATCAATACGGTCCCTTTAAGGAAAATTGCAACAAGTATTCAAGTTGAAATACAATCAATCTAGGGCAAAATGCATGAATTCGGACAAGTGCATGGCGCAATCCATACCGCTCATATGTCAGAAAATGTCTATTTTCTTAAGCTTTTGTACGACACCTTCATTGTGAGCAAAGTTATCATCCTTCAAACAGTGTACACATTTTTTTGGGACACCCTGTACAATAACACACAAAGGCTATTTAAGACTGGAGCAATTCCAAGAAATTAGACGCTTGTGCCTGTTACCATGACAACCTACGTTGTTTTCGAGGAAGGTGCTGGCAGGCTACTTGCCTTCTGTCGTTTCCGGTGAGCCACGGTTGAAAATCCGTTTTAGGGTCGTTTTGTTCTGTGCGCTCTGTGCTGTCGAGGCGCTCTGAAAGTGAAATCCAACCTGGTCTTTCTGTCGTTCTCCAGTTTTATTGATTTATGGATTTTTTAATATAAGGAGAGTGCTGACAATGAAGTGATGGATTATTAAAGCAAACTCATTTCTCAGATTGTTAATTAATGACATGCACTGGGTTTCCCGGATAATTTTTTTTAAAGATCCTTTTCTTTAGCACTAAAAATTGCTGTCTTTCTGTGATTCAACACAAGATTTAGCACACTATTTTTGTACAAAACTTTCTAAAGTTTCAAACAGTATGTTCATTCTTTGGAGCAGATGAATTAAAAAATTTTAAGGAATGTCTTACTAGATTTTCCTCGGGCAAAAAAAAACTATTTTATCCTTCACAGGAAGTCTAGTTTAATCCGTAAGGCACTCATTTCGATTTCGAAGATGTTCAGTTTTACATATTTTAAAAGCGTCAGTCATGCTTAGAAGAGTGTCCGATTTGATTTGAAAATCGTCCACTATCACGCGAAAATGGTATAAATATAAGTTTAGAAAAATTAAGGCTTTCGAAGAACGTCCAGTATTCCTCATTTTATTTATTTATTTATTAAGGTTCTCGAAGAACGTCCAGCATTCTTCACTTTATTTATTTAGTTATTTTATTTAATCAATACGTACACGATCAGCGTGACCATTAGACACATAAGAATGAGAATAAAAAACTGTTACAATCGAAGCGCGACATCGCGACACTTTGAAGTAGTGCATGGCGCAATCTCACTGCTAGACTACACATAAGGCTTTTGCATTACTGCCCTTTAAAATTTGCGCCATAACTTTGTTACACTTAAAATAATAACAATTTTTCACCACTGAATCGATGGTTTTTGAAATACAAGGTGTCTCAAAAAAATCTATACACTGTTCGAAAGGCGATAACTTTAATCACAGTAAAGGTACTGAAGAAGTTAAGGGCTCGTACGAAAGCTTAAGAAAATAGAAATTTTCTGGCATATAAGCGTCATAGAATGCCTCATTCACTCGTCTGAAACGCTGCGTTTTACACTCGATTGATTGTATTTCGCATGAACCTTGTTGTAATTTCTAAACAAAGTGACCGCTTCGATTGATTTGTGCTTTTTTCAAAGTTCAAAACTTAAAAACACACTAAGGCTTGCGAAAAATGCAGGTACTGTTTGGAAGGTTCTAACACTAGAGAAGCTACTAAAGCTTTTGAAGATGTTTAAGACTAATATGAAAGTACAGAACACCGAAAACTCCGAGACGAGTAAGTGGTCAGGATTGCGCCATGCCCCGCCTGAAACTTTGCATTCCAGACTCGATTGATTGTGCATGGGCTGAATGCTTGTTACAATCTTGTTGGTTTTTGAACATACTAACTTGAGATTACCCTTCCTTCAACGTTTAGAACTTGAAAATGACGTGAAAGACATGTGACAGGCGAGTCTATTGATCGTACAATTTTAATGTGAGCTTCATTTTCCAAGACGGGTTCTGTGGAGTGCTGAAACAATATTCATGCAAAAAGAGAGGTTAATTGGCATAATTAGAGCTACAGAGCGACGGGAAAACGTTAAAAAAGCACAGTACAGGATAATGTGCTTGTAACAAGCTTTCAGCACCTGCATAAAGAATCGAGTCTGAAATACAAGGTTCCAGGAGGGTGTACGGCGCAATCTTGACTGCTTAGGCGTCTCAGAGTTTCCGCTGTTCTGTGCTCTCATATGAGTCTCGAACACCTTCAAAAGCTTCACTAGCAGCAATGTTAGAACCTTTCCAAACAGTACCTGCATTTCTTAGGACACCCTGCATTTTCCGGAAGCCGTAGTGTGTTTTTAAGTTTTGAACCTCAAAAGAAGCACAAATCAATCGAAACGACCACCTTGTGAAGAAATTATAACATGCATTCAATAGAAACACAATCAATCGAGTGTAAAATGCAAAAGCTCAGACGAGTTCATGGCGCATTCCACACCACTCCTACGTCAGAAAAATTTTATTTTCCTAAGTTTTCATATGTGCTTTCAACTTCTTCAGTAGCTTTACTGTGAACAATGTTATCACCATTCAAACAGTGCATACTTTTGTTAGAGACAACCTGTATTCTTGGGACACTTTGTGCTGTTGACATGCGAAAATCGGATGTGTATCTTAGAAATAGAGGAACTTCGTACGCTGGTTGCCCATTTGATTGAGGGCTAGAACTAGTGTGAGTCACTGTTCCAAAAGACACCCACTTCGTCGCCCCGAATAACGGAACAATTTCGTGCGGCGCTTATCAGCAGTGAACTCTAGACCCCAGCCAGCTAGGAACTGATCTGAAAAATGCTTCTCATGCAGAACAGTGGAAGAGATAATGATCACCAGATGCAAGAAGAAGACCTTCCGAAAAATGAACACCAAAAACCGAGAACACCGATCACGAAGCTAAAAAGCTGGAAGCCTCACAGCTAACTGCCGGCATCCTATGAGAAACGACCCTTGCAAGAAGACGTGCCCCAGACAATTCAAGGAGGGTTTTCAGGTCTAGGTTCTGTTCACTGGATACATCTCCGCCCTAAGGACATAAGATGTTCGCATCACCTTCTGACGACAATATGTGCTGTGATAAGGAGTGGGGAGTGTCTGGCAGCAGCAGCACCTATCACCACGCATGGTTATGAGCGCATAGATAGCGACCAGGTAGAAGCGCTTTTCCGTTCCCTTTCAAGCTGTTGTCATCAGATGGTACTTCTGACATTCTCACGGCATTTATTGATCAACTATTGAGTTATAGATTAGTCGACACTCTGAAACGCCTCTGAATCCTGCTCTAATCGTTACAGTTAATCGTCACCACATGGAAACTTCCTTTTGTGTCCACTGTTCTTGTTTCAAGTTTCCCTCTGTTTTTTGGAATCACAATATTTTTGTGGAGCCTAATCAATCTACTGGAATGTTTGACACTGTGATTCTCGCCTTTATTTATAGATCAGATTGAAGCTTTATTTGTTAATTTGATTTATTTATTTAAGGATGTGGGACCAAAGCACATGTGTTCAGCACAAAGAAAACGCCAGAGCTAAACACTACAGTTGCACAGACATCTACATAAAATTTTGAAAAAGGTTACTGTTTGTGGATGATCATTCTTAAACAACAACCGAAAAATTACATTAAGCATAACAAACATATCAACTCTACTCCACAACTGAGTTTTTTGTTTGTGAGAGGGTGGAACAGATTAACTCATCCACATTTTACCACAGCCTAAAAATATATTGAGCTCTTTAGGGTTTCCACGTATAGGTGAAGAAGTTTGATCTATTCTTAATATTCTGACCACGGTAGTATACAGCCTCAGTTTTCTTTTTTCTTTCTTCTTTTCTTTTTTTTCACTTGTATTAGATTGAGTCATAAGTTTTGCATCAAATTTGTCTCCCAGCAAAAATAAGATTATAACCACAAAAGACCACAAAAGAAAGATTATTGACCTAAACGAAATAATTGCCGTCACTCTCGAGTTTCTTGTGCTTTTCATGCACTAAGTTGATTACATCTCTGTAGAATTCGGTTGTTTTCGACCTGAAGAAGTCGTGAACCACCGCCGTGAGCTCATTTTCGGCGAAGCGCCTACCGTGGAGGAAGTGATCCATCGTCCGAAGCAGATGGCAGTCAGATGGCGCAATGTCCAGGGTGTATGGTGGTTGCTTGATTTTGGTCCAGCCCAATTCGTAGATTTTTGCCAGCGTTTGAAGGGCCGCAAGCGGTCGGCCACTGCCCTGGTGCATGAAACATTGGCTCGTGTCGACTTCCTTCTCCACTGATTTTTGCCGGATCTAGTCTAGTTGTTAGTAAAAGCGAGCGTCGAGATTGGTTTGACTACGAGGAGCAGCTTCCGGTGCACCGGACCACTACAGATTCACCAAACGCACAGCAGAATCTTCTTTCGGTGGCGCTCCGGTTTTGACGTCAGAACCCGTCAGAACTCGTTGCGTTCCAGCTGTTGCTTTCCAGCTTTATAGTTGCAGTGAAGCATCCTCTTTTCATCGCTTGTAAGGATTCGACCCAGGCCTCCTCGCTTGAAGCGATGTCGAAACTCGCGGCTGTCGGAAGCACAGTGATTTACTTGGGTTTCTGTCAAAGTGTGAGGCAATGACGAAGGCGGTTTTGGCGACCTTCCATTCTTCTGCAGCCGATAAGCGGTGGTTCACTGGGAGGAGTGGAAATCAGCGGTTAGTCCTGGTGTGGTCTGAAGAGAATTCGACTTGGCGGATTGGCGCAGGCGCCCTTTGTTTACAGCAGTTGCTCTTCCCGGGAGTGGTTTGTCTTTGCAGCCCTTCTGGGCGACAAGGAACTGCTGATACCCTCTCCAATAATTCATTCGGTTAGGAGTGAACCTGCCGGTGACTTCATGAATGTGCTTGACCCTCCCCCCTATGTTGATGTCGAGCTTGAACTAATCGAAAATGGAATCACACACTTTTTTATTTTGGGTGGGGAATACAACGTTTCAACAGCGCAAGAAAAATTAACGATTCATAACCAAAAATGATGGCTAGGAAGCACGCTTTCAAACAGAATATAACACTTCAGTAAATTTACTTTGAATTTCAGAAAAAACAGAGTTGTTGCACAATTTATGACTGAACTTAATAGAGTTAGAGGCACGACGAAAGAAAGAAAGTGAATCTATAGAGACCCTATGAGTCATAGTCTTGGACAGCTACTCCAAAACGATTTTCATTTTATTGATTTTTTCATTTCATTAATTGTGCCAATTATATTTGACAGCATAGATGATGACGAGGTATGGCGCAGTTCTTCGCTTATGATTCGAGATCCAACAATATAACTAGTAGATCTTTATCCCTCTGACATGCCGATATATCAGGAAATGGGCATAGAGAATCTTAATGTTTTGATTATAGCAACCAACATCTCGATATAATAAACGTATGATATTATAGTTGTAAACGGAATTACTGTGGTAACTAGAAAATTCATTTTAGTAGCTGGACAAGATGAGTATGGAATGCATGGGAGCTTCTGTAAGTGATAAGGCCGCTGTTTAAACTGTTCCATAGAGCTGCGCTTCTTACAAGAATAAATTTTTGTACTGAGTCGTATTTGGTTTGTCGGGTCTTATCTTATGAATGTCCTCTATTAATAGCAATTTTCCGGGAAATTAAAAAAACTGATCAAAGACACTAATACTAATTACATTTGTCGTCAATTTGTGTGTTGTTGCAAGGTGCAAACTGACAACAAATTAGTATTTTACAAATTACAAACTGCAATTTATAAATTATTTTAGCGTAAAGCTTTCTGCAACATTTTGTAATAGCTGAACTCTTCTGTGACTGTCTGACTAGGCTGCAAAAAGCTATAATGGATTACACCTTTAGAACACCACCACAAAGTAAGCATGACTTTTTAGGGTGAAGGTGAGGTTTAGGGAAGGATGTTGGAGGAGCATCCTAAGGGTATACCCAGACAAATTCCTGCCTCCTTATATCACAAAGGACCCATTTCTCATCTACAGCTATAATACGGCTTTCAAAAGGCTCATTTTTAAAGCGAACAAGCAGGTTGGAACGTCGAAACGTGCCAGACGGTCATCGGTCAGCTCATGAGGCACCCACTTCGACATCTTCTTCATCTTGCCGATTTTCGCCAAATATCTTGCTACCGTACTATGATGCACGCCAAGGTCCTCTGCTAACGCACGTGTATTCGCCTCCGGATTTGCTTCGACGACTGTCTTTAAAACCTCATCGTCATGCGACGAGCCGCGCCCCCTCCCCCCCCCCCCACTCACCCACCGATTCTTCTTCGAGATCTAAAACGCCAGAAGCGAAGCAGAGCCTCATCGTTCGTTCGCAAGGACAGTTCGTCCCAAAAGCGCTGCTTACGGGGATGCCTCTGCCGCAGAATGTCCCAATTTAAATTCGTAAAGCATGGTGACTCGATAGTCGCGCCGGTTCATCATCTTACCGAGCCTTGGAAAAGGTCGGCTAGAAAAATTGGAGCAACATCCACATATTTTTTTCAAAGAGCAGGAAATTTTTCTGTAGCTCACTATATCCTTCTCTTCAACATTCCTTAAAAGAAGAGTGGTCGGTTGGCTTCAGCTATGTGCCAAAAGTGCTCAGTCGGCTCTACGGCTGCGCTTTATTAATTTGGATCATGTTCTCCTAGCGATTTCTTTGTGACTCTTCTGTGCCAAATCTACCCACCAAGCTCTATTGGTGCACACTGTTGGATAGACTGCACTTCTCCCCTCTCTCTAGATGTATGTGTGATATCACAGACTGAGCTTATAACACCACTCAAGTGTGTAGAATAACACCAGCATTGATATACATTAGCAGAGCCTGGCGCAATATCATGTCAAGATTTCGCTTTGTCCTTTTTCAAGATAAGCCATGAAACTTCAGTTTTGTTCGAGGAAAATTTTTGCCGTCCTTCGAACAGTGGTAACCATTTTCGAGGCACTCCGTATAATGTGCAGCGCATCTGTATAATTTTTCGGATCTATACCAAAGACTAAGCCACAGGCGCCTGTGTTCTATTCCCAGTTTCGCAGCATTCGACGCCTATTGTCAATTCGTTCTTTTCATGTCATACGTGCCTTGGTCTGATCTCGTTGTTTTTGTCTACTGTTATCTATGCAGTGACCATTCCACCTGTACCTTGGTGGATTTTTGATGCGTTAGGCATTCACCTGGGCATGAAGGAAGGAGTTGGGAGCTAAGAATTATCTTTAGTCTCATTTTTCCAGTTCGCGACAAATTGGAAGCCGTGCAGGTATCACATACCTAAGAAATGAGATTTTTGAGCTGCGAACGCCTTTGTATGGCTTGCGGTTCTATGGCTGTATTTTGCCTGCTTTCATTTTCGGCAGTTTTATGAGCAATTTTCAGCACAAATTAACTGCTTTCCAATGGTAAATGCTTGCCTCACGAAAACATAGTGAACATAAATACGAACATTACAGATTCCTGAGGTGCTAGGGAAACGAAACCCGTCACAAAAGACTGGTAGGAAGATTTGATGAAAAATCCTATGGCCGATTAAATCTCACTTTCTCGTCTTTCTGTTTTATGATATAATATTAAGGTTTCGAAAATGAGTACTCGTTGAAAATGATAGTAAACGAACAATACAGAAAATTTCGTTGCTGAAAGTAGAAAGAAAGAAGCGTAGATGGATGAGGCATTGACTTGACGTACACTTCAAATCATTGGTTTTTAACGTTCGAATTCCGTCTTCCATGCCTAGACTTGAAAAAAAATCAACCCTTAGTAAAAAAGAAGAAGAAGAAAAAGAGAAAAAAAAGAAAGAGAAAGAGAAAGTGTCACTTAGTGATGAAAAATCGATTGTTGAAAAGTGTAAAGGTAAGAACCCGAAAATGCAGAAGATTTTAACGAAAATTACTGAGAATTTTTTAAAACTGTGTGAGCTAACGGCGCGTGAGCTGAAGACGAAAAAGGTTGTAAATCGTTGCACAGTATGTCTCAAAAAAATGTATACGCTCTTTGGAATGTGATAGCTTCACACACATTGAAGGCCCTGAAGAAGTTAAGAGCTCATATGAAAGCTTAAGAAGATAGAAATTTTCCGACATATGGGCAGAATGGAATTATTTATGACTTTATATAATAGGATATCGAGTCTGAAATGCGTAATTTCAGTCGGGGGGCATGGCGCATTCTTGAATAATGGCAAGCTGCAACTCGTTGCTCTGTGTTTTCATATGAGTCTCAAAATTTTTCAAAAGCTTCGCTAGCAGCAATGTTAGAACCCTTCAAACAGTAACTGCTTTTTTTAGGATAGTCTGCATTCTTCGCAAGCCATAGTGTGTTGCGGTAGTAAGGTTTAAACTTGAAAAGAAGCACAAATCAATCAAAACGGCCCCATTGTGGAGAAATTATCACAAGTATTCAAGCGAAACACAATCAAAAGAGTGTAAAATACAAAATTTCAGGCCTGGCGCATTCTATCGCGCTCATATGTCAGAATATTTCTATTTTCTTAAGCTTTCATACGAGCTCTTACCTTCTCCAGTACCTTCACTGTGAGCACAGTTATCACCTTTCAACAAGAGTATACATTTTTTGGGACACGCTGTATAAGCAGTGACGAGATACCCCGAAGAGGAGGAATGCACGGCGTATCGCACAAGATGACGAACTAGCGGTGATCGTTAGACTTTTCAGTCATTAGCATCAGCACTAACACTCCATAGTTCCACTCCACAATCCGCTGCGGAACTGTTGCACGCATTCAGTTTGTCAGACTAGGCCGTCTGGTTATGTCTGGTCTGAAGCCAAGCAGAAGTCGGGAAATGGTATGGCCACTGCTCAAGTTTAGGAGGATAAAAATCCTCCATATTCGGCTTCCATGAAACTGGGCATATTGTCAGAGTAGTCTTAATGCTGCTGTGCCACGCAGGTTTGTTATAGTGGAACAACTTTATTCGGCCTGACGTTTCGACAACTTCGTCGTTTTCAAAGGGCTGAAAGAAGTTCGAAACCTAAGATCAGGCACTCATTTCCGCAAAAACGCCCTTCTCCAGCTCTATCAGTTTCAATACTTCCTACGAGTATCAAACGGAATCCCACTGAAGCAGACCGAACTCACCGTTGTTCCACAAGTGCTGAGAGAATGCTCAGCTATGCGATCGCCATTGAGCAACCGAGACCCACCAGCCGCGGATCCATACTGATGTTAAGTGTATAGATTGCACGGTCTCAGAGCTCGCAAAGCGGGATGAACGGCAAAAACTCACTGGTGATCGAAATGCACTCACTTCGGTTATTCATTGTTGGATTATGTTCGCGG
Organism: Heligmosomoides polygyrus polygyrus; assembly: GCA_947396885.1. Taxonomy (NCBI): domain Eukaryota; kingdom Metazoa; phylum Nematoda; class Chromadorea; order Rhabditida; family Heligmosomidae; genus Heligmosomoides; species Heligmosomoides polygyrus. The sequence goes on from OX377202.1 coordinate 20,178,402, forward strand.
ATCCAGAAGGCCTCTAGGGTCTTTCTGGGACTGATCTCATTTTCACGAAGCAACACGGTGCGTTCTATATTAAAATCGTCTCCGCGGTGGACTTCCACTCGATGTTTACCGAGTGGGGTTACCAAACTACGCTTTCCCTTACCAGCAAGATGTTACCTGATGCGAACGCCTAGCGCTCTCCCTGTTTCCCCAATATATATAATAGCTCCCACAGCTTAAACACTGCATTTGGTAGACCACACCTTTCTGCGTTCAGTCTCCACTTCTCTCATAGGGACAGATCACGCAGTCTCTCGTTATGAGCGACTGTAAAGCCTATTGCGAACTAGCAGTCGTTTAATGTTGTGTCCTGGTATGTTGACAACGGCACAACATCATCGTCCAAATTTGCTCGCACCAGGCATAGACGTACAGCTTCCGTAAACAAATACATAAAATAAGGGTAACTGGAGACATATTTTATTTTCCCGCTCATTTGCACCACACCCAGATACCATCCGGCTATTTCGTTGTCTTGGATCGCACCCATTGAGACGTGCTATATTGTGGGCAAGCATACGTGATTCTTCGCTCTTTTCTCCGTTGTCGTAAATTGTTGGCCTCAGCTCTTTTCGGATGCTTTTAGCGACTTTTCATAAGCTCAAACGGCTTATGCCCCTTCCCGAGTGCGAGTGTTACCTTTGTGTCCACACTGGACGATAAGTTCCTTCGATTCGCTAATGTGTTCTTAGCCGAAGGTGTATGGTAAGGGGTCAGCTGCCAAAGTGGGTTACTATCCCTGTCAGCTGATAAAACGAGAAAATTGGGTGTTACAAAGAGGCGGACCCACAGGACCGGCTCGCGCCAGCTGTAATTGTTCGACGGCAAGCTATTTTTCATTGTGGGCTGCTGCGTAAATAGCCCCAATTTTTCTTATTCTGTTCTATCAACCATGCAACCTTTTCCATGCGACGAACATCCTCTTCGTGGAGAAAAAAAAACTAACGCTGTGCTCTTCCGAAGCACTCTTGAAGACGTCTACATATTTCTTACATGGAAATCCATGTTAACTAGCAAGCACTGTACCAGCACAGAATATCAGAACCAAGACTGATGAAAGTGCTCTTTAGCTAACATTGATTCCCAAGTAACATTTAAATAAGTTCACTTTTATTCATTTATTTATTTATATTATTACATAGCAATAAGGTTGAGGAAACACAATGCTCGTATTTGAACATGAAGTCAACCAAGACAAGGAGGGTAGAATTCGATAAAAATTTGCAGATTTGACCACTCTACGTCACATGGAGTAATAAGCTTAATCACCTATATCACCTGTTGTCCCGTTGATCACCGAGTTGCTCGAGCAGGCGCCAGCAGCGTCTCCATTCTTCCATGTCGCGTGCCAGACTGCTCCAGTGGATCCTCCTCGCTCGAGGGACACGAAGAGCGTCATATCGTTCGATCAGGTTTTCCACAAAGAAGTCCCACCAACGAGTTGGTGGGCGCCCTGATGTTCTCCTGACACCCCGCGGAATCCAGTCGATGACGGCTCTCGTCTGCGGGCGTCTGCATAGCGCATTACGTGGCCGGCCCACCTAATTTTCGAACATTTGCTCATGTGACAGCGTCTCAGATCCTCGAATGTTGGCGCAACTTGGAAGCTTGGAAAAACTTCTCAGGCATTCTTTTGAGTTCTTGAGCTTGAGCGCTCATCCTGCTTTCATATGGCGTATTGTGTCGTACAGTGTCTGAGGCACATGTAGGCGCAGGAAGAAAAGTGGAGTCGAATAGGTGTGCACGGACCGGACGTTCTTCGTCTTCTTGACGATTTCTTTGACGCGCTTGAAAGCTCCCCAAGCCGCTCGTTTCCCTCTGCTCAGCTTCGGCGCTAGGTCGTTGGTCACACTGACTTCATGACAGGATCTGAAGCTGGAGCATTCGGAGATGTTTGTCCCGTTGAGTAGAAATGGGGCGCGAGAAGCTCGCGCATTTCGCGTGGACTTCGCCTTCGAAGGGTCAGCTGTTCTTTCAGATTTCTACGAGTGAGGAAGCTTGATCTCGTCTGCAATTTTGTATCGATTGATAATAAAATTGAAAACGGATGAACGTCGGCGTTTACAATCCCTTTGCGTGGAGGAAAAACACTTTGTCGAGGCGTGGACCGTTGAGCCGATTGAAGCGCATATTTGGCCAATACAACGACTTGCGGTGGCCAGCCGGTGAACAATTTGTTTGCTAGCGTTTGCTCCTTCCCAGGCAAGTGTGGTACTAATTCACCGACATCGCGGAGATGGGAGAGGCTTGGTGGGCCTAGAAGGAGCCGTAGGAGAAATTTCGTTCCGGAGTGTAAGCAACAGCCTTCCGTATAAACCAGCTTGAAGATTGAAACCTGAAGCTTGAAGTTTTCGTGCACACCCTGCTCGAGGACTACTATGAGGCGACGACAAAGACTCAGGACGGTTCAGCTCTCTTCCCAGATAGACACAGGAGTCGACCTGCTGTAGAGCGACTCCATTTAACTTTACGAGTCCCGTGTCACACCACTGGTTGACCATAAATTGTGTTTTGGACATATTCATGTCCAATCCAATCTTCATACCTGCCACATTGAGCTCGTTCAGCATTTCATCGTCTTCTGCCGTGCTGGTAGAGATCAGAACAACATCGCCGGCGAAGCGAAGGTTGCTGGTCCGTTTACCGTCCACAAGGTAGCCTTTATTGTCCCAGTTCAAGTCCTTCATGGTATCCTGAAGTGACGCTGTGAATAGCATAGGAAAAATCGCGTCTCCCTGCCGTACCCCTTCATAGGCCAAATACGCATTCAAATTCCCTCCATCTCCCGCAGAAGTAGAATACATGGCGCGACCCATGAAGAGATTGATTAACGTCGTTTATTATTCTTTTTATCCTTATTTTCTCTATTTTTTGCACTATAAGTATGATGTTTTAGGCAAAGTTCTAGGCTCTACCGATGTCTCAGTCAAACATTTCAACTGGGATCCAACCTAGTCGGGAGGGCAACCGTAAAGTGTCAGATACGTGCAACATCCTATAGCACACCACCACTTCCCCAAAATTTTAATAAAAACCTTCGCATGATAGGAAACTAGTTGAACGAAAAACAAAACTCAAGCAAGGGATTAGAGATGCGAATCACTTCATGCCACCTCCTATTAGGATGATCCTTTGAGCTGTGCTTTATCCCTTAAATGGTGGTTTCTCAAAGGTTAAATAATCCACTGTGAAGTCTAATGTTTCCTACGTTCCAACACAACGAGTAGTTCATCGTCGCATCGCTGGGGGACAGGATCCAGAACAGTGTCAACTGTGTTTGCGTTTCGTTACTTCTGCGGCCTCATTCAGTCTATTCCGATTGTTTACTTTTCATCCGACTGGTTCCCTCGCTAAGACTAGATGGGCCGCCTAAGTGTAAACAAGTGTTGCAACAAATTAGGCAATCTGGTTAGAAGTCATTGGTCAACTGCTCGCTTGGAAATATAGGGCGTGTGTAGCGCAGTCGGAGGAGGTGCCGGCTGTGGCGTGCACCCGATCGAAGGTTCCTGGTTCGGATTTGGATTTTTCGCTCTGGTCAACCAATCCTTCCATCCCTCCTGGGTCGGTGAATTGGTACCAGAATTTTCTGGTAAAGAAAAAGCGCTGACTTATCTATCGACTGGCCATCGAAAGTCATTGTATGGCCAAATACGCGTTCAATTCACCTCCACGACATCCCTTAGAAGTAGAGTACGTGGCGCATCCCAAGCGGAATCGAGCAACTCAGTTCTTTACCCTTATTATTTCCCCTATTTTTTATATAAAAGTCTCTACATGGGAAGTCAATGAACCTACCCAACTGTTCTTAGCAAGACCTATGTGGTCTAATAGGGAATCTTACAGAGAGCACAGTAAGCTCCTCAGCTCCTCAGCACCAACATTTGATATGATTTGGAAGATCGCGTTCTAAATCGTAGTTTTTCATAAAAATAAAAGAAAAGCGAACAACTATTGGGTTGTTCGATAACTAATGTCGCTTTTGCGGTAACTGTTTATTTTTATGTAGTAATTGCTGCGTGGCTTACATTACCTTACACTATTGAAAGGTTAGGCTTCAAACTACAATACCAGCCCTATCTTTTGTCCATTCGGCGCAAAACCGCGACTTTTGCGCCGTTTTAGGCGAGAAAGCGCCGCTTTGCTATAACCTGCTTCAAAAGCATCCATTTTTTTAAAGAATGTCATATTCGGAATGGTGATCGAATTTCCTATCGAAGATGTGCAAGCTAGGCAGCTAATTTTGATAAGAAAATCGTGTAAAATGGTGGCTACTGTATCGGCCCAAGGAGTACGGTCAGTTTACGGCCTCTCCCTGCTCCCTCGAGATAATTACCTCCTGAGGACCTTTTTGATTTGGAGGCAGTCTGGTGGAAGATTCTACTGCAGGATTGTGAATCGTGAACAAACGCCTTTCCAACGATCTCGCAGAACCCAACACTGGTAAGAAGGACCGCATAAGGCCTAGACTTTCCCAGACGACTGTCAGTAGTGTGGAGTGGAATCTCTTCAAAAAGTTCGAAGTTCGGGCCCCAGCAGAACATTCGTCTGTCCGTGGAGTCCTATCACAAAATGACGAGACGGTTCGACACCCAGGGAAAGGAAAGGATGCCTTTGGAAGACCAATGTGAATAAACTATGAACTCCGAGGCTGATGAAAGCTTGAGTTTCTCTATTTGCATTGAAATATCTCTCTCGTCTTCTAAACCCATCGCTTTTCTAACATGAAGAAGTTCGTTCTACATAAGCGTTCGATTTTCTTGCCCAATTCCGGCCTAAAGTTTTGATGTAACCTGTCCTGCTCGATTGCTCTTTCTACTAATTTTGATTCTAATTCTATTCTGGAAACACAAGATTTCACGAAAGGTATATAGAAGAATTGGTCCCCTAGAACCATTGGAAAACATTATGTCACCCTCTTAAGATCATTTTAGGAATTTATGTTCTATTGGCGAAATAGTTCGTGGAGGAATCCAGCAAACAAAGCAGTAAATTAAAGCTGAGATTCGAGCGCGTGATAGCGCAGTTGGAGACGGTGGCAGCTGTCGCATACTCCCAATTCGAGGCTCTTCGTTCTGATTTCCTGCCTAGGCCAACTGCGCCTTTCTTCCCTCCGAAGTACAGGTGTAGTTGGATTAGTGCCAGACTTGTCTGGAATTTATAAAACACTGGCTTGTCTATTGGACCACTTCAGTTCATTGCATAGGTCAAATGCGGCCTCCACGACACCTCGCTGAAGTATAACTTGTAGCGATCCCAAAAAGGATTAACGCGTTTCTTTATTCTTTGTACCAATTGGATCTATTACATTAATTAAAAAAGGACATTTCGCTACTTCCTTCTGCGGCTACAGAACCAAACACCTCAATCCGTTGTCGGGTCGTAAAAAATTCAAAATCAGTTAGTGTGCCGCCTCATTATACGTGTGAAGATGCGTTATAGGCGATGGTGGACACCCTTAGGTGATAGTCGGTGCGACGGGTCATAGGACGCTGGCCTTGACAACGATTGTCGGAGCCATGGCCAGAGCACATAGGATAGTTAGCCAGTTGGAAACCGGAGTAATCTAAAGTGCATTAAAAATCGAAATCAGGGAATTCTGTTCAGGAATGAGAACAGAATCCAGTCGAACGGAAATGTCGGAAAATGCGAAAAAATTTTGAACTGATCCCCGAGACAATTCGGTTCTATTCCTTGGAGTACTTTGAGTGATTATTTGAAGATGTTGCACTGTTCGTTGGTAGCCGAGAAAAGCACCACTGAAGCGCACTAAAGTGCAGTTTGGAATTTTCTACCTTTGTGCTGATTATCTCGAAGGCTACACGTCAGGAGCAGCTTCAAATGAAGGAAAAATCAGATTTCTGCTAGAGGACGTCAGGTACCCTAGAACAGGACGTAACTTTCGCATATTTCTTTTGTTTAAGGGTTCGGCTTAAAAGATGGTTTTATTATCACTGCTCACCCCACTGTGCAATACCGCTCACGCCGCACGGTCAAAAGTGGGTGAAAAAACGCAAAAATAGCGTCGCAAAGGGTAGCATGCTCATAACTCCTTCAGTTTTAGGTTTATTGAAAAAAAGTTGGCACCATTCGATTCGTCTCTGCGTGATCTACACAAACATGTATATATCTTTACCGGAGCACCCATATTTTCGCCTTAGGTGGTCCAAAATTGACTGGGCTTTTGCAATTAGAGCAGCTTATTTCCCAGGACATGCGTGCTTTCGGAGTATCTCAAGCACGGCGTACGTTTCCAGTGCTTTGTCATGTCAGAAATGCCGCGAGAGTGCGCCGTGAACAATGCATACAGATTTGAACCTTTCAATCAAGGGGGGATAGCTTGTAGACTGAGCGTTTGGGGAGTTTTATCAGAAACATCCTGCCACCCTACTCAGGAGTTGCTCTAAGGCTGTCCAGCATGCCTTTGGAGTGCGCCGTGACCAAGGCATACAGATTTGAACCTTTCAGTCGAGGGGGCGACCGCTCGCAAATTGCACGCGCGGGCGTGTTCGGAGCGCAGTAGCTCTGTCAAGTTGGGACCCTTCAGGTTGCAGCTTGCAGGTTTTGTAGGCAGTCGAACGGTCTGTTAGTACGCCAAAGTAGAAAGGTTTAGCTTAGGAGGAAGCAATGTTATAGGGGTGCGAAAATGCAGGTGAGGCTTGTGTGAAGCATTTTTTTCACTTCCGGTGACCCCTTCGAGAAGACGCGGCGAGCTAACGGCTTTTAAATGCGTACGCTAACAGAGCGCTTAAGGTACTTTATGATGACGTGCTCTTAGCTCCTCAGCTGCCTAAACTGTCTCAGCCTCAGTGCCAGCTTAAAGCGGCGGAAGTTAGCGGTTAGAGTTTCTTGCGCTCCTACTCGCCCAGATTTGAGTCTTCAATACTCGCAATGGCACCGTTCCGTTCATCATGAAAAGCGCTATCGAACGGTATCAATCTCGACCGATTTTGGAAACATCGATTTTTTGAGAATATCCCATAGACGACGTGGGTGCTCTAGGCCGAGCTGCGCGGATGACGACGTCATCGGAAACCGATATTTTCGAAATTGGCCAAATTTCCTCCTGCAAACTTCGTCCAAAATCGTCTAGGGGTTATTTGGGGCGCTGATTACGAATCCGACGTCCGTTTTTGAAAATTCCGTCGACTTTGGTAGGTTTTGGATTTTCTTCTGGATAATTGAAGGTGGTCGGGTCAGGATCATCGATTTTGCTCAAAATTCGTATAGTATCGGAGACTTATTCGGGGTGCCGAACACGATGGCGAAGTACATTTGGACGATTACGGCAGGAGACCACTCATACCGATAACTGAGGGTGATCGGTGATCCTGTCCCGACCACCCTCAAACGGGAAGTAATCTGCTGAAGTCGGCGGAATTTTCAAAAACGAACGTCGGATTCGTAATCAGCACCTCAAATAACCCACAGATGATTTTGGACGAAGTTTGCACGAGGAAATTTGGCCAATTTCGAAAATACCGGTTTTCGATGACGTCATCGTCCGCCCAGCTCGGCCTAGAGCGCCCACGTCCTCGATAATGTCAAAAAATTCGATTTTTTTTTGAAATTGGTCGAAAGTGATGCCATTCGATAGAGTTTCTCGTTATGAAGAAAACGGTGTTATTGGGAGTGTCGGAAACCCAAATATGGGCAAGTAAGAGGGCAGGAAACTTCAACCGCTAAGTCCGCCGCCCTAGAACGGCAGATTGGGCTAAGGCAGCTTAGGCAGCTTAGAAGTTCTGAGCCCGTCACACCAAAGTACCTTAAGTGCTCTGTTCGCACACGCATTTTGAGGCCGTTAGCTCGCCGCGTCTTCTCGCAGTGGTCCGCCGAAATCAAAAAAAAATGCGTCACGCAAGCCTCACCTGCATTTTCGCACTGCTGTAAGATTGCCCCCTCCAAAGCTAAGCCATTCTACTTTGGCGTACTAACAGACTGTTCGACTGCCTACAAGACCCACAAGTTGCATCCGAAATGATTTAACTTTACAAAACTTTACAGAGTTATTGTGCTTCGAACACGCCCGCGCGTGCAATTTAGCGCAACAGCGGCAGACGCTCTCCTCGCTGTTACTTGCCAAGATTACAGTTTTTCCCACTCTAAATGATACCATTCAGTTCAGGATGAAAAGCTCTATCGAATGGTTCAAG